>CP045904.1:10048367-10062907 GCA_013387185.1 Caligus rogercresseyi | reverse complement strand
CACAAATTTTAAAGGAATTCATTTGTTAACACTTTTGGTCTTGTATATTTATTTCAAATATAATTATTATACATCTGCTTAATAATGACATATGTTTATTAATTGACCGGTTTTTTAAAACAATTATTTGTTATTTTCCGTTTTTTACATCATAGTTAAAAATATGGCAATTCTGCTCTTCAAGTGGATTTGTAATTTATCCGTATGAAATAATATCTAAGTTTTAAAGTAATAATACATATTATAAAATAAGTAAATAGTATTTCTACTGAGTTAATTCATATATTGGTATGTGTTTTCCGTTCGAAGAAAAGTTTTTGGTCGACTGCTCATTGCGTCCTCCCATTCTTTCTATTTTCATTTGCAGTCGTAATGTTACTACAAAAAAACATCAAAGATCATCACTGAAGCTTCAGAGTGAAAATTCCGATATTGATTTATTTAGCTGCGTTTTGAATCTTCATTGTCAATCTGAAAATTGATGGTAAATTGGTATCACATGTTTCAAAACATTAACGAAGCAAAGTTGAGTCTTCTGAGCTTGTATTTTTTTTTTGCCTTGTAAATTTTCACTTATTTCAAATATAGTTTTCCAACAAGTGTATTTATAATTAATCTAAAAATAATAGCTTCAAATTTTGAAAGGTATATGGGAATCTCTAACCTACTGTTCTTGACACATGGTACAACTTTTTGAGAAAATAGCATTGTTTCACTATGCTCTCTGTTTTGTTATTGTATGTATATTTTTGGGTAACAGAAGTTCGTTCATTTTGTTTATAAAAATGCATATAAGATAAAAAAATTACACATTTTATATTTTTGGAGTTAGGATAAAACAATTTTATAAGAAATATTATTTTATAATCCCAACATTGTTCTTCTCAAATAAAGTGTGATCACTGTCACAATTGAAGATACGAGGTCGACTCCCGAGAGGGTAGATCCATGATTGTTTAACCTCGTTCAAAGGAACCTTGTATGATGGATTTACTTTAATGATGAAGAAAAACGGAAAAGTAGCTTTAATAACTCACATGGAAGTTTAACAGACCTTGATTTTGCTCTTTTCATAATCAATGTGTATGTTTCATACTATGAGTATCTGTAAACACTGCACCACCTTTTAGTAAAAGAAATCATTAAGTGTTTATCTTTATATAGCTAGGAGGCGTACCAACACGATTATGACACACTTTTCCACTTTTTGCAAGGTAATCACCAATTCATTACCAGTGATATCACCGTGACTTTTACACCATTTCAATTCATTTATATCTATCTTTTTGCGAGATTAATCGTTTCCTTGCACTTTCTGACCTCATAATTTATTTATAACTGGGTTGATTAGAGTGGCAATTGCTGGACCGTGAGTCAGAGCGAATTAAGACTCTTCTTGATGTTTTTGTCCTTTGATAAGATTCTCTAGAGATTCTGTGATGGTCAAAACATTAAAGACTGATGCCTCTATATGTAAGGATATCATTGATTGATAAACCCAGCCAGCACCTGTATTTTCTTTGTTCAATTTGAGAACCATCGGTATTAATTATTGTTTCAGGATTATCAAGTATATAATTTTCAATCCAAATTCGGGTTCCTTTGATATAATCGCTTCCTTCCTTTCAGCATGTTTCGTTAGGGAATTTTATCACAAGAGAAACGATGTCTGCGACGTTTTGGTAGACTCCATCTAGGTGTTCTATATTAAGTGTCGCGTTCTCCATTTTGATTTTTTTTATTCAATAGTCCATAAAAGAATATACAAACACAAATAAGTAATGTATATAAAATGATGTTAATGTGTAAAAAAAAACATAATTAAACAGTTTAGTTAAAATAAACTTTCAATCTTCATTTGTTGTGTGTGCTTGTATGTGAAGGCCGTAGAGATTATTCCAAAATTGCTTCCATTTCAAGTGTTTTCGTTGTATGCTAGTTAGTATCTTTATGGCATTTTTCTTTGCTGTTATAGCGTTACCCTAAAAAAATATTGGTATAATAATGAGCCATATAGATTTATTTGAGTTATGCCCTACTTTTGTCTATGACTGCTTGGCCATATTCCAAAGCCGATAACATTTGCCAGGTTTATCCTTGAGGTGATCCGTCAAAGTGAGTCCTTGATCAAATAAAATACCTAATTATTTTATTTGTGTTGAATATATATATAATATAATTTTAGGCCTAATATTGAAGCTATTGGGATAAATGATATTAAAAGAAATTATAACTTATAATTCAAGATTCCAAAAAAATAACAATTATTATTATTTGAGCTGTATGACCTTCTTAAAAAATGATATTTTTCTGTATTGCAGCAACTACTTGAACAGTTTTATTTGCAGAGTCAGATATTGTCTCATAGATCAATACTACTAAGTAACTAGTTTCAAGTTCTACTAAAATTTTATAAATAATTTCAGAACTACTACTAGCAAATAATATTTTGGGTTCCACAACTTGTAAGGGTGTTTTATTATTATTACTAGCCCATTGCCGCTCCGCGGCTGGTGCTAGGCCCTCCGGGCGGGTGGGTGGCCTACGGCCACAGCATTATACATGGTAACATATCTTTGGATAATATGTTTGAGGCAAGGGTTGAACCTTGCATCAAACAATGAAGTTTTTGAAGCTTATGATGATGGAGACGTCGTATAGAAAGAAGTTTTATGATATGAGTATTTTCAAAAAAAAGTAGAGGGAATTTTTTTATATTATCCAGTAAATTCGGATTAAGTTCCTCTCCTTATAACTACAAATATATACATATGTATTTATTTTACTTATTTTCCCCTTTTCTTACTTTAAAAAACTCTATCGTCTCATTAAAAAAAGTGGGCACAGATACTTAGCAACGTGCAGCGAGGCAAATATGAAGCAAAGACTTATGCACTAAAAAGTTTAAGGAAATTATATATATCTTGTACTACATATATTTATTTCTAATGAAATAACGCCAACTAACCCATTATGTCCTGGATTAATTTCAACAATTTTTTTTCTTTGATTTTCGTGAAACTTGGCAAAATGATTACTTTGAGATATAAAAATTGATTTGCAAATTTGAGATTTCACAAATCAACAGTTTAGCATTTATTAGCTGTTGCGTACACGCACGCTAGGACAATAAGCGACAAAAATGTATTATTTCTATGTATTTAGAACATACTTATATTGTACACTTATTCTATATACATACACTATATTTAGTTTAGAGTTCAACTAAAAGTGGTACAGACGTGAATAAATTATCGAAATACAAGGTGTAGGAAGATTTCTCCTCTGTTCATTGTATTTGTTCAAAAGGTTCAATACGGTTGCAGAACATTTTCCAAACTTTTTTTCCTCCTCTTCCACTCCACCAATTGATTTGCCTTGGTACAAATCACATGCAACGAGGTATCCTGATTTCGAACATTGCGACCACACTTTATATCCCAAGGGTATAGGTTTATTCCAGATAGCCTGCTTGCACCCATGCTCCCGAAGTATTTTTTTTTTTTTGTACCCAAAGTACAAACAACTTTATTTCATGATAAAATGCCTACACAAAAAAATAATTATTTTAATCACAAATATAATTAACATACACTTTTTTCTAATCAATGTTCATGTTCCTCAAAAAAATATTTATCAAGGGGTAAAATCTACAGGTAGGGAGACTTTAAGACTACGGCATTTATATAAAATTAATTGAACTTGTGCGGTTAAAAAATTGACTTCGTCTTGGTATGGGCCAATATAAAAGTAAACAAACTCTTTTGATCTTAGAACTAATCCGAAAAATTCATACAATTTTTTTCTTAAAATGCCCAATATTTCATCTACTACTGGACACAATAATAAAAAGTGACTGTAAGTTTCAAGAGATTCCTTGCAAAAAAAACATTTTCTGTCCTCTTCTGTCTTACCAAAGATGCTTCCCAAGGAAAGAGTTTTGGTAACTATTCGGTATTTCAACCAGTATAGTGCTGAGTTAAGACTATAAGAATTAAGACCCTTAATTATTTTGCTTACTGTAGCTTTTAAATTAAAATCTTCTTTTCTTCTCTCAATCTGTCCCAGATACTGTAAGGTTGTAGGCTTGTCAATTAGAGCGTTGCGTAAAAATTTGTTTCTTGTAAACGTTAAAACATTAAAAAAGTCATCCCTTGGTCCTATCGATCTTTT
This sequence comes from Caligus rogercresseyi, assembly GCA_013387185.1. Taxonomy (NCBI): domain Eukaryota; kingdom Metazoa; phylum Arthropoda; class Copepoda; order Siphonostomatoida; family Caligidae; genus Caligus; species Caligus rogercresseyi. The sequence continues at coordinate 10,058,734 of CP045904.1, read as the reverse complement.
TTTTAAAGTTATTTCATGTAAAATCTTTCTTTTTTCTAAAAGCTCGCTCGGTGTAAAATCATTTTCTTTGTTAAAAACCTCCCCTAAAAAAGATATTTTATCTTTAATGAACATTTCCGATATAAAAACTAGTCTATTATTGTCTTGTACTGGTTCTTGCCACTTCATTTCTGTGGCTATTTTCCTCACTAACTCATCATTTGATTCCCTGCATTCCCTCCAGAAAGGACTAATCTCGGCAGTCGTATCAAGAACTCGGGATGGGCCTTTGCCCCTAGCTTCTTCTAATATTTTTCCGTGTTTATTTTTGAACTTTTCCCTCAATATCCCGTTCCATACTGTTTCTTTTTCAAATATTCGCTTAAACCATTTAAACAGTAAAACTCTCCAAAAGATTCGGAAGGGCAACAGCCCTAACCCCCCATATTCCTTTGGACAATTCACCCGTCTCCAAGTGATTGTTTTACTCTTTCCTTCAGTAAATAGAAAAGTTTCACACATTTCCTCCACTTTCTTACATATTGTATCAGACATAGGGTTTAAAACTAGTAAATGATTTATCTTTGATAAAATTAAAGAGTTCCAGATTAGAATTCTGGCCGCTATGTTTTTCTTGAGAATACCACCAAACCTCCTCACGCCATGACGTATCCTCGACACTATCTCCTCATAGTTTTCTTCAATATCAATTCCCCTCACACCCATATACGTACCCAGTATTTTCATTGATTTTGTCACCTGAATTCCTTTCACATCAAAAGTTACGTTAAAATTGGCCACTATACTTGATTTTTTAAATTAATTTGGAGCCCTGAATCTTTCCCATACTCTTTTAAAACATTTATAGATTGATAAAATGAAGAACAAATTTCCTCCTCATTTCCTGTGAATATTAAATTCACATCGTCGGCAAATGCCTCTACTTTTAATTCGCCTACACCTGTTCCGACGCCCTTAATTTTGCAGTCATAATTCAAACGGAGCAATAAAGGATTTATGGCAATGATAAATAAAATAGGAGAAAGAGGATTTCCTTGCCTACAGCCTCTACTCACTTGGAACTTACAATTTGGTTTTTGATAAAAAGTAAAAAGATCGCATAAACTTGTACCAATCATTCTTATAAAATCTGCACCAAATCCGTGCGCTTTAAGACATTTTATTAACCATTGATGTGAGATGCAATCAAAAGCTTTCATAAAATCGATCCCAACTAACGCTGTTTTGAAGTTCTGGTTTTGTGCTTCTACAATTGAGTCGCTAATGTTCCTACATACGTCCTCCATAACCCTCCCCGGAATAAAACCTTTCTGTGATTTGTGAAGTAAAAGTGGAATAAAACCCTTGAATCTTTCTGCCAAGATGCCACAATAAATCTTATATGAAGAGTTAAGCAATGTCAGAGGTCTACAATTTTCAATAAATCTACTATCTTTTCCTCTTTTAGGGATCAAAACCAGTTTTCCAATTGAGATGTGTTCTTCAAAATAGCCGTACAAATGAGCCTCGTTGTATACTTTCTCAAGAAGAGGTGCCAAGAGAGCAGAATATTTTTTATAAAATTCCATCGGAAAACCGTCTGGACCTGGTGCTTTATCTTTTTTGTTGTATTTTTCAATGTAGGAGAGAATTTCCCCTTGATCTATACAACGTTCCAAACGATGTCTGTCATCATCATTAAGTTTTTTAATATAATCCGTATCGTTTTCTAGTATTTTACTAGCAAAGTCTGCTGTATTGTACAAACACTTAATACATTTATTTTCCGAACAGCTCATGCAATCTCTGCATACAAAGAGTTCTTTATAGTATTCTGCCACCTGACTTCTAATTTTCTTGGGGTCTACTTCCACCTTACCATCTTTGCCAACTAGTTCCGTCACCCCTTTCTTCTCCATCGAATTACTGTTCATTTTCTTTATCCTTTCAAAGATTACATGTTCTTTAGGAATTGATTTAAAACCTTTTCTTATCAAGTACCCACCTACAAAAGAGTCACGTACTTGATCTAACTTAGCATTTTCTGCAAGTTCTCCATTTTCCATCTCCTTCATCCTTTCCAACTCCCGTAATTTTGTTTTTCTCTCCTGACTTCTCTCTACTCCTAACTTTATAAACTCTCTTCGAGAACAGTCCAAAATTAATTTGAGCGCGAAGGATGGCGACTTTATTTTCAATTCTCTCAACTTGACCGAAGTATCCACAATTATGCTACTAATTTTTTCCTCTGTAGCCCTGTCACTCAAAAGTGATGTATTTAAGTGCCATTGTTGCTTGGAATGCTTTATTGCCGGTTGCAATATCAACATGATCGGGTTATGATCTGATGTTTTAGTATTTAGAAGCTTATATTCTGTTATATTTGGAATTATATTATGGGAAACAAAAAAATAATCCAGTCTAGATCTCTTTACAACCCTTTCCCCTTCCTTAATACTAAAGGTATGTTCTGGACAGGTGTTAAAAGTAAGAGCAGCATCAGACAATTGATTATTGAGAAGAAGACTCTCAAGTTCAAATCTTGCTTTTTTATTATTTTCTCCCTTATAATTAAAAGTATCTCTCCTTTGATCCATTGCAATATTAAAATCACCGAGTAAAATGCAATATTCACCTGCTGAAGTAAATTTTGACAAAAATTTCGATTCAATTGAATTAAAAAAAGAGGGGTCATCCCTGTTAGGACCATAAATTGATAAAATATTTATAAGAATTCCCCGCCAGACCACCTTCAATACCGAATAGTTACCCCCCTCATCCTGAGCAATGCATCTTGGTTTTAATTCCTTTTTTACAAATACTAGAATTCCCCTGGAAGGATGTTTTGCTGACTTGTTTACGGCGGGAACCAAAAAAACTTCGTACTTAAGCGGAATATTTAAATTTGAATTGATTTTCCTGAGTCGTGTGTCACAGAGAGATAAAATATCCGGATTAAACGTTAAAAGATGTTTAAATACATTTTCTCTTTTATCGTTATCAAGCACAGAATTGACATTTGCTGATATAAGTTTTAAAGTCATTTTTTACAAATAAAATAGTGGGGAAAATGAAATGAGCAGTGGGGTGGATACTTTAAAATTGATAATTTGTGTGGGGTTCAATAGGGGTGTACGGGGCATTACAGATAAACTTACATTTAGACTTTCAAGCAACTTATTCCATCTATTGAGGTCATTACGTTTTTTCGTCGTCTTCCCTTGTTCTTTTATCCGCTGAGTTGTTTTCTGGGGAGGATATAGGCCTTTTTGAGTTTACCTTTCCTTCCTCTGGCATGCTCAGTTTATTTGAGGGTGTCTTAGATGTCCTGTCTTCGGGTTTTTTCTGACCTTGATCTGGGCGTTTACGTAGTATATGCTTCCAATCATCTCTCAACGTTCTCTTCACCGTATTTTCCTCCGTTTGCTCGTGTTCCTTCCCAATTGAAAGGCGTTGATCTTCATTGGTTTCAGTCACTTTTTGGATTTCCGTTGTTGTTGAGTCTTCCTTATCTTTGCATTCGTCCTCCTCTTCTAAAAGAACCGCTTCAGTTATTTCATTTTGAGCACTCTCTATCCTTTGGACAAGATTGAACTCTTCTCTAAAATATCTCTCATATTCGCTGTATGACATCTTCTTCTCTTCTTTGCATTCTTTCCTCTTGTGACCAAATCTAAGACATCTGAAGCATTGTTTTATCTGGAAGTCTGTGTGTATTTCAACCTTTTTACCCTTAATAGGTAAAAAGGCTGGGAATTTCTTTAGCGGTCTGACTTTTATTTTCAGTTTTCCTGACATTATTTTGTTTAGGATCTTTACGTATTCTTCTTCCTCTCCGTTCTCGGCCACAATTTGATGAGGTACTTCTTCAAATTCTCCTTCGATTTCCCGAACTCTGAAATTGTTTTTTTCAATGCCTCCATGTCCGTCTCTGAACCATTTTTTATTACAATATCTATTGGGTTTTGCGATTTTTTAAGGCTCTCGATGCCCCGAATGCTGAAGAAAATGTTTTCGTCCAACTGAGTATATCTGCCCACTTTTGAGAATCTTAACAGAACATTCATTGCCTCTTTAAATGTGTGGCGTCACGGAACATTCCATGTAGACCTCACCCAACCTTTAGTGTATATATGTTTGTATGATGTCACAAAGAGAGAAATAAACATTGAATCCACATTGGTGACCCCGACGTGATATTTTTTTTTGTGTGTGATCGTTTAATTAGTATAATCATGACTAATACTTCCGTGGAAGTCGGAGCTGCTAGCTCAATATCATTATTCAAGGCCCCTCCTTTTTATAAAGACGACCCCTGCCTCTGGATTTCATCGTTGGAGAATCAATTTCTATTGAATAATATCACAAAGTCAGTAAAAAAATATTTGCACACTATTTCCAACCTTCCCTTTGAAGTTATTCAAAGACTCTCTTATGAAGTTAGAGATCTACAGTCTGCGTCAAAGGACGATAGGGATCCTTATTTTTTCTTAAAAGAGGAAATTCTTAAAAAACTTACGCCAAAACCGCCTGCAATTTTTCAAAGGATCGAAGAGGGCAATGGCGCTATGCCATTAGCACAGTTTATCAATGAGATCGAACGACAAATTTCGAGCATGCCCAACTTTCAGTCTGAATTTATGAAACATTTAGTTATAAAGTTTGCTGACAAATCAGCCTATAACTCATTACTCTCCAAGCGTGCGGAGTTGAATTGTCATGAGCTAGCAGAGTTAGCTGATACTTTAGCAATATCCTCTTCGTCCGTGTTTGCTTCAAAAGAAAATCCTACAAGTTTCTCTAAATTGAGAAAACATAAATCTAAGAAAGGATTAAGATTGTGCTTCTATCATCAAAACTTCGGTGAAAATGCACATAGATGTACAACTCCGAGTATTTGTCAAAAACTCCACAAGCGAGTGGCGGAGTGCCACTCCGAGTCAGAATCTAATTGACAATCAAACTTTAGTACTGTAGCGTCCACTTCACTTAACCATCGAAATAAACCACGCTTTTGGGCTACAGACAAAATTAGTGGTATTAAATTCCTCGTGGATACTGGGAGTGAAAGTACTATAATTCCTCGGAACTATGTAAAGAAAATTGATTCTCCTACTCAAGTCCGTTTGACAGCTGTTAATGGTTCGTCTATTAAAGTATTTGGCACTGCTAAACTTAAACTCGATTTTGGAATTGGAGTAAGCTTTTCGTGGAGTTTTACAGTCGCGGACGTATCATGTCCTATTATTGGAGCTGATTTTCTTCGTCATTTTGCTCTCATGGTTGACCTACATAATGGTCGACTTCTTCACGCTCAAAAGTATAGATCAGTTGGGTTGATTTCTACTAATAAAGAAATATTTCTCAATGTTGCAGCATCATTCACTGGGCACAACCGTTTTGAGAAACTTCTTTTTCTTTCCCAGATCTTACAAAACCTATTTATAAGTCACACCTCATTAAACATACCGTACGGCACTCTATCGAAACTCTAGGGAGGCCAATAAAACAAAAATTTCGACGTCTCTCTCCCACAAAACTCAAAGTAGCGAAAGATGAGTTTATGAAACTTTTGTCGATGGGATTTATACAGAGATCAAAATCTCCTTGGGGATCTCCATTGCACATGGTTAAGAAAAAGTCCGGGGATTGGAGACCTTGTGGCGATTACAGAAGACTCAACAGTGTTACGGTTTCTGATTCATATCCATTACCTCATATTCAGGATTTTACTGACAATCTGGTAGGATGTCGACTGTTTTCGAAGGTGGATTTAGTCAAAGCATATTACCAAATTCCTATGTCCGAAGCCGATAAGGAAAAAACTGCAGTCATAACACCTTTCGGATTGTTCGAATTCACTCGAATGCCATTCGGATTAAAAAATGCTGGTAACACTTTTCAGCGTTTCATGGACGAGGTTTGCGAAGGACTGGAAGGGGTTTTCGTATATTTAGACGATATACTAATTGCTAGTAAAACTGAAGAAGAACATTTTCGTCATTTACGACACCTTTTTGAAAAATTGGTACGTACAGGATTGATAATTAGCCCTGAAAAGTCAGTTTTGGGCGTTTCATCAATTGAATTCCTCGGACATCATCTTTCAGCCGAAGGAATATCCCCTTTGGAGTCTAAAGTTAAAGCAATATTCGAATTCCCACAACCAAAACAGCGAAACGAGCTCGAGAGATTTCTTGGTATGGCAAACTATTACCATCGTTTTATGCCAAATTTAGCCAAAATGTCAATTCCGTTATACGAACTTCTTCCAAAATGTTCTAAAGGCTGCTTCCCTTGGAGTAAAATGCATACAGACGCGTTCACTAACATTAAAAAGATAATATCAAAAAAAGTTACATTAACTTACTTGGATGAGTCTAAAAAAATAGGTCTGTCAACGGATGCTTCGGAAATAGGTATAGGGGCTGCATTAGAACAATATAACTCCAAAACAAAAATTTGGGAGCCCTTAGCATTTTATTCTAAAGCTCTTAAACAATCTCAAAAGCGCTACAGTACCTTTGATAGGGAACTGCTGGCTATTAGATCAGCCATAAAGCATTTCCGTCATCAGCTAGAAGGCCGTGAATTTACTGTATTCACAGATCATAAACCCTTAACTCGGATAGGACTTAGAGTGGATCCCGACTGGACACCTTTGCAAACCCGAATGATTGATAAAATAACGCAATTTACTTCTTCAATAATTCACGTAAAAGGTAAAAATAATGTAGTGGCTGATGCATTGTCGCGCGTCGCGGCTACTTCGGCGGACTTCATGGATTTTTGTCAACTCGCTTCGGATCAGGAACAGGACGGTGAATGTAATACAGCTATTGAGAAATATCCCAATCTTAATCTTCGCTGGGAAAACTACGAAGGGTATAAAATTCTATGTGCTTCTGGAAATAAAAATCCGAGACCCTTCCTGCCCAAACGATGGAGAGAAGATGCTATGAGTAGAGTTCATCAATTTGCTCATTTAGGTCCAAGAGCTTCAGCAAAAGCCCTACTTGCTATGTATGTCTGGCCCAACGCAAGGAGAGATATGACAAAATATGCACAAGAGTGCTTACCTTGCCAAAGATCTAAGGTGTCAAAACATACCAAGCATCCTGTACGAAATTTTGAGACTCCGACAGGGCGCTTTCGTCATATCCATATTGATATAGTTGGTCCACTGCCACAATCAGAGGGCTATCAATATATATTTACAATCGTAGAGCGTTGGACAAGGTGGCCTATTGCTGTGCCCATAAGTGATATAACGGCTGAGACTTGTGCAAAAACTTTAATAAATAGGTGGGTTCAGGACTTCGGAGTTCCTGAATCCATCACTTCGGATAGAGGACGACAATTTACTTCCTTGTTATGGAGTCAATTATCATTACTCCTTGGCTACAAACGAAAGCCTACTACCAGTTTTCATCCTTCATCGAATGGAATGGTGGAAAGATTTCATCGTTCTATGAAGAACGCTCTTAAGGCAAGGAGCGAAAATACCAGACATTGGGCGAGGGATTTACCGATCGTGATGCTTGGACTTCGGGCTTCAATCAAAGAAGATCTCGGGTACTCATCTGCAACCGCAGTTTATGGTGAAAATTTACATTTACCAGGATTCTTTTTTCATCAAATAAAAAAATAACAGCATCAGAGCCCATGATCAAACAATTGGTTGAAAGAATTCAAAATTTACCGTTTCAACAGCCCAGAAGACATGGCTTAAAACAAGGAACAATTAATAAGAAATTAAAGTCGTCGACTTATGTGTTCGTTCGTCAAGATAAGGTCATGCCACCACTCTCAGCACCATACTCGGGCCCATTCAAAGTCATCTCTAAGTATGAGGATTATTTCATTTTGGACCTCGGAAACAGGAAGGACTCCGTTTCTATCGATCGCCTAAAACCGTGTTTATACGGTAAAGACATTTTAAAAGATTTAGTAGAACATTCAATCTCTTCTTCAGGACGTGTTTGTACAAGGAAAAATTGATGAGTTCTTGTTTTGTTTTATCTTATTTTTATATGCGTACTTTATCTATTTTTTTTTTTTTTTGGCGAATTTTATTTCATTTTGTATGCTTATTTTATTTTTATATTTTTTATTTTATTGCATTTTAATTGTATGCTTTGATAATTAATTATTTTATATTAACTTGAGGGGGGAGTAGTGTGGCGTCACGGAACATTCCATGTAGACCTCACCCAACCTTTAGTGTATATATGTTTGTATGATGTCACAAAGAGATAAATAAACATTGAATCCACAATGTGATAACAACAGCCTGCCCTGCTTTGCAGTCATTTATTCTTCTGATTTCTTCTACCGAGATAGATAAAGCCTCAAATATTTTCTTAAAATGACCTGCTTTCGGCAAATCCTTTTAAGTTCATATAGCTCGAATCTTTAAAGTCAATGTAGATTTTTTTCCAGAAGGGATCCACCATGACGTATTCTTTATTATGTTTTTTAAAGGCGTTTTTTGTCTTACTTGCATATGAAGAATCTTCAACTCCTTTTCTTTCCTCTGTAAAGAGTGCAGTCCACTTCCTAGGTAGCCTGCGTCTCTATTTCTTCTTTTCCTCCGCTGACCACACCATTCTTGATCCCACTCACTTCCAGCGGGCGCGCGTCTATATTAATTCCTTCTACGACTTCCTCGACCGGCTTATCCTCTCTGTCAGGAGTTTTTTCCTTGACGTCTCACTCATTGTTTTATTCAAGAGCCCCTTTAAAGATGTTATACGTCAGAGATTACGTAATAGTTCCAGTTCTTCTCGAATCCTGGAAGATCCCGAAATTCGAGGCTTTCGTCTACCTGAGGTCCTATTGGGAATCCGACGTCGATATTTAGGCCAATACCAGTAAGCAGATCTCAAATTTCCTCACAAATGTATCACTTATCCGGGGTAAATTGATTTTTCGGGTACGGTTACTTTGATCTCCTACCTGAGCTAGAAACAAAGAGAAACCACACTTCAACACGGCCATCGTGCTAATATTCCTCACAAACCTCTCTATTATTGTACTTATTATAGAAGGATCTGATCCGCGAGTCCGTTGAACATATTCATGAGCCGAGTCAGTGCTAGGAGCGACCACATTGATGAAGAACTCCCAAACGTCTCGTCTCCTCCTCCGATCATTGAGGAGGAGGATGAGACGAGACGGGGCAAATATAATGACTGGAATCATGCCATCCGTCCACTCCCATTCGAGAAATTTGATCCCAAGCAATGATGAATCAATGTAAACAATAACAATAATAAGAACAAGGCAGGAGCACTCTGGATGACGAATACTTTTTTTCCTTCTTCTTCTATAATAAGTACAATAATAGAGGTTTGTGAGGAATGTTAGCATGATGGCCGTGTTGAAGTGTGGTTTCTCTTTGTTTCTAGCTCAGGTAGGAGATCAAAGTAACCGTACCCGATTTTTCTTTATGACGAAAAATAAACACCTCCTTTCACGTGACAATACATAAACAAAAAATGATGAAATGAATATTAAAGAAATTATAACTTATAATTCAAGATTCCAAAAAAATACAATTATTATTTATTTTGAGCTGTATGACCTTCTTAAAAAACGATATTTTCCTGTATTGCAGCAACTACTTGAACAGTTATATTTGCAGAGTCAGATATTGTCTCATAGATCATACTACTAAGTAACTTTGTTACAAGTTCTACTAAAATTTATAAATAATTTCAGAACTACTACTAGCAAATAATATTTTGGGTTCCACAACTTGTAAGGATGTTTTATTATTATTACTAGCCCATTGCCGCTCCGCGGCTGGTGCTAGGCCCTCCGGGCGGGTGGGTGGCCTACGGCCACAGCATTATACATGGTAACATATCTTTGGATAATATGTTGAGGCAAGGGTTGAACCTTGCATCAAACAATGAAGTTTTTGAAGCTTATGATGATGGAGACGTCGTATAGAAAGAAGTTTTATGAGAGAGTATTTTTCAAAAAAAAGTAGGGGAAATTTTTTTATTATCCAGAAATTCGGATTAAGTTCCTCTCCTTATAACTACAAATATATACATATGTATTTATTTTACTTATTTTCCCCTTTTCTTACTTTAAAAAACCTCTATCGTCTCATTAAAAAAAAAGTGGGCACAGATACTTAGCAACGTACAGCGAGGCAAATATGAAGCAAAAGACTTATGCACTAAAAAGTTTAAGGAAAGTATATATATCTTGTACTACATATCTTTACTTCTAATGAAATAACGCCAACTTAAAAAGCCTCCTATGTGAGCTAAGAGGCAAATGCTCTTCTCCGTAAGACCTTCTTCATGATTTGGAGGGAAAATCAACATTATAAACTTTGCGCGGGAAACTATTTTCATGATGTTTCGTATTCA
>CP045904.1:10014850-10039774 GCA_013387185.1 Caligus rogercresseyi | reverse complement strand
GGGGCTAAGGCTAGGTCCTGCGGGCGGCTGGGTGGACAAACACGTAGTGTAAAGAACTTTCCAAAATCCTGTCACAATTACAGCGTAGAAGCATTTTCTAGTTCTCCAGCTTCTGTTCTTAAAGTTGCTTGATGTCTGTCTCTAGAGATGGGCCTGGGTGCCCAGGCGTGTTCCCAGAGGGCATAAGTAAATGGAATGTTATTGGGAAGGGTATAGATTGACGATTTGTGACTCGGCCTTTGCGATGTCCCTGTTCACTTTTAAATCATCTGGAGGAGGTCGTCCTTGGTGAAGCGGATGCCATAGCGCTCCGTAGAGGACTCGAGCCCCATGGGGGAGATGGCTTCCACCTGAGAGTGTTGGCAAGTCTTTGCTTAGTTCCCAAGAATGGATTTAGAGTGACGTGAGAGTGAAGCCAATGCAGGCGAGGGCGTGGTGGTGTTGGTCCGCCTTCTAGAGTGTGTGGGGGATGGGAGTCTCCCCAGGTCCATGCAGGGTCGCTTGTGTGGTATCTTCATGGCATGCCCGGCGGCTACTGTTGAAATGGTGCTCTGTTCAGTATGATAGGATGTAGGGCAGGTGGACCCCCCCCCCCCCCCCGGAATAAAGGACGGCGATGAATCGGTGGGCAGTCAACTGCACGTTTCATAAATGAATTATGTGTATCATTGTGATTTGTGGCTGTTGAAAGGATTGTGTTGTTGGATGTCTTGTTTTATCTTGGAAGTACACTCTTGGGCTCCTCGGGGCGGCGGCTATGAGTTTGAAGGACGTGGGTGGGTGACTGGAAGGGAGGTCGTCCGCTGTATCTTTTGCATAGTTAATAAAAGGTGAATTTTGCAAACGAAAACGTAAGTAATTCATTTTTCTGCTGCAAAAAACGATGGATTCACTTGAAAAGGAGACTCCCCGATAGAATAGGCTAGTAGGTAGACAGGACAAAGGCAATGACTCTCTCTCTTTCTCTCTCACGGGAGTCCATTCCTCCCTCCCTCCGGGGTGCCCGACACGTCATCTTCTTTGAGCAGACGGAATGAGCCAGCCAACCAGCCTTAAGGAAGAGAGAGGGGGGGGGGGGGGGGGGTAATGTCCTTGAGGGTATGTCTGTCTGTCTCCGACTCATCATCCTCTTTGATGCAAAGAGAATAGGCTAAGCACCCTCTGGGGAGTCATGTCCTCCTAAGCTTCCACTCCTTGCTCCATGCTTGATCCGAGGCTGTGTCACGATGAATTCTTCTCACAAATGTTGTGTACGACGGCACAGCCGGCAGGCCACTCATTAGGAATCCTGGATCCTCGGAAGATTTCCGGGAAAAAAACACTCAAATTCCAATGAAAGAAGGAAAATTACTCTTTATTGTTTACATACGTGTGACGTCAGTTCTCTCTCTCTGTTTCTATCTCACTGGGTGACTTATGAATTTCTCTAAAAAGGGCAAAATGGAGAGGATTTAAAAAATATTCATTTGCTATTTTGATTAAAATAAGGCATTTTATGGAACATTAAGCATATCAAATTAAAGCTTGATATTTTTTCTTCATATTCATATGAATTTTTAATCATGTAAGACCTGTGAGTGAGGAACAGTGAGGATCAGTGAGTCTCTAAGAAAAACCCTTCATTTTTCGTACAAAATGACATATATTTTAAAGTTTAAATGTGCCAGAGACGAATTAAAAATTGGAATGAGTACTTGATCTAAGCTCTATAAATAATTGCTTTTTATTTTTTCTTATCTTCAGTACTGTCTATACTATAAAAACTCTATACGAAATTATGAAAATAGTCGACCGTTTTTTTTTGTTGATTTTTGTTGGCCGTGTAATCTTTCAACATTTTATGAAAAATATGGACTGTCAAAAGACATCTCAAGGACTTACGGTTCCTAACACCGATCCAAAGGACTGACGGTCCTAAGGACCGATCCCAAGGACGATAGGACCGGTCCTAAGACTGGACTGGACCGGACCGAATAAATTGGGACCGACACAAACTCATAGCATATTACACGCGATGAAGTGTCGTATAATGTTACATTTCATACCGCATAGTTTATTAATATAATATGCGTATGAATGTCGTCGGTATGAAAGTACCGGTATGAAATGTCGCGGATAATGTCGTGTAAGGTGTGAATTCGTGTAACCTCACTAGCTATACCTATAAATGACTATGCGGCTGAATAACAGTCTGACTTTCTGGAATGCAAATATCAGGGTTCCCTGAAGCAGACGCTTATAGCATGGTCATTTGTCTAATTCACTAAAATATAGATATATGAATAAATGTCTTGAATAAAAATATCTTAGGAAAAACAAGAGGACAATATATGGCAACCATGGAAAACCGTTAAATACATGGTTTACAAGTTTTTAAATTGAATAAACCAAATTATTAGGCTAGAAAAAATATTATTATTATATTTTGGTGCTAAAAAGCAGTTAGTGCATTTCGTACAGTATAATGTTCATTTTATTATATGTACATCTCTCGTTTCGTTTACAGGCCTTAATATTGGAACTGTTTTCTTATTTATGTTATATTTGTATTGTCAACTAATTCAGAGTTTTTCCAGTAATTTAGTTATGTATTCATGTCATAAGTTTTTGATAATACTTCTTCAAAGGAAGTAAAGTGAGCCAGACTAGGTAGTTCGTAACGCGAAACGAAATTGACAAAAGTTTCAAGGTACCTTGATAATGATACTATATAATGTAAGACCAATAAAACGTCAGGTATCAGTAGTCTTTTTAAATATTTTTACCCCTGTTCATAGAATACAAGTTATCCAGGGTAATATTATTATGACTTTGTGGGCTTTAATGTAACATACCATTTTTTGCCGTTGCAGGTAGTTGGTTCTTTGATGGCGAGCCCAATTACTCAGTTCTGCTCTTACAATTGAGACCTCTGAAAACTTTACATCCTTCGAATACCCGAAGCTAAGCGTTGGCATTGTGGAGAGTTTCGATGGTATGGGGAGAACGAAAATGGAGAGGACGCGATTTCGACTCTTGTCACAGTACAGGTAAAAATACATTTTATTGCAACTTTTAGTAAGGAATCGCATGTTTCCAGAAATGATAATAATTTAAATAATATGTGATATTCAAGCTTTGTTGTATAAGTTGTAATATTATATATATATATATATATATAAGGGCTTGTTCTCATTTTTAACGTGTATGAAATGTTCGCAACATTGTAGTATGATTAGTATACCAAAAATAGTAAGCTGGTTTACCAAGCTTTCATTTGATATGTTTTGGTGTTCTAAAATGACTGTTACTGTAGCTGGATAGAAAGATAAAAAAAAAAGAGGGAGATAAGTGAGGCAAAATACTCTCTCCCTTCTTTTCTTTATCTTTCTATCCAGCTAACAGTAACAGCAGTTACCAAGTGGTAATTGTATATTCTCATATCAAAGGATCATTTTTGGGGGAGAGTACGTGCAAAAATGTATTTGCTAATATCTCTTAAAGTATAGCGATTTTTAGAACACCAAACATATCAAATGAAAGCTTGGTAACCAGCTTAATATTTTGTATACTAAATCATGTCAATTAATAAGTAGAGAGTTATATGTACATTCAAAAAAGCATATCTCGCGTACAAAATGACGCATTTAATGGATTATAAATGCGTCAGAGACAAAGTAAAATTTGAGAGGATACCTTGACGCAAATCTAAGAAACACATTATTATTTTATTTTTTCATAATCGATTTCTTATAGGTCAATACAGGCCTGAATCATATGATGTAAACTTAGATTGTACTGAATTCTGAATGATAGAATGCAACCAAGGTCATTTTTGGATTTACCATCTAAAGGTTTACTAAACTTAAAATACTATTTACTCTGAAGCGAACAAATCATCTTCTACAGGCGAGTGAAGTTAATTGATACAAAAAAGCTATGAATTATGCTAACATTACACACTCCATTTTTTCTTTGTTTTTACTGAAAAAATTGTTTAATTAAAAACATCAAAGATACGTATGGTAGTAAATTAGATTTCCTTTAAATTAATAATTATTATTGAAGTCTGTAACGTCCACCATTTTATAAGAATTTGCGGAAAATATATTTTACTAAATTTTTAAAACTTTGACCTCGTTGTGCGACCTCGTAATGTTGACCATTGTTCAAACTTTGTATGTCGTCTTCTTTTATAACCAAGAAACAGGAAATCCACAATGTTGCTAACATTTCAACATTCGAAAAATAAGAACAGCCCTAATATATATCATATATATATGTATATTATATATATATATATCTATATATATATATATCATAATATATTATATATATATATATAATATTATATTCAATATATATAATATATAATAATATTGAATTGCAGTATCACGAAGCTATAAGTCGTTTTTCATGCCTAATACAAACGTTAAGTCTTAAATGAATATTTACTACATTTTGAACAATTTTATTTCATAAGCCATAGTAAACACTATTCATCATTAGAAACGTTACAACGTTGCTATGTTCTTTTTTTACAATCGCACTAGTGAATTACTTTAATCAATTATTTAAATGAGAATTTAAGATAAATTAAATGGCAACTGCAATTTATAACTATTTTGTAACAGTTCTTCAAATATATCCTATTTACTTTTTATCTAGTCAATGGAATCCTAATTGATAATGTAGTATTATTAATTAACATATGGCAATTAGAAGTAAACATCACATGTTTATTTTTTTGGATTTGCAAAGTGAAACGCTTTTTTACTCTTATTTTTCGAATTACTAAAAAATGGGGGAATTATGTTATTTACATATATATATAGGTATATATATATTATATATTATATATACATAGGCGTAGGAGACGGGGGGGGGGCAGGGGGGCAACTGCCCCCCCAAAATTCGGCTGAATGCTTAAATTCGGGCAATTGGTTGAGGTATTCGGGCATTTAAGTTGAATAATTTTTTTTGAAATTATGTAAGCAAACGGATTGTGAATTATAAACAAGAGCTCTTCACCTTTTTGTGAACTCAATTCAATTTAAAATTCCAGCTTTTTCCCCTTTTGAAAAAAATAACACTCAACTTTTAGCTTATGAGAAATATGAAATTCAATTTTATCACACATTTAAGTTAATAATTTTGGTGCCACTGAAAAATGCACCTCGCACGTAGAAGATAAGAGAGTGTACTTTGATACTATTTGTACTACTTTGTACTCAGTAAAAGAGATGTAAAATAACAACGGATCTACAAGTTATAGTACTACGATAGTAATAAAGTTCTTCTCAGAAATAATTGTTAAGTGAACATACCTTATGGAGTTTCGGCAACTTTATTCATCGAACTACTAAACAACACTTTTCTCTATTGAGGTAAGTTTCTGCTCGCTGTATTGACCAGAATGTACTTATATTTGAAAATTATAATTAAATTAATGTTCACTTCACTAAGTTAAATACAATAAATTTTAGTTTTTGGTCATGAATAAGTCAAGAAAGAGGCTATACAGAAGCTGAGTAAGATGTTCAAACTGCTAAAGAAGTTGATGGCGACTACAAGAGGAAACACGTGTCAAGAGTGCATGAAAATGATGAACATGTAAAGTTTATTCCTTTGGTTGATCAAAAGCAGAAAAAACTTTCCTTCGGAATTATGAACAGGGGAAAAAATGAGATAATGATGCCAACGGAGGCCACTTCCTATACAGAAGAATCAAGCAGAATAAAGGACATACCAACTGAAAATAATGAACATACTGAAGAGGTATTGGTGAAGATTCTTAATTTGCTAGCTGTAGAGGCAGTGGTAGAGGATATACAGCCTACAATGGACAAAACAGAAAATAATGATAAAGAGCATGGGCCCATAGGCTACCATCACACTGACATGCGAGATCATCCACATCAACCTCTGTTGGATGAATACAACAGGAAACAGCTAGATCAGGGAAGTGGGGCAAGAGACTTTAATCCTGACCTGTTCAAGAAGTACCAATGGACGAGCTTTGATATTCCCACGAAATCTATAGGCTGTTTCCCGTGTCAGAAGTTTTTATTTGATTCCACTTTCACATACAGCAATCGGTAGAAACTGGAACGACTAGTGAAGCATGCCAAGAGCGGTAATCATCGACTTGCAATGTCTTAATGGATAATTTCAAAAGTCAATAAAAATCATCAGTCATCAGTCTTGGACCAACTTGATACAACCCACAAAGACTTGGTCCAAAAGAACAGAAATTACCTTAAAATTATTGTAGAGTCCATCTTGTACACCGCACTGCAAAACATCCATCAGAGAGGCCATGAAGAAGACAGATCAATGATTGGACAGCAGTCATACATAAACCGTTGAAACCTTATGGAGCTTTTGAATTTGCGATGCAGAGACATTCCTTGGCTTGTCACTAGACTAAACTCTAATTTTGGGGCCCATCGTCAGTGGCTTTCACCAAAAATCCAAAATGAAATACTGATGATTGCATCTAATTTAGTACTAAAGGAAATAGCTAATAATGTTAGGGAAGCAGACGAGTTCAGTCTTATTGTGTATGAAACATCAGACGTTGGCAACCGGGAACAAGTGGCAGTGTGTTTGCGCTATGTAAACAATGAGCAGCCTACAGAAGCATTCGTGGGGTTTTATTAAGCTAAGTCCACAACCGGTGATACACTGTTCAAAATTGTGCTTGAAGTTATCAACTGGCTAGAGTTACGCGTTGTAGATCAATGCTATGGCGGGGCATCCAACAAGTCTGGGAAGGAAAGGGAGTTGCCAAAAGAATTCAAGAGGTCTCAGCAAACGAAATAGTGAAATACCTCTGATCAAACTCCATCTCTGAAACTTTGCCGCACTTCACTGAGATTTCAAAGACCTTAGCTAAAATACCAGTAACATAATGTTCAGCAGAGAGATTTTTTCTTGTTTGAGAAGACTCAAGACCTACCTCAGGTTCACCATGAGCCAGGAAAGGCTCCATGCTCTAGGACTTCTTAGCATCGAAAGGCGTTTTGTAAATAGAGTGGACATCAATACAATAATAGATTAATTTGGCAGACAAAAATGAAGAAACAACATGTTTTTCTAGTGTCTTCTGAAATAAAAATAATGTAATGAATAATGTGTAATTACAATAAAAAGATAAAACTAAATATTTTTTGCATTCGATTATTTTTTCATAGATTTAACAGTTCTTGTTAAAATTCGGGCAAATTGAATGCTGCCCCCCCAAACCAAACTCCTCCCCTACGCCTATGTATATAATAATATATATATATATATATATATATGTATATATATATAGTATATGCTAAAGATTATGGTCTTAAATTGTTTTTTCGACATTTGAAGTAAATTAAAATCCTTTCTACGATATTGCTTATGCAATCAAATTCATGGCAAAAGTAAACAAGCTAGTTATTATATTTGTCGAATTGACTTCAAGATTGCAATAAAGTTATGTGCACTAACAATAGTAATAGGTAATTAATCCTTGGGAAGAGCGTTAATGACTACTAACTACGATTCTGGCAGAGTTGCTATTATATCAAAACAATACATTAACTGCCTCTGAATGTGATCTTTTGTTTTAATAAATCTTTATTCTTATTATCATATGATATACTCTGTATACTAAGTTTTATCCTTTATATAGAGGTTCAATAAGAAAAAATATATATTCTTAATGAGTCGTTAATTTTTTTAATGGCTAATTCGCAGTAAAGGGTTCAGGGATGGATGGAATTTGACCTATTTAGTAATTGAAAAACGTGACAACTTTGCCCCATTTATAGAAACACGTAAAAAAAACTCTTGAAAAGTTGATTATGAAGCTATCCCCTAAAAAGAATATTAACGCATTTCACAAATTAGTTCATGCATACGCCTAGCTTACACAAAAGCTAATTTAATCATCTATTCTAAAAGGAACACCTAAAAAGGCTTCAAATGCTAGGTAATAGGCAACAGAAATCATTGCAAAACCTTTCACCAGGATATAATTTGTCAAAATATGTTTATGCAACAGATAGAGTTAATCAAGGTCTTTTTAACACAAAGTAATGTGACATGTTGGATTGTTAAAGTGTCAGCATCAACATACAATGAGCTAAACACAATTATGGGTCGAAGGATAGGATTTGACTTTTTCCTTGACTACAACGAAAGCAAAAATACTCCTTTACTAATAATACAAAACTAAAATGCTTATATACGTATGACAAATTTAAATAGATGTCACTTGATAACAAGCCTAGTGTAAAGGCATTTTTAGTTAAGAACTAGAAGAAGAGTCAAGGTGAGAGCACAGCTATATCTAGAACTCCATCAATAGCACTGCTAGATTTGGCCCTTCCTTGAATTCCAAATTCTCAGTTGAACTCATCAAAGTAATACGTTAATATTATTTGCATGGAAAGGGTTTTGACTCTCTCATCGATTATTTAGGAAAATGATAATAAAAATAAATACTATTTGATCATTTCGTACACGAAATAAGTATATCCTTGTATAATAAATGGGGTACGCGTTTTAATTGTATGGATCTTTTTATTGTGACGTATTACTGAATGACATCTCGTTCAAATGCCTGCGGGTCGATAGACCAAACTTTGACCCTCCTTATATTTTGTCTAGTATCTTTCACATTATTTTATTTAAATATTGGCCTTTATAAAAGTAAACATTGTCCTTAGCTATACGTAAACTGTATTCTGTGTCAAATATGACGTCATAAAACCTAAATGCTACCCACAAAATCAGTTGATGTATTTGATACTACAAATTCGATGATTTTTAGAAGTAAGTGAGGCATTAGTCATTTCTTGGAATATTTATTTATATTTTAGCCTTTATAAGAATAAATATAGACCTCAGATAAATGTAAGAATTAAATTACGTCACCTTTGACGTCACGACAAATACTTAAAGGGATAAAACTTAAAGGTCTGGTCGAAAATTGTTTCTTTTTAATCAAATAAGAATTAATGCAACGAAAAGTTTACTATATAACTTTACTACACAACTTTTGGATCCGTTGAGGAGACACTTAACGTTATTTCTTATGATTATATCTATGTTATATATATATATATATATATATATATACGTGTGTGATTATTTATTGTAATGGTATATTTTGACTACTATATTCACTGATTTTTTACTTAACTGTTCCAACTGATTTTATTTATTAGTATTTAAAAAAAATGTTTATCCAACGTGAAGAGAACAAAAGTATTTTAACCAGAAAAAAATGGAGCAAAAAATATTTTAAGTCACACTTTGAATTAATGCACTTCATATATCAAATTGAAGTATATTTGATATCTATCCCAATTTATTTTCAGCGCCACCCTCCACTCCTGGCCGTCCCATTGTGATCGACATCACTGAGACTAAGTGCACACTCCGATGGGACCCCCCTGATGACGACGGAGGAGCGGACGTGAAGCAATACATCATTGAGTATTTCCGAGACGTATGGGACGTATGGCTAAAGGCTCAGACCACGAAGGATACGCAGGTCGTTATCCATGACTTGATCCCTGGATCAAGGTGAATGACAAAAAAACAACCCGTTTGGTTTATCAAAAAAATAGGAAAAGTATGTTTAATATTAACTTGTCCATTTTTTTTCCTTCATAGGTATAAGTTTCGAATCAAGGCAGAAAATGTCTATGGAATGAGTCCATCTGGAGAAGAATCTAATCCGTTTGATGTGGCTGGTTCTGCCAATGAAAGGTATGGGGACTTACTTTGGTTTTGAATGAACAAATTGGGCACATTTTGGAGATTTAACATTTATGAATTAAATTTCACGGCTATTTAAATTAACGATAGGTCTAAGTTTTATAGGAAATGATTAACAATTACTCAATAACAGGCATAGGTTTTTATGCTTGATCAGTTTATATTCGTCTCCAACAGTCTTTAAAAAGTAAAAAAAAACTTATAAATATATTGTATCTTATTGTACTACTGATGGTGT
Organism: Caligus rogercresseyi; assembly: GCA_013387185.1. NCBI lineage: Eukaryota > Metazoa > Arthropoda > Copepoda > Siphonostomatoida > Caligidae > Caligus > Caligus rogercresseyi. The sequence goes on along the minus strand of CP045904.1, from coordinate 10,029,792 downwards.
AGCGTTGGGTAGATAATAATTAATAGGTATACATCTAGGGCATTATTCAGCAATTACTATTTCACAAAAAATAATTGGATATATATATATATATATATCAATAATTTTAGACAATTAATAAAAAAGTCTCTGAGAGACTAAGTCCTTACTAATTTACTAATTTAAACTTGTTAGGAATAATTCATTTTTTTTTCATAGGGCAACCGATTTTGGAGCTGCTCCACCTCCTCCTCCTCAAGTTCCACCTTCAAGTTCTCTGCCTTCCGGCCCGATTCCAGCCCAAGATCACGAAGGAGACGAAGTAGTGGAGGCCTTGCCCAAGAGTCGAAGGAGTCAGCTCCTTCAAGAGAGCAAGCGGGTCTGGGACTCCATGAGTGAGGACGAAGATAACATCCTTGAAAGATTCCTCAAAATTAAGAAAATGAATGACCTTCGAGTGCCGTCATACGATAGTGAGTTATTAAATATTTGTTTTGTCTGATCGCGATGAATTGAAATACTCTGTCGTGATCATTAACCGTATTAATATGTCAATAATTGATTAGTATTTAGTATTTTTTTTAAGTACTAAGTTATTTAATGCACAAAAAATGATCCCAGGTTCGTTAGACTAATTTTAATGTTATAATGCTTATTTATATCCTGTCGGATACTGCAATTCTATCGAACCATCTAGGCAATAAAAAATTAAAATTCTACATTAATTCCATTCCTATGTATTCCATTGCTATCTTTGGAACTTTTCGACATCAAATATTTCTTTACTTTTTTTTGCATCAGCTGCGCTGAGCATTCTTTAATTTTAGGCTCTTTAATTAAAACAATATAGATTTAAATAAACATTACATTGTATTTTTGCCTCAGAGGTGAACACAGTTTGTTTATCATCTATGATCAGAGCTGAGACTACCCATTGATATTTCCTATATCGGTACGTTCTGCAGTATATTTATTCCACTAATACAAATCATTTTCCGTTTTGAAACTACTGAATACCTATAAAAATTGTATAATTTATGTCAACCGCTAATGGGCATTTTAATCATTAGAATCTTGCTTTTCTGGAAAATAAATTTCCCCGACTAGGATGTTTATGGAATCTGTTAGAATATGGCTGGCCTCTTTAATCGGTCAATTCAAAGAAAATCTATTGACACCAATTTGACAAGATTGCTACCGACCAATGATACAAGGAGTAATGTTTTTTTTACCAAATTCAAGCTGTATGCTTATGGATTACTTTATATTGATGGATATTATTATATTCTTATAGAGATCTATAATTTCAAGTGATGCTTAAGGCAGTTATTGCAGGCAGTCTTTGGCTTATGTCGATTATTTTTTGTTACACTTTTAAGAATAGATTAAAAGATATACAGCATACATCTAAAAGAATTTTGACCATGTTTTCCTAATATCGTTTTTGACACTTGGATCCTTTATATTTTCCAGGTGACGGCCTTCCCTCTATCGCCTCAGTGGATATCCCCGACGATTCTTCCGTGAGCAGCGGTAGCCAGCGTCACCAATATTCCTCCGCGGAAAACCCCCCTGACATGGAAACCGTATCAGAACAAGACCCCGGAGACTACGAAAAGGCAAAAAAACTCTTCGCAGAGCTACAACAAATATCCTCTGAAACCGGATTCGGCAGTGTGGACAACCTCATGGAGAGCATTCAAGGCTCCTCCCGAGACGACTTGAGCTCCTTAATCCCCCTAGAGAAAATAAACGAACTCAACAAGTTCGAAATGACACTCAAGGAAATGATCGAGGAAGCAAGAGTCCTCGCAGACGAAGCAGACAAGAACGAACGCACTAAATCTGCATCCATTCAATCCATTGCGGAAACCGTCATTGAGAGTCGACTTGAGCCCCTTCTACCCATAATATCCATAACCCCCGAAGGCCAAGAACATTATTCCTCTCCTGCCCGTATGAGCGGAAGGGATCTCTCACCCTCGCTTCATCCGCCAGACTTAAAGGCGAGCCCTGAGCCACCACAACGAAGATCTCGAACACCCCTAATGAATCCAAAGCCAAGCAAAAGGGATGCATCCCTTCCCAGCGTCTCACGCTATGATGAAATCATACAATCGCGTCGAAACAGTGCGAGCGATAGCTCTGTCCTTGTCAGAAATCGTGGAAACTCCCTGCCCCCGCCTAAGCCCGAACTGCCCTCGTCATTCTTAGGGCCAACTCCACATATCAATCTTCCCCGACGCACCCCTTCTCCAACGCCGCCAAACTTTCATCAGCGTCTCTCAATCTGATGCCGTCCTCTTCTAAGCCTGAAATCCCTTTTGGTGATCCTCGAACGATCCACGTATCCATTGACCCATTTCATGCACCTGATGGCCTAGAGAACAAATTGGAGGTCAAAGACGACGCCCATCTAAAGACAACTGGACGTTCCTTTCCCTCTTGGCTCCTCATCACTTCCACGTATTCCTTTGTCCTTGTCTGCATTCTTCTCATTTCCAACGCCATGCCTGACGGCAAGCTATTTATACACTTTACGGCCTTTGGAGCTTGCTTATATACTTTTACTTAGATGATAACGGGAAGGATCCTGTACTTGATAGTCTCTTAGGGGGATTTATAACTAAGAATGAAAAGCTTAATTAACTAAAGAATTGTAGAAACCGTTGGAAAAACACTCTATATTTTGAAATAAATGTAATATGCATGTAATAATAATAAAAAAGTATTTTAAAACAAGAAGAAAAAACAAAGCCCTTTTGGGGGGGGGGGGGGGGTGGAGGGAGGTTTGCATTAGCCTATAGGATGATTTCATTTTTGAAGCTTCGATCCAGGACTTTATGCGGGGAGAACGATGGTGTTGAGAAGGATCTTTTCGGATGACATGTTGACGTTGCAGCCTGTTGAGAGTTTATGATTATTAGTATAACTCAAGAATAACTATTTAATAAAATCCTTCATTAAAAAATAAAATAAATACTGCAATTTATAATATAAAATTAGGTACAAATTGGGATTATTAGCTTTGCTACACATACAAACAATCAATGAATATATCTTGAAAGAACACGAACATAAGATAATTGCTTAGTTCCTAAATTCAATCTTTTAAATCCTCATTCTTCAACAAAAAAAAAGGGTTTGCAAAGTTTAAAACATAAATAAATAAATGTAATGAATTCTTACCTAAAATCGTAATGGAGGGATTTAGTTTCCCATCCACGCTGAAGAGCGGTTCATTTTCCATTTTAGCAAACGGTTTATTGGGATTAGGGTCCGTTGGCGTTCCTTCGACTCGACACCAGCTGCCAATCGTGTAGATAGACCCACGACGGAGTACATGACCAGACTGTGTTCTCCCACTGAGGAGTTGTCAAGAATTATGGATTCCTTGACTCGAGCACCGGATAAAATCGTTACGTTCTTACCAATGTGACATTCGGACCCACTGATTGAACAAAAAACAACATGAGGAGAGGTATTTAGGTACAAGGTATTGATTAATGTTAGATGAAGCTTAGTTTTTGTAATTTGGGAACTTTTGGGGGGGACTCATACATACAAAATTGATTAATTCCATTCATATATTTTATTTTGTGAGTAGAGCCATGAGTACAACATTAATTATTCGTTTATATAGTAAGATAAATGTTAGGAATAAGATTGAAAAGGACTTATATTCAGTCAAGGTAAAGTTTAAACTTATATGCTTTTTCAAAACATTTATTTTAAACTGTTCTTGATATGATCGTTTAACAAATTTAATTCCATCTTTTTTTAGTATTTATATAACTAGTAATATAATTTTTATATACTAAACTATTTACATGTTTTTTGAGATATTATACAATTTTCCCACAAATTATGTTCATCAGCATACATTTAATCACGAAATTAATTTATATTATTTTTATCGCAGTTTGAATACAAATATTGAATAATTAGTTACTTTTGAACAAATCCCTCTGTAGCAATACAAATGCTCTTATATTATTAAATAAATATTTAACGCCTAAAATTGAGGACATGGAATATAAAAATGACTCAGAAAAGTAATTTTATAAGAATTTACGTTCAACTCTGTTATAAATTATAACTTAAAAAAGGATAAAGTGCTATTTTATAGTTTTTTAAAGCTTGAAATTAAATTTCCTATCATTTTTTCCTTTCAAAAGATGATCATTGCTTTTGCTATTTATCATAATAATCTTATGTTTCAAAATTTATCTCTGCTCAAAAATTTGGTAGCCCTTCTAATGCGTCTCTTAAATTTAATGTTAAAGTACCCTTTATCAAAATAATATCAAATATCATTTCTAAATTATCCACTACAAATATCATTTCCAAATCCACTTTATAAAAATAAAACTAACCACAGCAGATTCGTGAACATTTGCGGACGGATGAATGAATACATTGCCCATAATCTTAGGCCCCGACTCCTTTTTTGGAGAGAGTTGAGAGGGATCGGACTCGGAGTAAAGGCGGAGATATCCTCGATTGGCGTAAATGGCGAGCCTGCAGTCTTCATTTGCGACCACCACTTGGTCGTTTGATGAACACGGGCAAGTCCGTCCCTGCAAGTGGGGTCAGTATGTCCTTTTCTAGCCATATAGCTTCCCTGTTTTCAATTTGATTGTCGGCTTTGGCGTAGTATTTGGCTTGATTCTCTTGAAATACCTAGGAATGCATATATACAATGAATGTATGTGTTTTATTGAAATAAAGATCCATTAAAAGTTTCTCGAAATACCAGAAGGTTGGTAATAATTATATATATTTATATATATATATCAAATATAATATTTGGTAGGTCATTTTTTATAGTAAATAGTCTTAAAAACGGGTTAATGTCACATACTGATACTTATTTGTTCCATAAACATGAAACTACCAATTTTTTTAAATGAAAACTGCGAAATAAATCTTTAAATAATATTTTTATTATAATTTATTTAACATTACGAAGACACCATGCCATAAATATCCGTCTTTATTTGTATCCTATCGTACTTTTCGTATGTGTAAAAGATCCTAGGTTCTGGGATATATTATGTACGACATTATAATAACAAATGGTGGTAAAACTCAAAAACTTTTGAGCATTTTCATTAAATTGATTTTGGTACACATATTGGTTCAAATATTTAAACAGACACTTAGATTTATCGGAATTATTTGCTTTTTTGTAGCGAATCTAATAAAACTGTATCACATTTCTTAATTGAGGCAACATTTTAACTTGCTATATAGGTGGAATATGTCTATTTTGACACGAGGTCAAACAAGGCAAAGTTATTAAAGAACAAATGTACATATTTTTTACAATATAAAATATCTACGCTGTTCTAAAAAGAATGCAATTTTTACTATAGATTATTGAATAAAGGTAACCATTTTTTAAATACAGAAACTATGTTCCCATCAGTTTCTGAAATACCAAAAGACAAAAAATAGATTTTAAGACAATTTTTTGTCGTTGATAAAACTTTATAAATTAATTAAAATTATTCCTATAAAAAGCATGAAACAAATCTCAACGAATCTACATACATATAACGTAGTTTTTCCGCATGATGAATACTTAATAAAATACGAGTATCAAATTTCTTATCATTCCCATTTTTTTGTTAACATGATCTGCAATTCATTTACACATTATTCATTTGTTTTTCTTTATTTTTGTGGACTCGCAATAAGTGATGAACTTATAAAAACTTGACGATAAACGATTGCGATAAAAAAATTGATATCGGCAATACTCATCGTTTATCGAAAATGGAAACAACTGGTGATCATCATGGACTATCATTAGACCTTTTCAAACTATACTCTTTTCTTTTAACAACAAAACTGGAGGACCAGAAAACCATTTGTTTAATGCTTTGAAAAAGAGAATAGATTGAAATTCAAAGCCTATCATATTATTATTCTCATAACCTTTGATTTAGAAGCTACATCTATTTCAAACTGCCTATTATGGGCCTTCTAATACCTTTTGTAGGTTTCAAAGATTTTTGTTGAAAATAAGTAGATACCACAGTTGATGAGCGTGGAGACATAGGTCCGGGTTTCTCAACATAGTGAAGCAGAGCATGGGTACTCCCTTCCTCGACCATGCATCCAAAGTTCAGAGACTGCTGCTTGGTCGCCTCGGTGGCCGTGAGGCTCAGAAGTGAGGACTCCTCATGGAATTCCAGGAGGTCCTCCAGAGGGAAGTCCGCACAAACGTCACCGTTGAACACGAAGAATCCGCTAGAGAACCGCTACGGATCTGATCACGGAAGTGATAAATACCGCCAGCTGTACCCAAGGGAGCAAATTCCTGAAGAAGACAAATGTTATTTTATTTGTAATGTTGTAGGTAAGGATATCACCTTTTCCTTGAACGTGATATTTTGAATGAAAATAATAGTGAATAAAAAATATTTTGTTGAACATTAATATCGTACCTCAGCAAAGAAAAAATCTTAACAATTAAAAGTAGTTGGCATTATTACATTTCATTCGAGTTTGTTAGATGTGAACATCACTTTTGATATATAAAGAACATCATCCTCCAGAACAAAAAAAAATCTCTTGATCTACATATATGAAGAAAAATTCTTTGAATATACTTCTCCAATATCATATTTTCATGTCAATTAGATAAAACAATTACTCAATACGCTCAGGGATTAAAGGAATGCTTTTTTTGTTTCGTCACATCTGCCGATAAATGGATCATCAGTATAAGGATAAGATGTATAAAAATTATTATGAAATATGGCATCACTTGTGGGCTGTTGTTCAGGTATTAACATCAATTCAGATATAAGAGTAAGCATCCTTCAGATCCCAAATTGTCTCTTTTAATTGAACCTTAATCCATGTAATGTACGAATCCTTTGAATCTTTAAGCAACTACTCATACTCAGAGAAAGGATGAATATTTAATTTCTATCATATTTGACAATAAATAAATCCTCAAAAAAGTAATACTTTTTATAGATTATTAAGATAATTATTATCAATATATCTGAGAATATTTTCTGATACAGACATTTACGGGCGTATAAATTCATTTTAGAATTAAATGTTTATTTTTTGACAGTATTTTTTCCAAATTTCCTTTTTTTATTAAAGCTATTTAACTTTATTCGATATTTTTTTAATAACATTATAAGCCGTAAAAGTTACGAACGATCTTGAGGAGCGCCTGCCGCCATTTGGCGTAAATTAATTTACAGCTCATTTTTAGCAATATTTAAATCAAGAAACAATTAAGGCTGATATTCATTCATTAACTAGTTTAAATATTTTTAATTAAATTTAATATGAATTATTTAAATAATTACTTCAAAATATTATCATAGAACCAAAAATATTAAGGAAATTATATTTTAAGATACGGGTTGCTGATGATTAAATGTCACACCGTGATGAGATTCATTCTCACCTGAAGGTATCGGAGGTCCACTCATACTTATTCCTCATCTCTTGAATAAAGACCGCAAGGTCTGAGGGAGGATAAAAGCCAATGATGAGGATTTCCTGAATACTCTTCAACTTCGTGCAGGCCTTGATTTGGTGTTCAATCATGTAGAGACCGCCAGGGGAAAGAGGGGCTTGGGGACATCCAGGGACAAGGGACGGAAGCGAGTACCCTTTTGGGGACCCGCGATGAGGATCACGGCCTTAAAGAATCCCTCAGTCTTCATTACTTGTATTAAAATAAGAAGACAGTCTCACTTCAAATGTAAGAAAATGAATAAAGTATTTTCAATGTTTTGATTCCGGGGGCAAATAAGTCAGCTGACTCACAGAAATTGACACTTGGCAGTTAGGGGTGGATCAGGCTTGTATCCAATTCGAACTTTTTTTAGTTATGTAAAAATAAATGTAATATTTATTCATAAATTACTTTTAAAAATAAATAAAAACATATGCTATATAATATATAGAAAATGGTTTTTTAATTTATTTAACCAAATATATTATATAGTTAAACGCGTGTGGCTAAAAAACCGTTCACCTTGACCATCAAACCTAGGATCCTTTCATAAAGTTGATCAATATATACCTTCTTTTCTTGGCGTAAGTCAAACCTGCGCCCTTAACATTGAGAGTTGAACAATTAAAGTTAATGATTTTATTATACTAAATAAAAAACATATTGGTATTAGTTTTAAAGGAGTGGTTTTACGCTATACCACTTATTATTTATTAATATTATCCTTATCGTTGTAATATCATCGAATCATATGTACAAAAAATACTTAATATATTGATAAAAGTTATAAGAAACAGATCAATTATATATAAATGCAATAATTTAATGCAATAATGATGATTTAAAAGATTAAAAGAAGTCCTTTAAATAAAATTGGTAAAAAAACAATATCTGCTTTTTAAAAAATCGTGAAATACTTCTGTGTAATAATATAAATTAGTATATTGTTTTATAAAAATGGGGGTTATGATAAACGATATGTACAAAGAATTCAAGGGATGGGTCTATCACTAATCTATATTTAATAATATCTTATATTAAAAATAAATTGGAAAAATATGTTTATTGTATTATTTCAACACGTCATCCGTTTTAACCAACTGTTGGTAATCTAATCGATTAAATTGACACTGCGTTATATGAACTGCCTGATGAAGCTCAATTCATTGATATGAGCGTTTAACAAAGAATATGTACTTAGTGTAAGACAAACGTATGTATTCCTTGACCTCTTAGATGAATACTTAAAATGGATTTTCAATATGTTACAGTATATCATAAGCAACATAATAACGTCGGAGAACATTCTCCTAACGTTAGTTTTTGGTTCGCATAACGTTAGAAATTTATTCATTCTAATAAAAACTTTAAAATTTATAAGAGTTATCGTTGATTGTTATTACTGAAACAAATATTAGAACGGAACGCTTAAAGTGATTTTTTATCGTTCTGTTTAATGAATGTTCGTTCCAAGAAGCGGCCTTCAAATTAATATCTATCCCTGTTATTTTAAAAATGAAATAGGAGCGGTTTTGAAAGTATTGTGCAATGATTCTTCCGTAAATTATGCTGTGTAATATTTTTGAAGTTGGTGGCTAATTTTCTAAGTGCAAAAAATAATAGAACAATTTTTACCTATTTGAGAGTATCCAGAGTAGTTCGATTATCTAACTACAAAATTTTTACTTTTATTTTTTTGTAAAATATATAATTTTTTAATATCTTGTAATATTGTTCAAATGTTTTTTTGAATAAAAAGACTAACATGGATAAAATAGTTTTTTAATCATGAAAATATTTTTTTGCCCAGCGCAAAAATTGTATCTTCATAAGTACCTTTGTATTGCAGATTTACTATTTGTATTGCTTGCCTTCGATATTAATAAAAACATTTTCGTTTTGGTTTATAAACAAGTATATATTTTATTAAAAAATGTATTTGTCATTTTAAAAAATCTAAAAAATTATTTGTAGTAAGTTAAGTTCTTATATTTTTATCAATTTTATTTATCTAAAGTATATCAAAATGAAGGAATCCAAATATTAAAAGATAATTATTAAAACTATCCAATGATAACTGAGAAAAATGAATATTAAAAAATATCACAAAATATTCATTTATTTAAGAAAGTTATTAAGCAAAAACATCAATAAGTATCAGCATTTTTGTTATGTTGTATATTTACATAGAGACAAATATAGTATGTGGCTTTATTTCTCTCTAAATACTATTGTAATATATATATTCAAATCTAAATTTTTGATCGAGGTTAAGAATTATACTTTCAGAGATTACGCATACATTTCCGCTGGACAAATAAGTAATTTACATACTTATTTCATAATATTAATTTGTAAATATTAATCAAACCATTTACTGACATTTTTTTTGATAAGAATAGATATCGGACAAGACCATTTAGGTCTTCCTTCTAAATGGTGACGCCATATTTCAAGACGTCGAAATTATGAAGGTCAAGAACCGTTAACATGCCATCTTCATCTTGTGAACTGCTGGAATCTTCACTCTACAAGCTAGACAAGCCAGACAACAGAGGAATTTGTACTTTTGCACAATGCCAAACTCGTCTGCGAGTCGAGGGAATATTTAAGTAGATTGAAGCATTTTTTTATTAAAGTTAAAACCTTTGGTGTTTATGATACTAAAATAAATCAGCAAAAGGATTTTTTTTGGCCCACGCCGAACTATTGGGACTTCTTATTTCATATATCATTTTGCCTTTTGACCAATTTACTCAAAATGACCAAACAAGCTTCAAAAACTCTGTGAGGGGCCCATTGTTTGTCCTGATTATCAAGTTTGACTCTAAATTACACGAGATTTACAAGCTCAGTGATTGGGAGACGTTACCTAACTGTCATGTACAATCCCCATATATAACAGTATAACTGGCTCATTCTTACATTTCCTTCGAGAACAGCAGGGAACTCATGATCAAAACAAAAGCAACTGAAACAAGCAATCCCAGTAACACCCCAAGTAACACATAACGTTATTCTAACGTTAGTTTTTGGTTCCTAAAGGTTAGGTTCGAACCTTACCAAAACAAACGTTCTAATACGTTTCCTCATGGTTACATAAAAACTAACGAAAAAACGTTCGGGGAACGTTCCCATAACTAACGAAAATAACGTTCGCTTTGGTTACCCTCCTAACGTTCAGGGAACCTTCTCAAAACTAACGAAAGATAATATAAAATAGTTCCATCCTGGGATTAAATAAATATGTGTCAATGACAAAAGATGCATCCACAAAACTTTTCATCTATATAGGGTATCGTTTTAGTAATAAAAAAAATAGTTTGCCTTATATATAAAATTTCAAAATTTCTTTTAATTAAAAAAAGACTTAATTGATATATAGATTTTACATATAAAAATATATAAATAACATTAAAATTCAAAATTAAATATAAATCTAGCAGCACTATCTAGAAAAATTTATTATAAAAAATTAAGGAAACAAAATTGTTATCAAAAATACGGACATAAAAAATAATGTCGCAAATAAAAATAAAATAACAAAGATTGAATATAATATTTTTTTTTTGTCTTTAGGCAAATTTCCTGTACTGCCTCATAATCCATTGTAGAAATTAGAGATTCCAGCGGAGTAAGACGGATAAAACCGTACCAGATCCCCCACATATTTCGACGGAATGGTAACTTTTTCTACCTGATTCACAATAAAATATACAAATATTATAATGTAAAGACTACATCGCTTCAATAAATATCTGATTGAGTCGAGTAAATCTCTTTTTGTTTTAATTTTTGCTATTTTCTATAGTAAATCATGTGCAAAAAAATAAAAATTGAACATAAGAGACTATTTTTATCTGAAAATCCTTTGAATAATGAAAGGTTTTCTGAATGAATTGTCTTGTCGTTTGATCCCGATTTATTTATTCCTGTTCAAATCTGTTGTGTAAAAAAATATGCCGTTATTGATGATCAACACCCCGCCGTTTCATAATGTCTAATTTAGATTCCGAAATTTTTTCGTGGGACGTCACGTCTGCCAGAAAACATAACAAATCATTTTTACTTATATAATAAGTATAAATCCCTACTCAAATTATATTAGTGCATCTTATTCTTACAAAAAATGGCTTCAATTAATTAAAAAAAAGCAAAAATATTTTTTAGAGGCTATGGGAAATGTGAAAAAAAAATCAAATAATTTATAGTAAATGGAAGGGTTGATAGGAACGACAACCTTGTAAAAAGAGTTTTAAATTCAATGTCAATGTACCGTCGGTTGCATTGGAAGCTATTAAAAATTTGCTAAATTTGTGTAATTCTCCAAATAAATATGAAAAAATCGCCTTCAAGAGCAAAAAGCTAGTCATAGAAAAAGTTTAAGAGAGAGAACAAAAATAAAACAGTGGATTAGTTAATACTCCAATAAATATATACTTTTTTCTAAATATATCTTTCTAATAATATTTATGTTTATTATGAGTGATAAGCAGTATTTTGTTTTGTTATAATTTATGAATTATATACTTTTTTCTAAATATATCTTTGTAATAATATTTTTATAATTTATGATTATAAACAGTATTTTGTTTTTTTAATAGTTTATAAATTTATTAATTTTTCTAAATGAGTCTTATTAATATTATTTGTGTATATATTAGTTATAAACTATTTTTTTAATAATTTATTTTGATATTTAAATATGTTTTTCAATAATGATTGAAGAGTTTGCTTTTTAATGAAATATTTTGGATAGTTTCAGCTAATTGAAATCATCAAAAATTTATGAGTACCCACAAGTTTTTTGCTTCCTTTTCTATAGAATTGTGATAATTAATTTTCTGATCTAATTAAAGGCTAAATCGATTATATTAACATATTTACTTATAAAATGACCCTATTTTGGCCTATTTGACGTCAGCATCATAGCGGTAGGGGCTGCACCTGACGCCAATAACCAGACACGCTAGGCAAACAGGGGCCATAAATTTTTTTCTTTCGTTGCGGTTAAAATGGCTCTACCTTAATTTTAACCCATTAAGGCCGACGCGTAGATTTATCTACGTGCATTTTCTTTGTGACGTTATTCAAAATTATTTAATTACGTTTGATTGATTTTTTCTCTCCTTTGTTTCGAAATGATATAACAAAGAGAATGGAACTCTTTAAAATATTGTTTTCGTTTTTGATTGCATGATTTTACGTTATTTCGTGGAAAATGGCCGAACCGCTCAGATCTACTTCTCAAACGTAAGTTGTATTTTTCATTATTTTAGAAAAATTACATATATAATATAGTTTTTATCTTTTGCTTATTATTTTTGAAATAATTTTACATTCTTTTTATTTTTATTCGTTTACTTCTTGCTTCAATATTCAGTACATATTTTTCAACTAAAACTTTGAACGTAGATATATCTACGCTTCGGCCGTTTGGACATAAAAAGTAGTATATAGTCATTTATTTATATTTTCAAAAAATATCTATATATTTTGATTTTTAACTATTTATAGACTCTCCACTGCTGAAGTACTTAACCTCTTGGAAGATCTTGACGGAAACGGAAATGTATTTATGGGTCTTCCAACAAACCCAAATATCTCCGATGGGGACAGTGATCTTTCAGATGACGAAGCTGAAGGTCTCTCAGAAAATCTTTCAAGAATCGTACTCCAGGCACCCACTGATTATTCGTTCGACGAAATTGAGCATTTACCATCGGAAAACGTAACAAGAATTTGGAAAAAGATCACTAGTTACAAAGGCATTGAACAAACATTTAGAATAGAAAAAAATAAAATTGAAAATTTGGAAAACGCAAAAACTCCAATGGACTTTTTTGAACTTTTATTTGATAAGGAATTATTTCAATTGATGATGTATCAAACTAATTTGTATGCCCTTCAAAAGAACAACAAAGTTTTGGATGTAAGCATTGAAGAGATAAAAGTTTTTATGGGAGGACTCTTATTATCGTCAATCGTAAAATTGCCTTCCAAAAAGAAATATTGGTCTTCTGGAGATCATATTCCTAAATTATTATCTAATAGCATTAGACGTGATAGATTTTTGGATATACTTCATAATTTTCACTTGAACGACAACAGTAGTACTTCAGAGGATCGTGCAGCCAAAATAAGGCCATTACTCCAACATTTACAAAAGAACTATCAAAAATATGGAAAAATTCCCGAACATGTCTCGATTGATGAAAGTATGATCCCTTATTTCGGAAAACATTATGCGAAACAATTCATTCGAGGCAAGCCCATAAGATTCGGATATAAAATGTGGGCAATGTGCTCTAGTGGTGGATACCTTCATTCCTTTGAACTATATATGGGTAAGAACGTCCAATATACTAAAAAAAGTGAATCGAAAATTGGAATCGGAGGACAAGTTGTGTTGGATCTGATAGAAAAAGCTAAACTTCCCCCAAATAAAGGCCATAAACTTTTTTTTGACAACTACTTCACAAGTGTGTCTCTTTTGGATTCTTTGACATCAAAAGGATACTTAGCGTCTGGAACCTGTAAGGATAACCGTTCCGGAAAATGCCCCATAGCCAAGAAAGATTATTTTAAAAAGTGTGATAGAGGTGCATATGATTTTCGTTCCTCTGGCTCTACCTTACTTGTTCGTTGGAAGGATAATAAGGAGTTCAATATTGCAACAAATAATGAATCATTGTCCATAATGACATGTAAAAGATGGGACAGAAGCAAGAAGAAATATATTGATCTACCTCAACCAGAATCCATTAAAAAATATAATCAGCATATGGGATATGTTGATGCTATGGATCAAGCCGTTGGAACATATCGGATCAGAATGCGTCAAAAGAAGTGGTGGTGGCCGATATTTTCATATATGGTGTCAACAGCTATAAATAACTCCTATTTTTAATGAAATCTAAAGGAATAAAAATGACACATTTCGAATTTATAGAAACCCTGGCAATACATTACTGCAAGTCATATGGAACACCAAATAAACAAGGAAAAAAGGCATCATCAAAGAAAGTCATCACAACACGTTTTGATCAATATAATCATTGGATTTCCCACACCGAAAATGCGAAAGTCTGCAAAGAATGTAATGGCAGAACTCCTTATATGTGTGATAAATGTGAAGTAGGATTACACCCAAAATGTTTTAAAAAGTATCATGTTTTGTAAAATATAGAAAATGTTATATTTTTCCTGTATATATTTGTCAAAGTGAATATTTAATAGAACAATAGAAACTATACTTCAAAAAATCCTTCTTCTTTTTATTTTATTATTCATGTTTCTTGGCCAAACGGCCGGTGCGTAGATATATCTACGTGCAAATATTTCGCGAATCTATGGCTCGATATTTCTGAAAAAAATACACAATGTTGATAATGGTGTAATTAACACGCCATGTAATTTTCATTATGATCAGACAATTTTCAACTTTCGGCCTTAATGGGTAACTACC
>CP045904.1:9972095-10014750 GCA_013387185.1 Caligus rogercresseyi | reverse complement strand
TCATTCCCATTGCTGCGTTTATGATTTTTAAATATCTATAAAGAATAGTATTTAGTCATGTATCTTCGTATATTCAAATCGATGGCTGATGTGAGTAGCGTCAGCTCCATGAAACACTTCGATGAAATTTTATTTAAGGGAAAAATTTGGGACGACCTCTAAATATAATTTTAACATTACTTTTTTTTGGGGATATTTTCTCAAATCACCTATGTTTACAAATTAGGTTGTTGTGATGACGTCTCACACAGGCTGCCAACTGCATTCCTGGAAGAGTATTAATATAGCCAACCTATTAAAGAAAGGAAAGAGAGAAAGAAAGAAAGAGTGATTGACGTCACAAATCAACTATCGAACGTTATCCCTATTGTTGTTCATTTCTCCGAGCCCTTTTAACTTTGAGCATTGTTCTTATTTTCATTTAACTTATACATCAATAAAGGATTGAGTTATATATTAAATAACTCTCATAATAGGAATATTTTAATATAGGAATAATCAGTTTATTCATAGGTAATTAAAAAAACTAATACAGAGGATAAATATAGATTTTAACAGCATGAGGATGGCGGCGAAAGGAAAAGATGAAGCCTGAGGATAAAAATAAGGTTATATTTTGTTGAAACTAAGTATTAATTATTAGGGATAACGTTCGATAGTTTATTTGTGACTTCAATCACTCTTTCAGCTTCTTTCTCTCTTTCTTTTCCTTGTTCTTTAATAGGTTGGCTAAATTAATACTCTTCCAGGAATGCAGTTGGCAGCCTGTGTGAGACGTCATTACAACAACCTAAAATTTGTAAACATAGTTGATTTGAGAAAATATCCCCCGTGTTTACATATGGATGACATTAATAGTATTTTAAATATTACTTATAATTCTTTTGAACACTGAGCCTCAATGGTTCCTTCAATCTTGGACTCAATGACCAACAAAGGTGGTAAATTTTCTATTCTGAGATTAGTTTAATTATCAAAGATCATTTAATCATTCATTACTTCATTATAAATATATCATTACAATCTACATTATTTAAAAAATCATTAACGCAACAATCGGAGTGAATTAAGTACATAACTTATTACTACTAATACTAATAACAATTACGTAGCAATAAGGACGTTACAAATATAAGGTCTACCCCTCTGCGTACAAGACTGCCCTGGGAGTACCGACAACATGACGTAGGCTACGGCGTAAAAAACACATTTTTCCTTTTTTAAGGACCGAACCAAAAAGGACTGGACTGACCGAATGGGACCGGACAGGACTGCAGTCCTCGGTCCTTGATAAGGACCGACACAACACTAGGTATAGCCCATAGAGATATAAAGATATAGAGAACTTATTGGACTCGTCAGAGAAATACGTCATTGTGTCAAGAATATATCTGAACGATGTTTCTCTGCTATTGGAGAGAAGAGAAATACGTCATTGTGTTATGTTTATAATATCTCTATGATCAGCTTACGATGACGTAGTATCAATTACTTTGTTTATAGTGGACACACAGAAACAATAGAACGCTGTTTCTCTGCTATTGAAGGGAATCAGCTCTCTATATCTTAATATCTCTATGGTATAGCCATGGAGATATAAAGATATAGAAAGCTTATTCTCTTCAAGTAGAGAAACATCGTCGTTCAGCTGTCGCATATGCCCAACAACTAAACAAAGTAATTGTACAACATCATCGTAAGTTGATCATAGATATATAAATATTTGGTTATATTGGGCACAATGACGTATTTGTATCAAGAACCCAATAGGCTCTCTATGTCTTTATATCTTATGGTATAGCAAAAAATATTTAATGTTATAATATGACGAACGGTAACCTTTGGAGTAGGCTTTCCAACGATGCCAACTTTTAGTCGAATCACTTCATCTTGTCGGAATATTAGGCCTTCAAGGTAGTTCTCAGGGACTTCGAACCTTGGGGGTGCTATAGTAATGTTAAATATATATTAACAAATTTATTAACACATTTTAAAGCCCTTACACTCGATAAAAAGTTGGAGCTTGTCACAGCTCTTCCAAGGAGGTTTGAGGCAACACATTTGATGATCCCGGCGTCACTGTGTCTAGCTCCCTTGAGGCATATGTATGATCCTCATCTTCCTCTCTTATATCCAGTCGCTCGGATGTAAAGAGCTCCAAGTCGTCCTTGTACCATTGCACACTGGGCTTAGGAGTTCCAAGAACCTTGACGCGGAGCTCGATCTAGTGAGAGAGAGAGAGAAAACAAATGAATAATGAGTTAATCAAAGAAAAACTATGTTTAAATCCTGAGCCATCTCGTTCATATACAAATAATAAGGGATGGACGATAACTATTTAAAACATAGCAAAAAACCCGGATAGGTTCTACTTTCGTACACCTCTTCCATATTTTAAGGACGATAAAATATTTTATTACCGCGAAAACGATCATTTATCTCTCATTTTATCGCACATGACAGCCAGTGTATTTTGTTTTATAAATTCTTAAAAGTAAAATATAAAATTCCGAAATTATTATAAGAATAAGTAATTTAAAGAGTTGAAAGCAAAGAAAAACAATTGTTATTAAACTGTGGATGCAGCAAATTTATCATGTAGCAACTACTATATGTAAAGAGATAGAAAAAATGATGCTTTTTGAAACGTGATTGGCTGAAGGAAGAGGATAGGGAATAATAATAAAGCAGTTGGAATTATGGTCCAAAGTATGACGTCACTCGCGTCTGTTGAGGAGTGAACATCAATTCAGAAAGAAGAAAATTCATCCTTCAAAATACTAAATGTCTCTTCTTCATGGACTTATATCCATGACGTCATTGACGAATCCTTTGAATGGACCCCTCCTATTCCATCTACTGATATTAATTGAATAAAGGAACTCCTCATACTAAAGGGAAAAAACGATTTTTTTTTGGTTGTTTATAATATCTGTCGATAAATAGATCATTACCCTGAGTATCGGACCTTAAAAAAGAAGACAGTGTTTCAATTAAAAAATAATGTGTATAGATCAGCTAGGGAGAACAACTTCTTCTCTATCTCTTTATATGTAGCAGCAAACATCAAAGTCATGTTCAATCCAGAGTACACAAAAGCTCCTAAACCCTTTTTCTTTATTTCGTAAACATGGCCAAGTTTAATATGATATTAAAATGCAATATAGCAGCTAAGTGAAAATTTAATCGACGTCATTAAATTATCATCGAAAGGTGTTTAGCAAACAAGTATTGGCAATATGCATTTTCACAAATAAGCAAATTGTGTGAAATATAATCATTATAAGTTTTATTATTGACTTTACCATGGAACGTCTGCCTTCTTGGTGTAGATGCCAGAATTTTTTATAATACGATAAATATTATTTTTTGGATAATTATTGGGAAATTATATTGTATTACATTAATATGCTAATTAAATGCACTTGCATTAATCGTACATGTTTAGTACGACATGACATAAAAATATATATTTTTAATACAATTCCAATTAATAACGTGATGTTTTGCACATTATGTACATACTACTTTGATCAATGTCCCCTGGATTAAATATGAATGCCAAGTTTTCAAGCAAATCGTACACTTGATTAGGAAAGAGATTACTTTATACCCGACATGATATAGAAAGATTAAAAAATGCTGTCGATTAGATAATATAAAGACATCTTTCTTGCATCTCTTTGATTATAATATCAAATGAATCACAAACCTCTCTCGTTTTTCTATTATTAATAAGTTGTTGGTTTTATTATTATTGCATTATATTAAGTAACTCAAGTTCTTCTATTCTGGAGGAGGAACTTTGAATCGGAGTTCCCTCCTGTGTCCGGAGTTACTACTTATTCCACAAGACTCGTGGACGAGAAGAACAAACCTGTCCCTTTTTAAATCATTAATAACATTACCAAAGAAATAAACCTGTGGTTGTTTTATTAGTGCGTTATAATAAACAGCTTGAGCCTTCTATTCTTCATATCAAGGTTCCTCCTCACGAATAAAAAAAACTCGATCTGTTTAATATAATGCAAAAAAAATAATAGCAACAGCCTATTAATAGTATAAAAAGGGAGAGGTTTGCGATTAATTTGATACTATAATAAAAGAGACGCCAGAGAAATACAAGAAAGATGTCTTTATGTTTTCTAATCGACAGTATTTTTTCTCTTTCTATTCCATGTCGGGTATAAAGTAATCCCTTGCCCTTAATTACACTAATGTAAATAAACATCGATTCAATTATTATGATTCAAATGCTATTTGAATCATCCTATGGCTTATAATTGTTAGGCTTCATGATGATCAATTCAAAGAATTCTTATCCAGGCTGTGATACTTGAAACATACTCATTTACGTCAAGTAGACTATGCTTTAAGCTTGGATATAAAACTATACGATAATTTTTTGTTACGCAAAAGGAATTTATTGACATAGTTGCCGATTTCATACAGATTATATCATATATTGACCATTTCATGAGTAATTTATGATCGTTACCGTAAATCATATATATTTTACTTTAAGTGGACGCCTAATTTACATAGAAAGTAATATTCAGTGTATGTATGGATTCAGAAAAATGGCGCCATTTTCTATCTCTTAAAGTTACCAAGAAGAACTAAAATGTTTCAACGTACATTTTAGCTCCTACTACATAAAATGTGCATGTATAAGATACAATTATTTGGACTACACACGAAAAGGTAACTGGATTTTAATACTATTTGCGTCTTTCTATTCCATGAATAAGTCTGTGTTTAAAAATACTAAGTCTAGTAGAAAAATATTTCTTTGAGAATATTGTAAAAAAGTATTTTAATATTTATATAATAATAACATATCAATTAAGGAAAATAGCAAATTATTCTATGTGACATTTTTATGTTACCTAGCTAGAGAATTCGGTTTTGAAATAAAATGATAAAACTTCTTTGGTAAAATATGTTGATATTAGCTGCTTGAACTAAAAGCCAAATTAAATGGCATTACACGGAACATGCGTTAAAAAAGTAAAATTCTTACAAGCCTTTATTTATACATTTGAGAGATCAACAATTAATACAAAATATTGAATTTTGCTTTATTTTTGGCTTTGATTTGAAGCTAAATTCTTATGTGTATATTTAGCAACTTTTAATGTATCAAATTTTATAAATATTTTCGATGTTTTTGTTATATTTTTATTATCATTTAATTAATAATTTTTAGATTATTTGAAATTATTTAATCGACACTTTTTTAATTCACAGTAGCAGGGGCGATTAGTGACGGTTTATACAAATTGATAATTACTTTTTGTTGGAATTACCTTTCATGTTCCAGAGCCATGGTATCCGTTAGCGAATGCACAAAGTAGGGAGCAATCTGTACTCCAGGGACATCGATCACAACAGGATCTGAGGGTCCCCCGCCTCAGATGCCCCGGAATCATTCAGAGCCACGACCCGAAACCGGTACATTATGCCGTAGAGAATATTACTGAGAGTACACTTGGGTTCGTATCCCTCGATGAACGTAATTTCAATCCATTGCCCGGACTGGATGTCAAGCATTTCAACTCGATAGCCAGTGATTGGATAGCCGCCATCGTCTTGAGGGGCCGTCCAGGTGATGTTGATCTCGTCTGTGATGGACTCGTCCTCTGGGGTCACGATCCGTGAGGTCAGCTCAACATGAGGCCGCCCAGGGGGTGAGGGAACGCCTTGGGTGTAAGTAATTTTTATATATTATTTTTGTCCTTATCTTTAGTTCTTTTTGAAATAAATAAGCATTTTAGCATTAAAGTAATTCGTTCAATCCAAGGATCTTAGATGATATTTTTCTATATCAGGAATGTCAAAAGTTTTTGTGCAAAAAAAACATTTGGTGCATTGAAAAATGTTAGGATGTATTCTTGGGATACGGTCTTTACGTGAAATAGTATTTGACACTTTTTAAGGTACAAACACCTTTGTTCTTTCGAATGGGATGGTTATTTTTAAATAATCATTTTTTTATTTTCTATGATTGTCAACAGGGATTTTTAAAAATCTGAACTTCAAATTTTTCTGTACATAGGACCACATGAGAAACCGAAAAATGATAGAGTGCCATTCATTTTACCAAAATTCAAAGGGAGTTAACATAGTTGCTGTGTTCTCCCATGCATCAATTGTTCGTTTGGAGAAAACGTAACTATTTTTGATTAAATAAAATGTGAGAATGGTAATAATTCTTTTCGAATCTTTGTAAAGAAAGTAACATTCTTCTAACGTAGCCCGATGTGTCAATTGTATATGCAATACGCAATTTTATTTGTTTATTTGGTTGCTGGCCGAACGAAAATACACCAAGGATCGCATTTGGCCCATAGGCCGGACCTAGGACTTGTCAATAAGGTTAAATAACATTACAGCAACCAAAAGGCTTTGAACAAGCATAATAAGAGTAAAACTTCATCGATATTAATTGAATAATCCTCAATTATTATCAAAATATACCTTTTTACAAGACATTTGAGACAAACTTGTACCCTATGCATTCATGAGAGTTGATCTGCCTACCAATGACCCAGTGAGCTCCCATGAATTTTTTTGCCTATAAGGTTCGAAAGAATTGCATCCGACAGGATATAAATAAGCATTATAGCATTAAAATGAGTCTATCGAACCATAGGATCTTATCATCAATGAGGTTGACCAAAAATGACCATCCCCTCTCGGAATTCGAACCTGCGCCCCAAACATTGATTTGATTCAGCTGTTAGTAAAAAAGATCATCAACATACCAACAGTCCATGAGGCCCTCGACTTTTTCAACTCGCTCGAGGCCTGAACACTCGATGACTTTCCCGACTGATTGCCCATTATATGAAAACACTTTCTTCTTCAAGAATCAGAACTAATAAGAAGTCAGCCACAATACGAATCACTCAAGGAACTTTTAAAAGGGATGAAGCTCCATAGCGTTATAGCCTTCTAAAGGACGCAATATCCATGTACTTTGGGAAGGAACCCCTTATTTTGTAGGAATCATCAAGCACGTAAACACACACAGAGAGAGAGAAAGGGGGGGGGGGAGTAATACAAAAAAGCAAGATTCCTCCGGGCCAAATTAGAATTAGGCAAGATGCCAGGGGCGAAGAGTGTCAAAGTCAGTGAAATGAAGAGGCAAACGTATGTAGATGGGGTACAGGGAAGGGAAAATACCTGCTTTTCTGCCTTCACTGAGCAATAAATGCTGTTGTTGAAGACGGGCGGTGTATAATTATTTTTATTAATTTTGAATATGAGGAAGGTAATACTGATTGATTGATTGAAATATACTATTTATAACTGATAGAACTCAGAGTAGAGTAGTTCCTATTCAAAAAGATTTTCACAGAAATCTTGTATGTTTTCTTTATTAGAATAACTTTACCCACTTTTAACTTGCCTCTTTTAAACAAACAATTGCATATAAACAACGAGCGGATACAATCCGGCTTTGTCCCAGATTTTCCTTGAATGTTCACTTTGACCTAATATTTCCACTTCAAACATATCCATATAAAAGTGGATCAATATATAACTAAGGGTTTAGGAGATTCAGAGGATCGAACAAACAAATAAATGGATCGGTTTTTATTAGTATTTTTTTTCGGGAACAAACTACCACTCAAAAATATATTTTTAACAGCATAAAATCCTCCACATCAAATCTTGTCCAAATCTAACGCAACCTTGTCGAGAAATTGTAGAAAACGTCTTTTCGCACAAAATAAAAATACGGAAAACGAATTTTCCGGGAATAAAAAAATAGTCCAAAGCACATCTTAACACCTAAATGTCATCCACAGAAAATTTGGTTCAATTCTAAGTTGGCTATATTAAGAAACCGAAAGAACCCGTTTTGTTAAATAAAATAAATATGGCGGTAATGAATTTTCCGTGAGTTTCCGCCACAATTAAAACACTCCTTAATTCCTCAAAATTATTTAATGAAAATTTCGTCAAGATCCAATGAACGTCTGGGGGATAGAAGGGAACAAATGAAACACGAACGGAATATCTTTTATCTAGGTTATTAGCTAAGTTCCCTAATTTGATTCCACCTTGAACCCAAGACGCAATCTCAATTTGTACTCTGGGATTTTACCCTCTTACAAACTAATGTTTTAAAATTAATATAATCATTTTTTTGTCCTAAGAGTCAAAATCACTCCTTTAAGCCATTAAAAAAGGCACATTCAATTGTCATGTTTACAACAATCAAAGGTCATATTTTGTGTTTGTCTTTGTTTTTTGATTTTTTGTCGGCTTCCGGTCATTTTACATAATAAACCGGGAGGGTTGGACCCATAGATATATAAATACATAGAGAGCTTATTGGATTCTTCAGAGAAATACGTCATATTGCCCATTATAAACAAATCTTTCTATCTCTATGATCAACTTACGATGACGTTGTACAAATTACTTTGTTTATATTGGGCACAGAATACAGCTGAACGATGTTTCTCTGCTTTAGAAGGGAATAAGCTCTCTATACCTTTATATCTCTATGGTTGGGCCTTCAAAGTGCTGTATAATCATTTATTTTTCATTCTAGTTTTATAAAAAATAACTAATCGGTTAGGAAAAACTGGTCTAATAACATTGAATGTAAAATAATGAAAAAACTTATTTACTAAAATGTATCATTATTACAAAAAACTAATAAATGAAAAACTATTAGAACACACACGATGGTAAACACAAAACAAATTAATTGTCCAAAAGATTTTTTAAAGTGCAGATCACCACACGCGTTCTATATTGTGAAAGCGTTCCACAGGGTCATGTTACTGTTTTTGGGCAGAGGGATTATCATGAGCTTTAACTTGGCCGACTTGGTCCTGGCATCCATGGCGGCGTCCAATTTTTTTGATGTAGCGGTTGACCGGGCTTAGACATTTCCCAAACCAGTTGCCCAGACGACAGAGCAACGACATGGTTGAGTTTCCCAAACTCTACCTGTCCATTAGCTCCTTTACAGTCACGTGGTCTTGCCAAGAAGCACTCTGGCCATGTCATTGATTAAAGCCTGAACTCGACCTGCCATCAATGATTTGGTGTCAGTAATCAGTTTTTAGATTTAGAGAATGTGACCCGTGTGAAGCGCCTGGTCGAGGATAACCCCCAGATGATCACTCGACAAGTTGCTGCAGAGGTGTTTCTACCATCTACAACTGTTTTCAGACTTCTGACGGAGGATCTAGGGCTCCAAAACCTCCTCAGCGTGCTCGTCCCTCACCAGCTCTCTGAAGCCAACAAGACGCAGCGAGTGAAGTGCTGTCAGGACCTCCTGAAGCTGTTCCATGACCACGGGGAGGACTTTCTGGGGTCTCATCTGTTAGTCCAAGATAAATCCTGGTTCTACTGGGATTCGGCAGAGCGGAGGTAAGTCTGGAAGGAGCCCACGGGGGCCCGGTTCTCGACCCCCGTGTAAAACTGACAGCGAGGAAGACGATGATTCTGATGGGGTTCACCTGCAAGCCGAGGCGGGTATCGATCACTGCACTACCTGCCGGGACCACAGCCGACCGGAACACCATGATAGAGAAACCTGAGGACGACTGGAAGCGCTTTCTCAGCCTGAAAAAGGACAAGATCCGGCTCAAAGATTGTCTCCTCATGTGGGACAATGCACGTCCCCACACTGGCACCGATACCAGGGAGTTCCTGACCGGAGGGACGTGGAACCGGTAAAACAGTCACCTACTCACCCGACCTGAACCTGTGTGACAGGTTCCTGTTCCAGAAGTTGAAGCACCGGCTTCAGGAGGACGAGTTTGGGGGCCACAAGGAGGCTACACTCGCCGTTCAGCGGGCGATGAGGAGGGTCAGTGAAGAAGAGCTCTACGACCAACTCAGAAAGCTCCGGGGACACTGCCACGACGTCATTGCAGTCGGAGGGGATTGTGTGTACTGATTGAGAAGTTTATTTGTTGATCTGATGAAAATTTTGAGTTTTAATTGGTCGACCTCATTATTTATGGAACAACCTAAAATAAAGTTTCATCGTATCGTAAAAAAACTACCATACAAAAGACACTCACTACAATTATCAAAGGGGTCATTCGTGACCCTTATAATAAGTATACATAATACTTTATTTTATTCTCAATAATAAATTTATCCTTTCATTAGATTTTATAAAATCTTATTTTTTAAAGCACTTTCGGCAATTGAATTTAGTAATTTTTCGACAATTTTGCTACGTTTTCAAAAAACAGAAGATTTACAAACAATAAGGCGGAGTTTTTTCTTTAACAATTCTAAATTTGGAAATTTGTTCGCTTTTTTGTAATATTACTTGTCCCTTCTTGTATAATCAGCATAATTACATTGCTGAAATTAGCATTAGCATCACTTTATATATATTTCCTTTGTTTTATATATATTTATATGAACTGTGTCAATAACAAAAATATCAAAAGACGACAAGAGATATTTATATTAAGAGTTTATTCATAAATAACGATACATTTGTTCCGACAAGGTCCAATATCTCGTAAAATGTAGCTAATGGTATATATTTGATATAAAATCTTATTTTTTACTTTAGCTGGAAACGTGAAAATATGTTAAATATGGCAAAATCTAGCAATAGAAACAATTAGGTCTCTACGATGCTTGGCTCTTGAGATATCTTCATTTATATTTATAAACATATCAGAAATGACCCTTTGACAGTTCAAGTGTTAAAGCTCTCTCTAAGATTAATTAAAATGATTAATTTAAATCGGTCATCCGATTTGTAGGTTATGTTTGTATTATAATGGCGTTTTTTTACCGAGGAAATATGTCAACTTAAGATCTTTTTAGCTCAAGCATAATAGAAGGGCTTAGCTTCCACAACGCTGTACAAGAAAATATTTGATTCCATAGACTAATGGAGTATACTACCTTATGACTTCATCATATTTTTGTATGCCAATATAAATTAAGAAGAGATAAGTAAAGTGATGCCGCAATTCATATTTTAGTGTAAAAGTAGTCATTATACTTTATTACAATTATTGAAGCTTTCGGGTTTCTTTTATTTGATATATTAGAGAATAAGGTTAACCATGTCGTCTCTATGATCAAAACCGGTTATGTGACTGTGACGAAATATGGGGCTTTGAAATAATTGTTAACATCAATCATCGCGTAATTACAGTACCAGAAGATCTACTGAGGTTAATAAATCTATTAAATCCTATAGAGATATAAACATATAGAGAGCTTATTCCCTTCAATAGCAGAGAAGCATCGTTCAGCTGTATTCTGTGTGTTCAAAATAAACAAAGTAATTGATACTACGTCACGGTAAGCTTATCATAGAGATAGATTCTATATCTATGCTCAGCTTACGATGACGTAGTACAAATTACTTTGTTTATATTGGACACACAGATACATCTGAAAGGAATAAGCTCTCTATATATTTTTATCTCTATGTTTAATCCATACGCTGATAGCAATATCTTCTTTATCGATTCATCCAGTCTCGCCTAAGCTTTCTACATTCCATTCCTTCAACTTACTAATTTAATAACTTTAATCTCAGCATTTATGGAAGTAACAATCTTATATTTCTATTTAATAAAAGAACAAACATACATATTTTCCTGTACTTATTTATTGTTTTTCATTGCATGTTTGGAGGAAAACAGCTTTGCAAAGCCTACAATGGAACTAAAAGAATTCCCTTTCTTTAAATCTATGCTGCATTGATACTCAACATTAATCATTAAGTATTATTGTTTCTATTATATCTATTAGCATTACTCCTTGCCTCATCAAAGATGAAAAGCCTTATGCAAAAATATATAGCAAACGTTTACTTAATGCCAAACATCCGTTCAGAGACAATTGGCCCAATAATATGCACATATATTGGGAGTCTTTTTCCAACAATGGCACGCAAATAAAAGTTAAAAGCCCATGAAACGATATAAATAACTAAGAAAAAGAAAGGGATTGAAAGTATTGAATAAATATGTTTATATATTTTGTGCCAAAATATATACAATTGAATAAAAATGAAATACAACAATAAGATATTTGTTTCTTGTTCTTTGTGGGGGAGGACTGCTCTATAATTCCATGATGGATGTACCTCCACTAGAGTCCAGGCCTTTGTTCCTATCTAGGGATGAAGGAAGAGCAGTTAGTTAGTTAATAATACTGTTCACATAGAAATAAACAAAAATTAATATCATTACACGAAATGAAGAATAAAACAATTAAAGCAAGAAAATATATTATATACCGGGTGTAGAAAAAAATCGAGGACAGTTTAGTGAAAAAGTAATCATGGCCTTGCTGAGGCTATTAGTTATCATACAATAAAAAAAATATTGTTTTTTTTTAATATAATGAATTTATAATTTAATCGATATATCCCCCTTCTCCAGCCACAACTCACTCCAGTCGGGGTCTGAAACTGGCGCAGACATCACGGATGTACTCAGCAGGCATAGAGACCCAGGCCTTATTAACGGAACGTTTCAAGGTTGAAACATTTTTACTGCGCTTTTGGCAGGCCTTGGTCTCTACGCGCGTCTATATGGAGAAGTCCAAAGGGTTCAAATCTGGGCTCTGGGGAGGCCACATATCCTTTGCCCAAAAATTCAAATTTTCGTCCATGAAGGCTTGAGTGGCTTTGGAGGTATGTGCAGGCGCCCCATCCTGCTGGAAAACATATGGACGATCACCAGCAACCTTCTTGATCCAAGGAATGACTTTTTGACGCATCACATTAATGTAATCCGCTGACGAAAGCCGGAACCCAGCAGGGAACCAAATTGGGGGGAGGATATCACCCGTGGATGCAACTAAACCAAGCATCATCAGAGAAGCTGGGTGTTTTGTAGTCGTATGGAACCTTCTTGAATCATCCTTTTGTGTATCCTCAAATACAACAAAACGATCATTTTGATGATTAACGAAGGGATCGACGGTAAAAGTCTTTTCGTCTGAGAAGAAGATAATGTGGCCGCCATTCGACTTCAGTGAATTCAAGAGCTTCTTGGATCTCTGCAACCTCCTTTCACGTTGTTTTTGTGTCAACAATGGCCTCTTTACAAGCCTAAGACTTTTTCCACCCATCTTTTTAACCTCTTTGGACACGCTGGTCTTGTGGATGCCCAAATCCTTGGCCACGGCGGACATTGACTTGGTTGGGTTGCGTTTGAGGAGGTTTTTGATGATGGTTGGGTTAATTTTTTTCGGCCAGCCACTCCCAGGATTCCGTTTAAGGTACCCCAATTCATTTTTTAACTTTGCAACCTTGAATACGAAGCTCCTGGCCCATTTGAGATGGTTGGAAATGGCTGTCTTGGTCCAACCCGCGTCAAGAAGTGTGGATACTGACATACGCTTGGCTTCCATGTCGTATTTATAAGGGTCGTACAATAAATGTTTATAAACTAAAAAGTAGGGAAAACTTCTGAAAAAGACACGGTCTATATAAAGTTTTCTCTCCAAACCTCTCAATTTTAAAAGAAAATAACTCAAAGGTACTGTCCTCGATTTTTTTTTTTTTCGACCTTATTTTTATTTAGCGAAGTTACATATAATTACATATATATAAATAAACATTCTAGTTTAAAATTAAATCGCAAAATATAAAAGTCAATTTCAATAGACAAACATTCTAGTCGTTAAAAAGGATTTTTTTTTGTAAAAAACAATGCGGTAAAAACGGTAAAAAAATCACAGTGACAATAAAAATAAAAATGGTAAATTAATTACAAAAATGTCTTCTGATAAAACCTCTATAAGTTCGTAAGAGTTTTTTAAGATCATTCACTGTTTTGTCCGAGAATGAGGGAAAGTAGCGAACCAAGTCTCCCGCGAACCTCCACTGGGAATCAGCACGTCCTGGAATCTTGATCTCCAGCGCAGAGTAACGAGCAGCAGCGGAAATTTGAATGGATCTTAATTCCTCCGTTTCGATAGTTTCCCCGACGCAAGGTGCTCCGCTACATAACTTCTGGAGCTTGATAGAGCAAACTCTATTGCTCTTGTTTTCTCCGACGCAGATCGCAGGTTAGATGTGAGACCGAAAAGAAGAATGGGGGAAATATTTTTGTCGTCGATTCGATGAATGTTGAGGCTGATAAAGTCCCTCACGATTTTAAGAACAGGACATTGCGAAAAGGCATGAATAATTGAGTTAAAATTTTTGCCACAGTCTTTACATGGAGCGTTGAAGTAAATACAACCCGTGGATATTTGTAACTGGGCAGAGAAGCGTTTTCCATGGCTAAATTTGGAAATCGAACTCAGAATTCTACTCCTCCACGATATCTTCAAATCCAATTCTTTTAAGTATTTGTCGACAATTCTTTCCGCCTCCGCTTTCGTATCTGGAGAGAAACACATTCTTAGATGCCACGGAACGGGGACCATGTGCTCTTCTGCCGCCCTTTGAAGTTTAAAAACAAATTTTCCGGACTTGAAGATAGAGTCATTCGTGAGATCATGTATTGTGAGGATATTGGAGGATAAGGCCATTCTTTCCAAATTTTTCGGGTCGTCTAGATTCTTAAAAAAGAACTTTTTTTCTCTATTTTGACGAATAATGTCAATAGTTGAGGAATTATAAAAACTTGGTATTCCTCTCCATATTATTCTCTGAATCACAGCTAATGAGGTGGAAAAATCTTCTAGGAATCCATTTGTTGCGTCTGTCCCTAACATAATCCAATTATAGGCCGGGCTAGAAGCGATATGATTCCTCCATTCCAAATTTGGATTTTTAGAGAGGTCAATTAAAACTTTCCTATATATTTTGGGAATTATCCTAGACAACAGGGCAAGTCCTCCCCCCAAATCTGATTTCGGACGTTTAAGAGCCGGTAAATAGATTCGATGAAAGAGATTATTTAGCCAGATGCTTTCCTCCTGTAGTGCCTTCTCTGCGATCCACGGAACGGCTGTAGATCTATACAAAACAGCAGGAACCACCCGGTAATTGTACAGGTCAATCCTTTTTGTAGATTGAATTTCCTCCATTGAGGAATTTTCCCGTCTACAAAGTTTTTAAGGGTAGACCAGTTATTACTTGTAGGACCATAACGTCCCCAAGTAATTCCTAATACGTCCACGGTTTCTTTTATTATTACGCTAGGGAGCTTACAATCCTTGTCAGGAAACCACTTTCCAATCGGCAAAGCAACAGCTTTTTTAACGTTTATTTGTAAACCGGATCTTTGGCCGAATTTTTTGAAGAAATTCAGAACAACTTGAATGCGCTTTATCAGTTGTTTTTCAGAATTACCTTCTAAGAAAAGCGTTACGTCATCCGCATACATGTCCATAATGTGTTTTGAATTGCCAACACTGACACCAAAGCCTCCATATTTTTTAATGATGTTATCACTGAGTTCTTTTAGTCCAGCAGCGAATAATAGAGGTGCTGTGGGGCAACCCTGACGACAACTCCTCTTCAAAGTAATTGCCTCACTCTCTACACCCCCTACAGATAAGGAGGAGGTACCATTGAACAATAAAGCTCTGATGGGATTAAAGAACTCCTTAGGAAGTAACTTTTTATTGCTTTCATGATGTGAGTATGCAGAACCGTATCGAAAGCCTTGGAAAAGTCTACTGCTATTAGGGCACCATAGGAACCCTTGGCATTGACTATTTCGCATACGCTCTGTATATTCCGGGCGATGTCTGAGATTTTCCTTCCCTTTAGGAACCCCTTTTGCACTAAACCAAGTTTAGAATTCAAAATGGGTTCGATTTTTTGAGAGATTATCCCCGAAAGAATTCTATAACTTTCATTTAATACTGTTATAGGTCTCCAACTGTTCGGATCCAAGAGATTGCCTTTTTTAGGAATTAAAGTTATTCGGCCTTTGGTTAGAGCTTGGGGTAACCTCCCGTGAATTTCCATACACTGACCAAATTTGAGGAGGTACGGCACAACCTCTGTTACACAGTGCGAAAACAATTTGCCGCTAATACCATCCGGACCCGATGCTTTATTATCTCGAAAAAACTTCTTTATATGGTTGGAGATGACAACTTCGGAAAAAATAGATGGAGCTATTTTTAATGGACGAAGAAAATTCCTATGTTCGACTCCGAGAATCCGTTGAAAGCGTCTGTGAAAGCAAGCCAAAATTTCATTTTTGTCTTTAATTTCCCTTCCATTTTCAAAATTCTTCGAATTTCCACAATGGGTGGATGATCCATTTGAGAAAGAGCTTTTAGTCTTGTTGTGTGGCTATTCTTTAACACTTTTTTCCTTTCCATTTCAAACTCCTTAATCTCAGCAAATCTAAAGAGATTGGTTGTGTCCGACGTAATCGAACGAGCAAAAATTGGAGCATTGTTGAGGACATCTTCCAGGTCTTTCTGAAGCCTAGCTGCGTTTCGCCTCTTTTTTTCTACACCCGGTATTTGGTGGAATTATTAGGGTTAATGCGCTTTTTAACGTCATAATTAAAGAATGCCCCCATAAACATAACTTTTTCAGTTGGATACTCAACTTTCGTTCTTTTTTCAAGTCATGACGTCAGAGTGATGCTCCTTTTATCGTCATACTAAACAATATTTGTAATCGTTTCCTGAATATGGGAGTTTGCTTTGTTTAATCAATAATTATTGAACCACTTATGGATCCTTCAAATTGAATTAATATTCAAATAAAAGATTAATAATGACAATTGTAGATTTATCCCCATTAGGAAAGACGGTTAGTGTTTAAAAGGTTAAACTTATTATTACTTTGAGTTACCACAAGATAAGTGATGCCACATTTCATATTTTAATATTGATTCTTGTTTTCTTTTAACCAATCATGTTGGAGAAAAAAAGATCCAAGTCTTTATTCGTAGTCATATTAGTAGCCTAAAGCAGTGGTGCCATGGTGACGGCCCGCGGGCCGGAACCGGCCCGAATGGACATCACATTCGGCCCGTTTCGTAAGTGGTTGATAAGTGTTTTTTTATAAATAAATAATTTTATTAACAAATTTAAATCTACTTTTTTAAAATCCCAATGGTTTTAAGTGTTTGGTCTTGTCAGGCCAAAAATGTACCGTAATTCTGCCCCCTGAGATCCCATTTGAAAACAATCTGGGCCCTGACCGATTTCACCCTGGCTCCCTGACCTAAAAAGTGGACATACATCATATATAATGAAAAAATTAAGAATTGATACGGTTTTTATATTTTCTTATTACTATAATATTATACATCTACTTGTTTTCTGTCAATCTCTTAACCCTAACCAGGCCGGGTTATTTTGGCTCCTCTATAGCCGGGGGGGGGGCGGGGGTATTCCACCCCCCCCCCTCAGATCTCGGCAACGAGCGACGAAAATTTGTGAAATTTGGCACACAACTAGGTCTCCACTAATGTACAACCAACGAAATTCATCACCATAGAACAAAGGGTTTTTTAATTATGCATGTTAATTTATTCAAATATGCAAATTTTGCATCAAAATGTGATCTTTCATACACATAACAGAAATTAATGCCACTAGCATCAATCTTTAGCATTATTATATCATAGTATCATACTGATATATCATAAAGTGTCACAGAACAGGTAAAATTAATTTGCATACAGTAATTAATTATGCAAATTAGTCGGTATTTATGCATATTTCAAATTAATGCAATCAATGAACGTTCGCAAAATGAACTGCCGCTGCCGTAGGGGTAGGTCCGATTTTTCGAAAATGGTATCAAAAGATGCGCAATACTTCAATCTTAAAAGTCATAAAATTTTAGCGCGCGTAATTATTTTTTTTCACGAAAATATCCCAGAAAACCAGAGCGGGGGCGTGGATTCCATCCCCACCCCCCCCCGCCTGGTTAGGGTTAAGACTATAGAGATATAAAGACATATAGAGGGTTTATTGGATTCTTCAGAGGAATGCGTTTTTGCGCCCAAAATAAACAAATCTTTTCTTCTATGATCAATTACGATGACGTAGTACACATTAATTTGTTATATATGGGCACAGAAACAGCTGAACAATGTTTCTCTGCTATTGAAGGGAAAAAAGCTCTCTATATCTTTATATAACTATGCTAAAGACGCATGGAAATGATCATAGAGACAAAAAGATTTGTTTTTATTGGGCACAAAAACGTATTCCTCTGAAGAATCCAATAAGCCCTCTATGTCTTTATATCTTTATGTTAAGATTCTTATTTTTATTGTTACCTCCTTTTAAGTCATTGTAATTAGA
Source organism: Caligus rogercresseyi (assembly GCA_013387185.1). Taxonomy (NCBI): domain Eukaryota; kingdom Metazoa; phylum Arthropoda; class Copepoda; order Siphonostomatoida; family Caligidae; genus Caligus; species Caligus rogercresseyi. The sequence goes on along the minus strand of CP045904.1, from coordinate 9,996,540 downwards.
GGTGTTTAAAAAAATGTAATGTTTATATATATAAAAAAATAGTTAAAACATTAGTTGAACGTAAAGATGTCAAATTTGACATGCTAAACATTGAATTGCAATTAAGAGTATTTTGTCCCTCTTATGACAAACAGGACCTTGATTTACGATCTTAAAGTCCACAATTTTAGACTTTAAAAAACGATCATTTAGCAGAGTTCCTGTTCTTTGACCCAGATGGCTGACTGTTATACCTGAACAAGACATGTTATTATTATTTTACAATCAGACTCAACTTTAGGTATGAAGTATTTTCTGTAATACATAATATATATAAAATGCAGAGCAGGGATTCGGTACCGCCGATTCAGTATTCGGTAGATTTTATTATATATCTACCGAATATCGATCGGTGCGGTAGATAAGAAAGAAAGAAAAATTTATTTATGCTTCTACTCTGTGACTTCTTCATATGCATTAGTATCGACAATTTATAACAAAAGACAATGAAGTACATAATTGTTATAACTTTTTTAGAGATTATTTGACATTTAATAAATGTTATTTTTGTATAAATCATACATGCACTCGGATTTTGAAGGAAATGGAAGGCAATAGACAACAATTATTACCTTAACTGTCTTTTGTTATACGTTGTCCGATATTATACGTGCTTTCAGCTCCGGAGTTGTTTATTATTTTGCAAAGTTCAACTTCTTCACATCACCAGGTAACAATGCTTCCATTTATAAATACCGATTTACGTTCGGTTAGTCGCAGCTCTGTCATTTCATTAATAAAGTGTTAAATGGCGGGAATCAAAGAGCCAAAAATTAAGACTCTTCTTAAGTGTATATGATCATTTCGAACAACATCACTTAAGGTGTTAGGCAAGAGGTTAGATACCTAGCTAAAATGGATTCTATACATGACGCATTTCCATCCAATTCTGAACTCCTTCGTTATAATAGTAGGCATTTCCATCTATTTGCTTACTTCAACATTTTTAATTTTTCTCCACCACTAAAGTGATGGCTTAAAGTTTAAAAGCATTTCAAAACATTATTCATGATGCAAGACTTTATAAATAACCCATTGAACTATGAAATTCATTTTTTATGATAATTGTCGTCACATTTTCATGGGACTCCATTTTTATTTTCTATATAGATTTAAAAATAATATCCTTTGTCGAATATTTTCATTTGCTTATTATTACTAGATTAATATTAATGAATAAAAACATCATATCACTCATTCGATATTATAAGTCGAATAACTTACCCGTCCCGCTATCCTTCTGTTTCGATTTTTCCTCATGCATCGATGACTCAGAACAGAAGGTAATAGTTTGAAGTAAATTAAGCCTATCTTATAGGCTAATAGTTCCTCCAGTGACTCGTGATCGTTATAAATATCCTGAAAAAGAGTGAGATTATACAGCAAACAAGGACTTTTGCAATAACCAAGATATATTGAAATACAAGGTATATTCATACTGCCTAAAGAGCTGACTTTTCGCTTGCCGGCGTGACGTCATAAATAACCACCGGCAAGGGAGGGATGTTAATGACATTATAATATATTTTTGATGCAGTCAAAATAACAATAATATAATCAGATTTATGACGTTTCATTCTTCATAAATACACACAATATAATATGTATATATATATTTAATTTTGTTCATTGTAATCTTTCGTTGTTCGTTTTTGTCGTAAAAAAGACAAAGATTTTTCTTTTTAATAGGAAAAATTTCCTTTAAAAAAACAAAAAAAGTCATCACTTTTTTCAAAATGGCGAACGATAAACGAACGATTGAACTTAAAATTAACGTCGAACGATAACTTTATATATATATAATGAAGAAAAACATTTTTTAATATCACTAGTTATCAGCACAATGGATTATGTGTAGGTAAAATATTATAATTCGCCCAATATATCGATTATGAATATACATTTACAGTACATAAAATACATTTTGGGTATCAAATCCCATTGCAGGAATCTCTTTGATGTAACGTCAGATGTGCGTAAGGGATTTTTACGCTTTTTAAAGTTTAGTGTTTATTTTGACATGGTTGAGTGAGTGTGGTCACTCACAAATATTCCTCGGTCCTCTTCAGGAGAGTCTTTGTGACTACAACAATCTAAGAGTCACGAAGTTCCTTCATATGTTATTTAATTATATACTGGCGTATACACTTTAAAATAAACATTTACCCAAGAGATATACAAATATTATCCTACGCCACCTCTGACGTCACGTTAAACAGATTTATACAATTGGATTGGATACACTAATTGTCAATGATATATCTGTACATTAAAACTCTTGGTCTGAAAAAGCCTGACAATATTTTAAAATGAAAGAAAAATATGGTTATTCATCTTAATGGCTCGATAGAATTGTATCCTTCAGAATAAAATTTTAGTCCATGAAGAAAACGACTTTTGTGCGAACTAATAAAAACTGTATTTTCTTGGTCCAAAAGCATATTTTGCGTATATATCTAGATACTCCAGCTTTGACTCAAATCTATATATTTAGTAGTGAAGAATAATTCAACGTATAATAGTTATGACTAACCTTTTAACTGAACTAATTTTTCAAGTGAATTAATAAAAAATATACACTCCCCCCTTGTTAATTTCATCTTAATATCAACGATCCCAAAATATTAAGCTTGTTCGCTGTCAAAGAATATATGTTTAAATAAGGGGCTTAAGTCATCAAGAAAATCAACAACATTCAATCAAACAAAATGTAATATTTCCTCTTGTCTTCATAGTGATAGACAAAACACTATTTCAACCCTTTTTAACGGCATGTTTATAATCCTGGAAGTACCTACAATTTGTACAAAATATTTATAATAAATAGCAATATGAAAAATTTATAGCCGTTAGTTCGCAAGGGGTTCAAAGACGAAATGATTCGTGGATATGTTAGGAGATAAATATTTTATTAGGAAAGTTTTTTATATTTTGGATGTTTGTATAAATCTATTGAATGCATTTTTAATTTACACGTTTGAACATATTTACATTTACACGTTTGAACATTTTACATTACACGTTTGAACATATTTACATTTGTCATTGATTTTACAAGATTGTTTTATATTTAATTGCTATTATGACTTTAGTTAAGGGGTTTAATTTTAAGCTATTATGTTGAATTATACAAATATGTATATTTTTATACGTAATAACTCTAAATCAATAATCCTTAATAAATATTTTCTTCATGTTTAGTTCAGTATTTAGATATAAAAAACTATTGGTGCATTAGTTCTGTAAGCGGAACGTAAAATAAACGTATGTTCACTCAACCTAACATATTTTTTATTACATACTTTTTAGATGAGGAGCCAATTATTGAGTCCGCTCTAGTGATTTTACATATTCCGTATAAAGCAGCAGGTCATGTTTATTGAGGAGAAAAATGAAACATTGATGGAGGGTTATTCAAAAATTGATTAAAATAATGGTGATCCAAATCCTTATTATTAGACAGAGAAATCACGACTTTTTAATCATTATTTAAACCACAATCTAATAAAAATAAGTATCAATCTTGAATAACTCATTCGGCTCCTTCTCTTTCTTTCTATGTTTATCTTGTCTTCCCACTAAACATGCTCATCAACTCTATGCGGAATATATAAAATCAACAACGCAACCTCAACTACCTCAACTTTGTACCATTTTTTAAGACTATCAATACTTTCAACAGTTTCTTGAAACACTTTTATCATAAGTCCCTAAAATTTTATTTTTGTGCATCCGCAGGTTTCAGATCCCACAACCCATTATCATTTATATCAGGAACTTCAAACCAATGTCAATGCTTAAGATAATGATTAGACACTTTAACACCATTTTGTGCCATTGGGGGCCTCGGTCTCCACCATACCAGGCCCGGCAGCAGGCCCAGGCTTTTGGGGGCCCTACAGTTGTTATGGCAGGGCACAGTTGGCACATTCATAAAAGAATCGGGCCCACGTCACTCAGTGGGTGGGCGGGCCTACGTCACTTGTTGGCGGGCCAGGCCCCCTCAAGCCCACCCATCCCGTCGGGCCTGCACCATACAGAATAATAAAGTTAAGGAGGTTGCATATGAATAAATGAACCTGAATTAAGATAGATCTCTCAACGGAACATTAAAATTGTGCTCTCTGAAACAGGTTGCTTTGACGGTAGTTCTCTCCAACTCATCAAACAAAATATCTTTTAAAGTTTACAAATGCTATTTCTCTCCTATTGTATATCTTATCGCCAAAGAGTGAAGATCTGTTTATTGTCAATGCTGAAGAAAGAATAAACATGAGTTATTGATAAAAAGCATAGAAATACCCAGATTGAGTAATTTTAGTGTTATAATGTTTATTTATTTAGTTCCTCACAGATACACAACTGAATCTAACCATTTAGTAAACAAAAAAAGTATTTTAAATATGGCTTTTTGTTTATTTAATTTTTGCTTAAATTATTTAATACAATGAAAATTATAGATATTTTACAGTCATAGGTAAAATAATGTATTAAATTATTAAGGATATCACAAAGTTACTTTTTTCTAGAACGTGATTGGTCGTATCAAAAAGGAGCGCATGAATATAAAAAACTAGGCTTGTGAGCGTTCAGCGTTAAAAAAAATAGCGTTCCGTTCAGCGTTCTGTTCAATGTATTTGCGTTCAGCGTTCCGTTAGCGTTCAGCGTTCAGCGTTCAAATATTTAAAACAAATAACATTGTGTAATTTTGAATCTATTTAGGGCTTTCATGAAAAAAAATGAGCCCGAACCGATTTTCAAATGATATAAATTTGTTGACTGGATCTAACCCTGGGATCCGCCAGAACGTCTATATTCACAGCATAAGAGGGTCTTTTTAGAAAAGAATCTCCAAAAAAGTGATGACGTTTTTTTTAGAAAAGAATCTCCGAAAAAAGTGATGATGTTTTTTAGAAAAAAATCTCCGAAAAAAGTCCAAGAAATGTTTGGAAAAATTGAACACTGAACGCAAAACTCTTTTTTTGGCGTTCAAAATCAGCGTTGAAAAAAAGTTGCGTTCCGTTCAGCGTTCCGTTCATTGAACATGCGTTCAGCTGAACGCCGTTCAATTTTGCGTTCCGTTCACAAGCCTGATAAAAACACAGTGATGGTATCATGAAATAGGCATTACGAGTTTGTATATTTGATCTTGATCCAAGTCGTTTTAGGAATCCTTCAGAGTATTTTAATAGTTCATATCAATGACTATTAAATAATTAATGTTTATGCACATGCAAGGAATGAATGTTTTTTTCTAAATATATCATGTAATACAATTGATATATCCTAACTCATCAATAATAATTGAAAACAGAAGGAAATTTAATTGCCAATTGAAACAGTTGGCAATCACTATTATCTTTCCTTTTCTATGTCTTATCGTAAAAGGTAGGATCTGTTAATCGTTAATGAAGACTTAAAGAAAAGCGAAACATTCATTATACCCCTAAAATTGTGAAGTTGTTTTATATTATTATTATAATCATGGCTAGAGATTACTTTATACCCGACATGATATAGAAAGAGAAAGAAAGAAACAGCTGTCGGTTATAAAATATAGACATATTTCTTGCATCTCTCTGACATATCTTTGATTATAATATCAAATTAATCACACACCTCTCCCTTTTTTCCAGACTTGTGAGCGTTCAGCTTTTTTTGCGTTCAGCGTTCAAAAAAATTAGCGTTCCGTTCAGCGTTCCGTTCATGTTTTTGCGTTCAGCGTTCCGTTAGCGTTCAGCGTTCAAATATTTAAAAAAATTTCCCAAAAAAGTACTGCGTAGTGATGACGTTTTTTTATAGAAAAGAATTCCCGAAAAAAGTAATGCGTGGTGATGACGTTTTTTTTAGAAAATAATTTCCAAAAAAAAGTAATGCGTAGTGATGACGTTTTTTCCAAAAACGGCCAAAAAATGTTTGGAAAAATGAACGCTGAAAGCAAAACTTTTTTTTTGCGTTCACGTTCAGCGTTCAAAAAAAAGTTGCGTTCCGTTCAGCGTTCCGCTCATTGAACGTGCGTTCAGCTGAACGCCGTTCAATTTTGCGTTCCGTTCACAAGCCTGCTTTTTTCTAATATTAATATTAATAAGCTTTATTATTGTTGCATTATATTAAACAGATTGAGTTTTTTTTTATTCTTGAGGAGGAACCTTGATATGAAGAATAGAAGGATTCAAGCTGTTTATTATAACGCATTAATAAAACCACATGTTTTGGTTTATTTCTTTAGAAATGTTATTAATGATTTAAAAAGGGACAGGTTTGTTCTTCTCGTCCACGAGTCCAGTGCATAGAGATATAAAGATATAGAGAGCTGATTCCCTTCATAGCAGAGAAACAGCGTTCTGTTATTTCTGTGTGTTCAAAATAAACAAAGTAATTTGACCTACGTCATCGTAAGTTGATCATAGATATAGATTCTATCTCTATGATCAGCTTACGATGACGTAGTATAAATTACTTTGTTTATAGTGGACACACAGAATACAGCTGAAACGATGTCTCTCTGCTATTGAAGGGAATCAGCTCTCTATATCTTTATATCTCTATGGTCTGTGGAATAAGTAACTCCGGACTCGAGTGGAACTTAAGCTGTTTAATATAATGCAATAATAATAACACCAACAAAAGTTACTAATAATTTAAAAAAAGGAGAGGTTGTTATTCATTTGATACTAAAATCAAAGAGATGCAAGAAAATGTCTATGTTTTCTAATCGACAGCATTTTTTTTCCTTCTTCTATGTCATGTCGGGTATAAAGTAATCTCTTGTCATAATGACAATTAGGCGGAAGCCCAAAATTTTGATAATAATAGTATTTATTCATTTGATTCATTCTCAATTGTCCTAAAGTTTTATGTAATTTTTACTTTGAACCTAAATAATAATATATCGATTTCGCTAAGCCATATAAATTTATTAGAAGCATTTTGAAAAGAGACTTTATTTGGATCCTATTTGAATTATAATATTTTATCGCGCTATAATGTTTTAGTTGACAATTTAATGTAAAATAAAACAACAATATTGTTTATTCGAAAGCGTATTTACCTCAATTTGAATGGTAATTAAATTTAATTGTATTGTTTTAGAATTTAGAAAAAAAAATAACAAAATGAAGAGAAAACCTGCTTACCGCCAGACATCTTCGGAACTGCTGTTCGCACTCACAGTCGAAAACGGGTAGAATGGATGAGGGATTGCAGTGCTCATGTGAGCAGGCACGGCGATCAATATAGTCCGGACAGTTGTCATGGATCCGACAGCAGTTATCTACGCGTGGATAGACTCCGCTCAATGATCTCGAGAGAAGAGGGGAAGTGGAATTCTTGTAGCCACACCAGTAGGTTGGATTCCCCCTAGACATGACGTGATACTTAAGATCCAGGAGGCGAATAAGGGTCGAAGAGTCCCCGAGAACGATGAACAAAAGAATGGGACTAAAATAAAAAAGGAGAAAACTATACATATATCGGAAGGAAGGGAATGTCTCAGAGGACTCACGGATGAATAACGAAGAATGCAAAGAAAGATGATAGTCTAGTGAGGTTTGTCATCTTTCCAAGTAATGAAGGACTCTGTCAAAGGTAATAATAATAATAAATATCAATAACATTCACACATAAAAAGAGCCCCTCCTAAACTCGCTAAAACCTTGGATTATTTTATCATTATAAGCTGGTTTCAAGAGAATATATTTATTGCTTGGGATAAACGGATTACATGAATATAAAAAGATTCCTAATAAGCTTGGTTTATATATAATCTTATGTTTATGTTAACGTTTGAATATGATGTGGTTGCTAAGGGTACCGGACAGCACCTGGGGATAATAAAACATTAGTTGAGTTAGTCCTAAATATATATATTATATATTTGCTGTTAGTATAGAAAAAATAAACTTCTTTTGCATTACTATAGCATTATGTAAAGCTACCATTGCAAGATTAAAAAAGAATTAAAATTAATGTAAATGACAAGTAACATCTTTCAAATTTAAAATGAATAAATAAAATATTAATATGGCTAAGAATATTTTCAAAATACATTTTTCAACTTCTAATTCACATCGATCGAAATACTTTATTGATTCACCCAAGTAGAATTATATCTTGCTGAGAAAAATAGAGTAGTGGACATAATGGAACGTATCATATAAAGTTTATTAATCCCATACATTTAACAGCTGTTTGGTACAAAAATAATACTAAACAATAGTGGTCCTAATATATATATATATATATATATATACATATATTGCACCGAATAAAATACCTTTGTCAGACTTTTTCCTCTTAGAAACAGGAAGGTCTTATAAGAAGCATATATAATATTTAATTTAAATCTCTCTAGTAAATCAAGAAAATACAATTCCCCAAGGAATACGGAAATGAAGGCATTTGAAATCTAATTATAGCAGAGTAAATGCAGTCTTCCTGCATTTTGCATGTAGATAAATATGTATGAGCACATAATAAATTTAGAAAACAAATATTTTTATCCAAAAACGGATGAAAAAAATATCCTTGAAAGAGACGATGCCTTCTAACTTATGCTCCTATTTTAATTATATGCATTTTAAATATTAGGATGTTCTTATGCTGCAGTGATGATGGAGTATATCTATGTATGACAGCCGAGGTTCGAAGAGGGAATGGTCTCCGAGTATTACATAGAGGTCGAAATGGTCTCCGAGTATTACTCAGAGGTCTAAAAAGGATATTAGGAAGAAATGACCGAGGAAAGTACGGCCTCCATAAAATTGGACCAAGAAATAATGGACTAAGAAGAAATGGACCCAGGTAGAGAAGGCTAATGATGACTCATGGAAGAAATGGCCCAATATATAGGTAGGCATTTATTTGAGTGGTGGAATACACCTAAGTATAGTACAAGTATATTTATCATATAAGTGGACTAAATAATTATATAAAATAATTTTATTTTTGTAATTATAGACAAATCCTTTCTTTGTTGTTGTCAACTGTAGTTCAAAATCAACCAAATTATTGTAGATATATGTATTATCTTAAGTAGCTAACATACCGATGTTAGAAACACTCTAAGCACATTATCATGCAAATCCAAGTGACAACATTCCAAAAGTTTCCTGAGTGAAGGTATGACCAATACGACATGCGCATGCTCATTTTTTTCTACAGCTCCAATACAAGTCAGTCGGCGTCAGGCCATTCATGATTGAACAGGTGCAAGTGAGTGTCGTCGGATTTTATTTTCTTTAAAATGTCAGAAAAAGTCGAACAGCGTTATTGCATAAAATTTTGTTTTAATCTTGGTGATTCGCAAGTGGAAACAATTCGCAAGATTAAAAAAGTGTTTTGGAAATGAAGCGATGGGCACCACACAGATAAAGGAGTGGTACAACCGCTTCAAAGATGGCCGCTTGTCAGTTGAAAGTGAACCACGCTCAGGGAGGCCCTCAACATCGAAAAACGATGCCATCATTGATCAAGTGAGGAACCTGGTGATGCAGAACCGCCGAATCACGATCAGAGAACTTGTAGACGAGGTGAATATTAGTTTTGGTTCCATTCAATCAATTTTTGCTGTTCGACTTTTTCTGACATTTAAAAGAAAATAAAATCCGACGACACTCACTTGCACCTGTTCAATCATGAATGGCCTGACGCCGACTGACTTGTATTGGAGCTGTAGAAAAAAATGAGCATGCGCAGTAGTCATGCTCCCAACCACACAGCAAGTCCCGCCCCCATAGCTGTGTTTGTTTGACCAATAAAACCAAAAGTCGGATACTTTTTGATCATACCTCGTATATATATATATATATATATATATATATATATATATATATATATATATATATATATATATATATATATATACTTTTCCTTCAGTGCGTTCTGAAGTGGAACTCGAATACATTTTCGCCATTGTTTTGAGAAATTGTTTGCAGACAACTTTTGAATGAATACAATAATACTTACTGTAATCAAAATGATAGGGTCAGTATCTTCATAGCATGTCACCTTTTGAAAAAAGCTTGCTTCCTGGAAGATCATATGTAGAACTTAACACACACCCATCTGTGGATTGTTCATTTCACAATTTTCGTTTAATAAATCAATTCTAAGAGCCATAAAAGTTCTTACCACAAGAACAAAAATAACTTATTACATAATGGGCGGCAAATGCATCTGAACAAAATAAGTTTGTAGTAGTTTTGAAGAAACAAAAAAATTATTAAATAATAAGGGATATGACAAAAAAAATATATTTTGGTAAAAAATATATTTTTCATTCTGCGGTAATATATGAGAATAAGTAATTAAATTTCAAATTAAAATTCTGCAGCGAAAAACTTCATCATCAGAATGAAAATAGGTCATATGCTTATATATGAATGATACAAAATGCATTAATATATTTTTTCTGTGCCCTATTAAATATATACACTTTGTAGGTCCTATCATAGAGGAATTGCGATTCACAAATTGTATCATTGTAATCAATGAAACAAGCTGTTTAAATTCGGGCAAGAAAAAACACATTAATTTGAGGTTTTAAGTGTATTTTATATTTTAATAAGAATTCAAATTGGTTAGCAGGAGTCACGTTGAGTGCTGCTTATCATTTACAAATGAACATCATTGTTTTTTAAAGGTAAGGTATATTTGTTAATCAATAGGTGTTGCTCGATTTTCGAGATTTTTTATAATATTTAAAAATATAAAAAGGAAAATTGAAATACTAACTGATATAAAAAGGTTATTTTTGCAAAAAAAATTATACTCATTTAGAGAATTATATAAAGATTATATAATTAAAAAATATAACTTTTTAAAATTTTACATTAATTGGGAATGTATATTTGATATCATTTCCCCCCCTCTAAGATGTTAGTATTTTACACACTTAATTAGAGCTTTTTGCTTGAATCAGTTACATTTGTGTATTGTATAACTTTTAAATACATAGTACCCATCTCATGAAATATTTGTTTTACATGAAAAATATTGAACTTACGAAACTAAAGCCCAAGTATATTTACAAAATGTATAATTTAACAACCAGAAAAAATTATATTCGATAAATAGAGTAACCAAAAAACCTATTTAATAGTTTAAAAACATGTAAGCCGCAATTTAGTTGCATGGAGCAAGTGGTTCCTTTTTAAAATAGTTATTTATTCATTTCATAATTAATATCCCATTTTTATTGCTTTACAAAAAAGAAATAAAAAGTTAAGCCGTGTTCAACTCTCAATGTTGGGGGCGCAGGTTTGAATCCCGAGAGGGGATGGTGATTTTTGGTGGTCCAACTCATTGATAAGATCCTAGGTTTATCTCATAAAGTTCTTTTCATATATCTAGCAACTTTTGTTTACCATTCGATAACCAATTAAAAAAATACTTTTTCGAACTATCTTACATTAGAAAAACTCATACCTTGTGTTTATCATCGATATATCCATAAATAGAGATAGGAATATATATATATATACATATATATGCCTATATGGTTCCACAGAATTGCATCCGACTATTCAGTATTATATTATAAGCATTAAAATTAGTCTATCGAGCCTAGGATCTTATCAACGAGGTAGATCAAAAATGACCGTCCCCTCTCGGGAGTATTCGAACCTGCACCCCCAACATTGAGAGTTGAACACGCCTTAAAGCACATGGCTGTCGCACTCCCTCATTTATTTTATTACTGCCTATATGGTTTCACAGTATGTTTTTGAAAGAAAAGGAGATGTAATAATAAAATATGCAGTTGACATTATTTAATAATGAATCAGTTTACTCGCAGCTGTTGAATAGTGGAAATCAATTTTGAGTGAATGAATTCATACTCAAAATAGACATCGAATCTTCTCATGGTACTCTAACAATTTCATTAAGGAATTCTTCTTACTGAACCACTCCTATATCATATGTTGTTGATTAATTGAAGCAACTGCTCATACTCAGAAAAAAAATGTTTATTCTGTTTCATCATGTCTGTCGATAAATACATTACCATTCTAACAATTAGAGGTATACATATAAGTAAAGCAGTGTGTTACCAACTGAAAAAATATGTTTATTGGTACATTTGTAAGAACTACCTTTTCTTATCCATATTCATAGTCTCAAAATACAAAATTTGTTTGTTGAGAAGAAGAATCCCTTAGATACTTCCTCCTCTAGATTTACGAGTCCAAGAGACGTGTAGAAGAAGGGCTAATGAGTCAACTGAGACAAAACCCGAGAAGGGTAGTTATGTGTAGACAAACGGGTAGAAATAGGTCATGAAACTTTCCTCCTTTCACGATCCAGGGGATCAAATGTTCCATTCACATGCATAAAGTCCAATTTCTCGATCCCGAGACTCTTCAGGACCGGAGTAAGCTATTTATCTCTTTCTGTGTGTTTGTCTCTCTCTCTCTCTGTCTTTTATCTTATTCCATCTCTCTAACTCTCCATCTTTCTCTCTCTTTTTACCCCTCCCCTTCGGTCCAAAAATAATAAAAATATACCCTGAGTCCCTAAAACATTGAAGCGGTGTACGAAAGTAGAACGTTGCCAAACACATTTTGTTTTATAAAAAAAACTTATCTCAGTGTGAAACACAGTCATAGGAAAACTATCAAAAACAGCATTCAAACTACAAAATGAAACACAGAAAATAAGTTCAAAATACATATGGTTTTACATTTTTTGATAAAATCTTTGAGTACATATATAACATCTACAAAATGTATTAAGATACACTGGAACAAAACATTATAAGGATTGAATTATAATTATAGTAATAGTAAAATATTCCTGATTTACCAAGTTAAAAAAAAATAGTTACTCTAAGGAGTATGGAATCGACTTTGACGCATATTATGTTAAGTTCTTATCGTATATAATATATTTTTAAATTGCTATTTCTTTTAAATAAAAAGGAGTTTCTTAAATGACATTCATGAATATTAATTAAATAGATTTAGTAAATGCATCATTAACTGCAAGGTCTATAAGCACACGATTAATGATAAAAAGGGCGCCAAATTCAAACGGAGAGCAGCTGCTATCCTGCATATTTTCTATATTTGAACTATCGAATATTATTTAATTTGTTATTGTTATTCGCATTCTAGTCTTCGTGGACCTTGATCAACTGAGTATGAATATTTATTTTTAATTGCACCTGAATATTAAAAAAAATAAAAATGGCTTCCCAATTTCGAGGTTTTGTAATTTATTTGTTTCTTTTCATGCTTCTTTTTTTTCCTTTTTCATTCCCTAACTGCACCCATTGTTTTTGTGTCAAAATAACGTCCATCTTAAGAACATACTAAAAAAATTAAGTTACCATTAGTTTTGGGCTTTGTAGTAATATTAAGTAGTCCATTCAAAGAACTTGATTTTCTATTCCTTGACAAATTAAAAAATAATCTGTTTAATATAAAAATATTGTATTTTGAGATATTTGAAAGCAAGTAATAAGTCCCTTAGTTGGAACAGAAGGCAACAGAAAATGCTAATAATATTAAGAATACTATTTTTTTAAACTATACATCATTATAATCAATAATATTATAATCGTCTTCCTTTTTATTTGCTAAAAATATGATTGCTGCCGTTGATCCAATTCCATCAGAGTATCGTATTATTATTAGCCCCGAATATTTTTAAACAATACTGGGATCCAGGAAATACAACTCGGAAAGGAGTATCTTCCGTCCACTGCAGACTTGGAACGTGTACTGACAGGATTTCTCCCGGATGACGGGTAAGAGTACCCCGGAGCCCTGAAGGGATTTTGCGATTTGTATACACTGAATAAGTCTTGAGCACAATTCTTTAGCCTTCGGGCTTTAGGGGCAGTGTAGGGAGCAGAGGAAGCATTCGACGTGGAGCACTCGGGTCGGATCCGAAGGACCCTTCCAGGCCAGTCACAGACACCGAGCAAGGGATTGAACATGAGGTACCCACAGGTTAATACGTGCTGCGTCCTGCAGTCATAAAAGGAATGACAGTCCCGTCGAAGCTCTTGGCAAATCTGATGCGAAGGATCGCATAGAGAAAGCAGAAGGATGAAGCCCAATGATCCGGTGCATTTTGTCTGAAATAATAATACCGCCCGGGGGACTTTAATGTATTCTTCTTTAACCAAGTATCCAAGGACGCTATCCGTTGAAGACTTCCATTCACTCAATGAATTATATTTTAAATTATACGCGCTAAGAAATTACGTGCCCCTAGAGCATCAAGGCGGGCAACAATTAATAATATGTAGAAGTAATTAAGGGAACAGACGGGGTAATAACACAAGAGGAGGGGTTTGTCTGAGGTACAAGAACCGCTTGGGTGGTGTACGCCAACTTGCTCTAAAAGTGTTGAAAGAACGCAACAACACCAGGACAGTGGCAACAGGTAGGAAGAGAGTTGTGAGTGGAAGTAGATGGTGGAACACAGATGGTACATGGAGGTCCATAAATAATAAAAAGGAAATAATATATAATATGTGTGAGGAGTTATTGGGCAATTTATTAAAGTTCGTGCGATAACAGATTTTTGGGGCCTATTTCAATTATTGGGGAACTAAAATATAAAACACAATGACGGGTTTATATCTCAACCTGAGATAGAAAGAGAAAAAAAACAGCTGTCGATTGATCCATGGTAATTGACATAGATAAGTCTCTTAGGCCACAAAATGAATCAGTATGATTTGGGTCCAAATTATCAAATTATATATTATGAAATGTATGAAACAACGATTGATAAAATATAAAGCATTAAGGTTTCACTGGCATCTAACCATCCCGATATATATATAAGTGGTAAGTTTACTAATGTAAGCTTCCAAAAAGGATTAATTTGTTATTGTTGAATGTCAAGAAGTCAGACACTATATGTTAAGCCCTTGTCTTATGCAGAAGATGACATTCTTCGGACGACTGAAAAGGCTTTGGAGATCTCCAAGCAAAGACTCTTGAAATATATTCCCTCTCATCAGTTCGTGGGCAAGGAATTTTGGAAAGTGAGTCCCTAAATGAGAGATCCAAGTCATTTTTTTTTGCATATATGGTTCGATAGAATTGCATCCAATAGGATAGAAATAAGCATTATAGCATTAAAATAAGCATTATAGCATTAAAATCGCCGTCATTGACTTAGCGAGAGAGCTATGGGGGGTACATACATATAGATCGCTAGATAGTTCGAACATCATGATCTTCTTAGCAGAGAAGACTTGCCGTGCCTAAGTGAGCTTGGTTAAACAGTTTGTAATCGAAGCATGCAGGTCGAGCATTCTCGAAAAGTAGAATGAGTGTGGACCAGACACAGGTACTTTGCATCCCTTTGGACAGAGATCAGATATGACACCGATGAAAGGTGTCAATCCGAGAGAACATGCATTAAGATGTTATATATTTTTTTTAAAACATTTCTCTACATAAGCAAAAGTATTTGTATTAAATACGTAAATAAATAATACAATCTAGAATAATAAAATGGGCAGAAGAACCAAAACTAAGAATATAATAAACAGATAACTATAAAGAATTATATGCTCTTATGGAGACAAATAATTAAAATATGTGTACAAAAAATCAATACATAAATCATTTAAACATATATATTTCCACAATTAAATAAAAAGTAAAATTGAAATGTTTTAAAACTTTGTTAACAGTTGTTATATTTTGTCAATATAAACCACACGAAAGAGGCTGATGTATTCAAAGTATATGATAATCTTAATTGCTTACGTGTCCTTCATCTTTCCATCAATTATTATTATTTTGACAAACCATTGTGTTCGTCGCTAATTATTAGGCAACAACAAAAGAAACTTACGTAATTTTGTTGTATGTAATACTTCTTATGTTAAGTGGGGGGTGAATCGTTTGAGGGGTGAGTTGCTTAGACAGAGAACAGAGATTGTTACCCTTGGTTTAATGGCATGGATCAATCAAATTGATGTAATAGTCGTTTTTATGAGAGTACAAAGGAAGAGGGGGGGGGGAGGCGGGTGGACCAATAGGATCAACACTATAACAAAGGCTCTATCAGTTAAATATGTATTTCGTTGTCTTAATGCTTCCATCTTTTACATACATATGTTTATACAGTACAGCCAAATATTACCGATGACAAAGAACTGAAAAAATACATGATCTAATTTCGAGCACATGCCGATATTAAGCAATATAAAAGTAAATATATAATGAAGAAGAAATATATGCCTAATTTCGGACGCGAGTGTTACAATGCTTGAATAACAAATATTTGTATTGAGAATAAATCTCAATAATAAAAAGGGATAGAACATTTAGTCAATCATTAGCAATCAATAATTTACATGTGCTCATGGAAAATAAAAATTCATGGAATAATATTCCATTGATTTAAAATCGAAATTGGCATGTATTTTTGTATCTATTAAAATGATTGTAAGCTCGGTTGCACTATTTTCACTCTATCATGTATTTACTTTTAAAATAAACACTATTTGAAAAAAAACAGTCTTGTTTATTGAAAATGATAAAGTATAAGCTGAAAATTACTTTGAAACATATCAATTGACAAATCAGAGATCTAAGAGCTACTGTGTTTATTAATAAAAATATCATTAAAAGTGCATACAAATTGAAATATTTAAGAATATAATCCTCTAAGGACGGTTTTCCTCCTCCGACATTTGTTTTGAGTTAGCAATGACGTCCAAAATTAGGCATATATTCTTCTTCATTATATTTTCCTATAAAAGTTCTTATAATATTGGTGTGCGTCCGAAATTAGATCTGTATACTCCCTCAAGTGCTTTAATTGGTATGCTCGTTATTTAAGACAAAAGTAGTATCTACAATAATTGAACTAAAGTTGACAGCAACAACAAAAAACATTTAAAAAAAATTATAACTAAAATAAAAAAAGTATTCCGTAATCTCAATGCTTCCATTTTACACACAACATATATATATATAGGAAACGACCGGGTCCCGGCTGTTTTTTGAGCGTCCCGGCGCGGCCTAGTGTCCCAGGTTTTTTTAGAACGGGCCGGGAAATATTTTCTTTTGTTGTCATTCATGACGACGTTTTTTTTGTTTAGAAAGGAAGCTTCGAAATATTCTTTTTAAAAAAATGTAATCACTTTTTCTGAATTTTTTTTGTTTTGTTTGGCAAGTCTTTTCTTTAAAAATGTCGTCACTCTTTTTTTTGGAATTCTTTTCTAAAAAAACGTCGTCACTTCAGAATGTCGAAGGAACAAAAATAATTTAAGTCCCGCCCAGCTAGAAAAATTTAAGTCCCGGTGGAAAAAGATGTCCCGGTCGTTTCCTGATATATATATATATATAATATGTATATATATACAGTCAACTTCGCCTAAGTCGATCTCTCGGAACTGTGCAAAAAACAATCGACTTAGGCGAAATTCGAGTTACAAATTTTGATTGTTAAGTCGAAGAAAAAATTCGATATAAAGGTAGACGTGTGTGTGTGCACTCGCTCACATGCAGTCGCAAATCATCGGCGAGGCAGCAGGCGGGCGAGGACACAATTTCTCCTTTTTTACTCCTCCTCGCAGCCAATCAAATTTTAAGGTTCATATATTTTTCTCCACTCAACCTTATGTGTTTGCTCCTTGTAATACACAGTGTGAACGGCAGGCGCAGTGCATGCGGGCTGTGTTTGGAAAGTGAGCGCCTCTTCGACTTATACGAAGTATTTCTTATTTATGTATGTGTTACTGTCAAAATATCTGTTCGACTTTGGCGAAAATCGACTTACAAAAATCGACTTGTACATTTTATTACACTCATGTCAATGGAGAAAAATGGGACTTTTGATTATATTCGAGTTAGACGATCCATTATGCAATTTCGACTTAGGCGAAGTTGATGTATATATATATATGTCTATACGGTGCAGCCAAATAATTAAAATAATATAATCGGAGGGAAGGGTGTCCGCTTATGATTGTCTTTAAGGATAAGAAGCTGATCTTATAGTACATAGGGACAGAGAAAAGGTTCTTCTCGCAAACTCATCATAAGCTTGTTTTTCCATTTCATAACAAAGTTTTCTTTCGTTTTTGTTGAGTCTGATAGTCAGAGACATGATCTATTATCGACAATTTTTGTTTCCTTAAGTATGAGGAGCTTTCTGGAGCTCAGCATTAAATATTAATATGTTATATTGGAATGTTTCATTAAAAGCATTCTTAAATAACATGGAGGACAACTCATGATGGAGAGGCAATTTGATTTTTAAAGGATGTTCTCTCTGAATTAATGTTTACTCCCAAACAGCTACCGTGAGTGGAGTGATATTAATAATGTCAACTGTTTTTTATTATTCAACCAATCACACTTCTCCCTTTTCTCTATTTCTACCTATGCAAGATTATAGAAGTGACATAATAATAATTGAAAAAGCTCCTATAACAAAAGAAATCAGTTGATGTGTTCGTTTTTGTTCTTCTTGTTCCAGGGAACACAATTAAATGTCATTAAAAAAGTGAAAAAAAAATTATTCGCTGTTTCATTTATTATAAATAAGTGTGGAGAATTTATCCTTGATCTGTGCTGTGAATATACTCCCAAATGCTATATATGTCTTTTATATTCATTATGGTGCATTGTCGATTTATTGTTTTGACTTACACATCGTTAAAGCAAATCTACTTTTGCTTTTATTTAGATTTGTATTCATCAGCAATTATTTTTGTTTGCGTTTTAAAGATCTTGATATTTAAGAGATCTAATTTTAAATTAAAAGGATTTTTATCTATATAATTTTAAAAATCAACAATGTTCTTATATAAAAATAATGAAAAACAAAAGTTTGTAATTAATAATTGCCTTTTGTATTTTTTGAAAACAGCTTATCATTGCCCATCTTTCCTTTGGTTAGCATTTAACCATTTCCAAACCTGGGCCAGCTAAAAAATATATAAAAAACAAAAATCGTGCTCTAAATATAACTGTTATAATAAATGATCCATGATGAAAAAATAACATTCATCTTCCATGTTTCTTATAGGATTCTCTATTCATTCAATAAGAATCTTCCATTATAACCCATATTATACTTTAATTTATCGAGGAGTTCCAAATCCCATCCCTGTCGGGTGGCATCCGCTAATATATTTAGATTTTGTAGGAGGATATATTCATAAAAACCAACAGACTATGAAAGAAAGTAAAAAGAGAATGTTTTCATACCAAACTGCGAACACAAAAATCCTAGTCAAATTATTCCGCCCCCCATAGATATGCAGATGATTTCCTTCCAGGGGTATAAACTAAAGCAAAATAATCTTAAATAGGTACCTGTTGGCTCTATTCAAAAAGAAGGGAGCCCTAAAGAAAACTCCCTGTACAAATAACCTCAATTGAAGAACATTAAATATTACATAAATATATATTTATTATTATTATTTTCCTTGAAGCCAATCCTCATTTAATTTTTTTTGCCCTGAGAGGAAGTCAAACTCTTAGGAAGGGAAAAGGATAAATCCACATTCAATGGGTCCGTCTCTAATTCCATAATGTGAAAAATGTGTGCATAATGCTTGAAGAGGTGCTCACAAAAACATATTAGTAGGCTTTTTTGGGGAATGTTTTTCAGATGTTTTGAAAAAACAATTTGAGTTGCGGCATTAATAACCCCAGAGATCTGCTCACGTTAAACTCTGAATGATACAGAAATATCTCTCCCTTTCATGTATTTTGTAAACAAATCAAACTTTCTTTATTGTATACTATTTATATTTTTCAATATCTTTTATGGATATAAGTTATATTTGGCAAATTGTTTTTAATGTTTACAGTTCAAAAGAGTTTTTATTTGATATTTCATGTTATATTTTGAGTATGTTACTAATATCGTAAGATGATACAGATGGTATAATACAAAGTTTGATGACCGGGGGGAAATCTTCCTTATGATGTTACAGATGATATAATGTAAATTTAGATGCCCAAATATATATATATATAATTTCAAATATCATATATATATATATATATATATATATATATAGTTTGATTAAATGACCTTCCTATTTTAAACTTTCGGAATGCTAACTAGTACGTCATTGTGTATTGAATAATGTTCTTTTGAACATAAACGCATCACAACAATATGATCTATGTTTTTTACGCATGTCAGAAGAAATATATATATGCAATATCTGGCTGTATGCTTATTATAGTATTTTTATTACCCTTCATCTTATAGATTTATAATAAGAAAATTATGTCTGAAATAAAAATGAAATATAAATATCTAAAATTTCTAACAACAATTTGACTATTGATTTTGGGAATTAGTCACATTGATGGAATAGTTATAATTAATGTTAGTTAAAATAAATTTTTTCTTAATGATTAAGTTTGTTAACATTAGAGCTTTCTTGTCATGGATGCTTGTGTTTCAATGATCATTACATCTATTACATAAATTATATATAGCTAATAATACAACAATATATATCTCCATCATTATGAAAGGATTCGATTCATTTGTATCCATATTGACGTAAATATATTTCATTTAGAATACTTACCCAGAGATGCCGCGTAATAGGGCCAACTGGCAGTTGGGTTGGTGCTCAAATATACCACAATTTTGAAAAAATAAGTTTCTCTAGGCCCTCGGATCCCCTTTATGCGAGGAACAAGAGACACTTATTTTTAATTTACATTTTATGTATTCATCAGTTGATTTTTAGAGAATAAAATATGAAAGTAGTAATATATAAACTTTAAGCATTCAAACAATACATTCTCATAATTCGTTTTTTAATCCAATAAGGCAGCATTAACACATCTCCAAACCATAATGCGTTCGCAGAAAAATCAGGAAATATTGAAAGCAACAGTCGTCATGATCCAGAAGACTACAGCAACATTAAAAATATTCGTCTTTTAAATTCCTCTCGAGGACAAATGTTTCTCATCACGCTCTTCTACCGCAAGAGAGAAAATATATATATATAATAAATGTTGAGCATTTTTTAGTGATGCCATAGATTTCATAAGCCAACTCGTTCTGTGGGTGTGCTCACATCACTATGGGCTCTAAGTTGTTGGACATCATCCAAAGGTCATCCAAGCAGATGATTCATACCGTTGATAAATTAAACTAAGCCCTCTAAAAACTGTCTTTCCAAACATATAATGGACCTTTAAGTATACATTCCACATGTATGGATCTTTTTAAGGTGGCATTAAGTTAACTCATTATGTTTTTATAGGCTTAATAGTACTGAATCCCTCCTCCTTCATTCTCCGGATGATGGTCGATCCTTACTCCTATTCAGAAGAGACTCCCACATCGATGATCCATCGTTTCAGTCCCTCATTTAATACTTGATTATTTAATTCATCTGTATAAGATTCTCTTCTTCTCTCTCTATCTCTGTCCCTCTCTCCGTCTTCTGTCCTATGTGGTCCCCTCTCCTTTTCTTATATAAATACGTCACAATTCGAGAAAAAAGCAGGCAGCTAGAAGTATTCTGTCGTCAGGGATTGGCCAGCACAGTCACCAGTTCTCTATTGGATCGTTGTGGGAGCAGATTGACCACACGTTACGGAATATATATATATATATATATATATCTATATATATATCTAGATATATATATATATCAGGAAACGACCGGGTACCCGGCCGGCTGTTTGTTGAACGACCCTACCCGGCCCGGAGTCTAAAAATCACCGAGCCGAGAATTATATATTCCTTCATTCTATAAGTGATGAGGGTTTTTTAAGAAAAAAGAAATACTTATAAATGTTTCTAAAAAACGTTGTCAGTTTTTTTTGGATATTGTTTTCTAAAAACATCATTTTTTAAAAAACGTCGTCGCTTTTTTCAGAATATACTGAAGTCCGGCTTGAAAAATTAAGTCCCGGCGAAAAAAAGTGTCCTGTCGTCGTAGGTATAATATCTTAGATATATTATATAATATATATATATATATTATAAAGACATATATATATATATATAAATTTAACAGCATTAACCAAAACAATATAAACCTTATGAAACCTAAAAATAAGCAATGAGTGGAGAGAAATAATCATTTTATCTCACTTCTTAGATTTGTGTAAACCACATGTGTCTTTTTGGTAAACAGCAAAAAAGATTGACATTGTTTGTTCTCTGTCAAAAAAGAAAGTATATAGGATGGATGAACAGTTTTTCTTCGTGCACAACACTATCTCTACATAAAAACATAATATATATATATAAAGAAAAATGCACTAAAGAAATTAAACAAGAAAAAAAAGAAGAAAATTGCTATTAAAAACTTTTAATAAAAGATTTTAATTATTTGATCCAGCTTTAAACTTTGGTAAATATGTTAATTTTGGATACTAATTAGATTATACATATTGTATATGTGTATGAAGGAGTATCTCCTTTGACATAATGATGTCTTCTACGGGTAGGTTAAAAAGTTTATACTTTGTTATGGGAGGTGAAAGTAATCAGGAGCTTCTAAAGGATCCGCTAGATGGTGCTACCAATCAAAATCATAAGAAATCAAATTATTACTAAATATAGTATATAAAATTTGTGTTAATATAGCAATTCTAAGTAATGATGCAAAATATTTTGGTAGGACACTTTTACACCGGTAGGACAATTAAAACACAGCATCAAAACATATTATTAAAAAAGTTACATAATATAAACAGACAAATTAAATCTGTCCTTTAATGGTGTCTTACAAGTATCGAGTACTCCTTGGAGAAAAAAAAATATTTTTAATCAATCTATGATTCACTTGACATATATCCTCTTAGAAGCAATTATTCGGTCCTCTAAAATGGTAGATCTTGAAAGTTGAATGTATAACTTTAACATTTTAATTAGCCAAATGATCTTGAATCGGACATAATTAAATCTCCATTCGTAAACATTCCATTTTTTCTCGATAATTTGTCACTACATAAATCTTTTATAGACAGGTGGGGGACAAAACATTACCCTTTTACCATTCATAAATTGCTGCCGTTTATTGGGCTCTCCTAGATGACGAAATAAGTCTTTTTGATAAAATTTCGATCATAGAAAAAAAGAAGGACAATGCACCAGACATTAAATGACCACGTAAGTTTGGAATATGATGAATAAAATTAAAGGCTTCCAAAGCCTAACAATTTACATGGGGAGCAATTTTCTTTATAACAAATTCGCTATTTTATGCAAAGAAAATAAAATGAAATGAACTCCCCTTCATTGGATGTAGTACAAATAAAAAGGGTCCAAATTTAGTTGATGTATTTTAATATATATATTATTCCTTTTAAAATGATTTAAATTTGTTACTTTTTATAGTAGACACCACTTAGCGGAGTGGCGCAGGCTCACACGTGCCATTAATTAAAAAAACAGACATCATATAAAAAGAATAGCAAAAATGGGGTTCTCACACACTCAACAATCATTTATTTACTAAGTGGTTACAAAGTTTTTTAGATACGTCTAATAGAGGGGAGAGAGAGACCTATTTGTTGTCAGATGTGATGAAACAATAAATATATCAGGAAACGACCGGGTCCGGCTATTTTTGAACGTCCCGGTCAGGTGATTTTAAACACCGGCCGGGACTAAATTGAAAAAGAAATTAGAAAATGTTTTCTAAAAAAATGTCGTTATTTTTTATGGAAATTATTTTGTAAAACCAACGTCGTCACTTTCAGAATGACGAAGGAACGAAAATATACTGAAGTCCCGGCGAAAAAAGTGTGCCGGTCGTTTCCTGATATATATATATATTACATATATACCACTAAATTAATATTAAAGGTGATATTGAAGGTATTCATTCAAATAATGGACACCGGTTTTAACAATAATGATTGATGTTCTTGCCTTTAAATCATGAGGTAAGCTGATGTGGTATTTATTTCATAATAAAATCTTTGATTATTATCATGATTTCCTTTTTTTCAATCAATTACGTTAATGGACATATTGTTCATTCGGAGTCCTTGTAAGTTTACTATAAAAGCGTAACATAATGAAGATTTATGCAAAATAATATATACTTATATACTATATTATATTTCCCTTCTTTTTTATAAAATATTATCTTAGTGATAAGCTTCAGTGAATCGGTGTTGAGCATTCTTCTAAAGCTGATGAAGCTTTTATGTATGAAAAAAAATCGGAGAGCATCACCAAGATGGCGGGAGAATATATAAATATGAAAAGTAATAATCTTCTCCGTGTTACTCAGAAAGATTAAAGCCTCTCGATAAAAGAATGAAGGAAAGCCTATAACCTATCTTCACTGTCAAAAACCAAATATTATTCCTCTCCAAAGAGATCAACCATCAAGATTGGGAAGGGAGGGGAATTCATGCTGTTAAGCTAGTTGGATATGGTCTGTATGTTTCAGAAAGGAGGTATTATTAAA
>CP045904.1:9953214-9971995 GCA_013387185.1 Caligus rogercresseyi | reverse complement strand
TTTGTTGTCATTCTCTCCGAGTCTCTTTTCCTGTCTTTCAATGCCTCTATTTCAGCATTGATGAAACATAACTGTGTCGACAATAATTGTTTCGAGCAAAAAGATAATTTTTTTCTGGCTCAGTGGGTATATATTTCGACAGATCAACCAACGATATACAAAAAAGGTTGTGCAAATACTTAGTGAAAAAACGATCAATAAATAAAAATTATTAAACGAAAACATTAAAATAATTTGAAAACAAACTATAATATAAAAAAAAATATATCTAATAAAATTTTTGAATATAAAGAGGCAATTGGGATGATATAAGAAAGGTCGTCGTTTTAACTGTTCGCATTTTTATAATATGTTGTGAACTTTAGTTATGACCGGTGTCACATTTGGCATTCTTTGTGAATGTCAGAAATTCTTCCTCAGAAGTTTTGGTCTTGAAGAGATTTTTCTAGTGAGATTTGGAGGGCTTGGTAAGTCTCTGTAATGCAAGGCAGTTCCAAAGGAGATGATCTGTGTGGTTCCAGGTGTGTTTTACACAAAGAAACAGTTCTTTCGATTGTCTTTAAAAAACTTGGTTACCACCTCCAGCGAACCGGTCAAAAGTCGATATTTGAACCATTTCTCTGAGGATGTAAGAAAATATTATTCACAGCAGCGACACATTCGCTTATACTTCTTGTATCCCACGTCTCTTTAAGTAGGCTTCAAAGGTACTTTGTTGAGACCGGTGGAGGCATTGCGTAAAATCTTGTGGATAAAATGGATAAAATTCGAGCAGGCAAACAGATAATTACTGTTGAGAATGATCTTTCCGGAGCAGGAACTCAGTTTTTCTGTTCTTCTGTTTAAATTCCTGGTTGTTTGTCTGACGATACGTTCAATTTTTTTTTGCTTGCTTTTTCTGCCTGCCAGAGGGTTAAAATTTATAAAACGAGTTCCTTGTAGTTTGCTGTATAAAAGAGGCAGTTTAAAGATCCATTTGGGTTTTTAAAAGGCAGGTTTTCTTAAAATAAATAAATTCAATTTCGATCATGTATGATCGCATTTTCCCCATTCACAATTCTTCCAGATAGCACGAATGTATTTTGAATGTGAAGTACTTTTATCATTGGAAACAAATAAAACATATATAATTATGATCATCGATCAACAAATAGACATATTTTGATATAATGCATAGAATATGTATAAGAAAAAGATGTTATTTTATATTGCGTAGTTCGTTACTTGATAAGAACCATCAATATTATCATTTCAAGAGGCAGAAGAAATGTGACACACAATGAGATGGGCTTCAGCGCTTTATTCAATAATCGGTCAATTTTGACGCAGGCCAGACCAGAATCGCAGATTTTTTTTGGGGTTAGGGGTTTATTTATTAGCTACAAATCCATACATTGTAAAAAATAACAAAAACTAGAAAGTAGAAGATAAAAAAACACAATCTTTAGACAGTTACGTTAAAAAAAAACATAAATGAACATTATAATTCAAAATTACTGTCTAAAGATAAAACTATAATATAAAATCATTGATTGGGAAGGTTCCCGTCTAGAATTTAAGACGCAAAATATTCAAAAATATTGAATACATCCACAAAAATGTACCCCAGCTATAGGATTAAGTGGAGCCCCCGTGAAGCCAGTGATGAAGGACAAGAAGCCAATGACGTCAGTATTGAAGATCGTATTCTCATACCAACTTCCCCTCGCAAATAAGTATATTATATATACCGATCAGAACATTCGTTCAACATGTTTTGTTGTTTTCACCCAAAACCATAGCAATGATGCACCATCCGTTTGTAATCTTCCTTTTCATAAGCCTCTTCTTTGGCCTATTGAGTCAACTCAAGACGCTGTACTTCTTATATTAAAAAAGCCTTTTTTACCTCTCTCAATAAGTAATTACATCTAAGTTAATAACTAACACTTGTGCACAATATTACGCAGCGTATTATATCTACAACTCAGTTTAATCTAACATTAAATAATGCACAATCTATTCTTCGAGAAAAAAAATTATATATTTTCTTTTTATAGGATAAGGCCTAAGAATTTTTTTGTTAATGATATATATATAAAGAACATCTTAAGCTATTGTTATGACTAAGTTTTGTTTTATCCGTCATAGTTTTAATTTTAATTTGAAATGTGGTTCTGTATTTTGAAAGAATTGTTGTTCTCTGTGAGAAGTTAAAATTGGGGAGGTGAGAAATTGCTGCCGAACACCCATATAGTGCGCCGGTAGCCATGAGCCATTTTCAAATACAAGAGTTGCTTACACTTATTGATGTTTTTCGAGTGTTCTAATGAATGAAATCTGCAGGCAGTCTTTTTAATTCGAACATAACTATTGGTAGTATTAGTCTTTGTAACTTGCTATGGTTTATAATAATTTTCTACAGAGGACAATTATATGCAACCTTCTTAGCTAAAAGTAGAGACTCATAGAATGTTATTTTTATATAAAAATTGGATGTCTAATGTTTTTTTAAAACAAAATATGTAAGTAAAATAAAAATATACAAAAAAAATGTTAATGGAAAATATTATTTTTATATATTTAAACCATTTTTGCTTCTTTGGCTAGATGTATCTTTGTGCACATGAATGTACATTATAGCGTTTAAATTAGTCCCTACAATTAGAATAAATTCAAGGAGGTTGATCCTTCAGTTTTAAACTTTCCCTCTCGAGAGGCGATCAAAAGCATCGAGGGTCGAGCAGGCTGAGCTAGCTCGCTTCATTTAATTTAAGGTTTTATTTTGTTAGAAGTAAATAAATACATAGAGATACATAACAATACACAAAATGTGGAATGAAGTATTTAAATTAATATATCTTTCATCCTTTAATTATGAGGAGTAATAAAATAGAGTCTGTGTATAGAATTTGCGGCCCTATCTTGACTCGAACCTAATTCCAGGAGTTCATTCAACATCAAAAATCTCCCTTTATTTGCTATCAAAATATTTATTCCTGCGGAAAAGCAATATATTTTGATCTAACTCATATTACAAAACGCCATAAATGTCTATAAGCTATAAACGAATTGCTTAAACTTATGATTATGACCGGGCAAATCGGGAATAAAGAAGAGCTTTTATAGCCCCCAAAATCAGAAACAAAAACCTACCAATATGGGGGAAAATGATGAATATTCGGGGAAAAACGACGAAATATGTGAATAGATTTGAAATATGTCTTCCTAAAAATCCAAAGAATTAAAACGGAGTGAAAAAATGAAACGTAAAAACGGCCGGTAAAATGGTGTTTCTAAAGAAATATTTTGTTGAGGCCAAATGATAAAAGGATGATCAAATAGATACACCGTTTTCGGCACTCTTGGTCGCAGGTCTTGTAGACTGTTCTAGTACGTATCTAGCAAGGTGGCAATAAGAGTAAAATATGTGGGGATGAAAGGAAGAAAACGGCAAAATATTCAAGATTAAAAAAAATCCTCTAAAATATGCTAACCCTACTATTAAACGGGGGTTGGCTCCAGGTTGTATTCACGTTTCAGCCCTAATTAAGATTATGACATTATAACCGAGTCTCCAGCTGACAGCCAAAAAAACCATAAAATAATCCTAAACAGGAAGAAACACTAATTGGTATATGTAAGTAAATATTATCAGGTGAATTCACCTTTAATTATACCCATATATGCAAATATCATTGTGGTCAAAAAATATTTGACGAAAAATATTATTAAATAATTATTTTGGGCAATCCCATTACGGAAATGTAGATATTCAACGTATCAAGATTATTTCATACTCCAGGAAGTGACTACAGGGATTTTATCTTATTGAATACTAAAAAAGAGACTTGTTGTTTATTTTATTTTATTCACATGATATTATATCTTATATATTCACAAAAAATACATTAAAACGTCGTGTTATTAGCAATATTATCAATCAGAGAAGTAAAATATTTAGGTAAAGGAACTCGAGTAGATCTCATTTTATACATAAAATATCGAGTTTTAATGGTAATATTTTAATCTCTTCTTGGTACGGTCCATTATAAAAGTAAATAAAATCCTTACTCCGCAATGTATATTGTATAAGAGTCATCAAATAACAATTTAAATATTCTAAATTTCTACCACATATATGCACTTTAATAAAAAATGTTTTGAGGTCTCCAGCGAATCCCGGAAAAAAGCACAATCTTTCCTCCGCTGTAGTCCCATATATACTACCAAATGTCAATGTGTTGGTAAGTACTCTGTATTTAAACCAATAGAGAGAGTGTGTGTAATCCTTTATTTGATTTAAATAATCAGCTATTTGCTGGTCCGTTTTAGATATAATAATATAAAATATAAAAAAATATAAAAACAAATCATTCCTGTGTATAAACACATACATATATATAAACATTAAAAACACATATAAAATTAAAATACTAAAATAAATAAATAAATCCCCCTACATTGGGGTACTGCAGCCAATGGTCCTGGCTACGTCCCTGCCGCAGCTAGTGTCCTGGCCGACCTCAGGGAATCAAAATTGTTCCACACAGACACTGCGTGGGACGCAAATGTGTCTGTGCCGCCCTTAATGGACACGCCCCCAATCATGAATTGGGTCTTGGCGGCGTTAAAGACGAGACCATTCCCCTCTGCATATTTAGAGAAGGCATCCGCCTTCGTCTCTAACAAGAGCCCAACTTCCTCAAGGGAATCACCGACAGCCCATAGGAAGAAATCGTCCGCGTAACTACTATTTTCCTCGTCTCCAATGCCAACGCAGGAGGTGACATCCGCAACCAGGACAAGGTAGAGGATCGGACCTAGGATGGAACCTTGCCTCACACCATACTTCACGTTCAGGAAGTCGGACTCGGCGCCATTCCACACCACACGCTGTGATCCGCCAGAGAGGTATGACTTGAACCACTCCAGTTGCATGCCCTCGATCCCAAGCTTCTTCAGCTTCGGCAACAACTGTAGCTGGTCAACTGTGTCGAAAGCAGCAGAGAGGTCAAAGCCGAGGACCCCTACAACCTTCCCTCTCTGCTTGCTTTCAACCACTTTGCTGGGCAGTGGCCAACGCAGTTGTGGTCGAGCGGCCCCTCCTGAATCCGAACTGGGTGTTCGGAAGAGCCTCCGTCTTGGCCAGATGGATCTCGAAGTCGGTCTTTACGACGGTCTCTAGTATCTTGGAGAGTGCCGGCAGGATGCAGACGGGTCTGTATGATGTAGGATCAGCAGCAGACTTGCCCTTGCCCTTATAAATGGGTAACACGTTCGACAATTTGAGAGCCGTGGGAACTGTTCCGGACGCCAAAGATCGGTTTACAAGACGCGATATTGGTCCGGCAAGCACCTCAATGCCTTTCTTGAGGACGGAGACGGGGATCCCGTCGACGCCCAAGGCTTCGGTGGCCCTCATGGCTTTGACGACCTTAGCAATCTTACCAGCGCTTGCAAAGGAGAAGGAGAATGGTGCAGATGACTTGGGCCACGATGACGGTGGGGGTTTCAACGAGGGGAGGCCGTGCCGCAGTTTAATAACTTTATCTATATAAAACTTATTTACGGCAGTTGCAGTCTCTGCATTGTCCATCGTAGAGATTCCATTCACCTCGAGCGAAGCCGGGAGGGAGACGCTTGATTTGCCAATGGCCTCGTTTGCAAGGCGCCATAGTACCTTAGGGTCATTGGGACTCTTTCGAAGCTCGCCCATATTCGTGCAAATCCGGTCCCGTTTAACCAAGGATGAGACTTGGTTGCGGATCCGACGGTATTCGCTCCCAGAGGCTCTGTCTCTCTTTCTCATGAGTTCGAGGGTGTCTGACGCCAGGTATAAGCTCCTTCCTGTCTTCACTTTGATGGTCTTAATGGGAGCTACCTCGTTGAGGGCCTCCGTAATACCATCGATGAGGAACTGGTGTACTGTGTCAACATCTTCGATGCTGTAGATAGTCGTCCACGGCCATTTTTGAAGGGCATCCTCCAGTTCTTGAAGCTGAATTGCTTTGAAGTTCCTTCGTTCAATTGACCTGGTACCAGTCTTCCACTCGGCACCAAGATCTTTGTGAGGACAGGGCGATGATCAGTGGTCGTGTCCTTGAGAACTTCGAAGTTACAGTCCAACCCTGCAAAGTAGACATGGTCGAGGCAGGAGATGCGGTGCTCGCCGTGAACTTGCCGTAAGACTTCCAGGTGGCCTCCGTTGTTGCATAGTCGAGGCTTGCGTCCTTCATGCCGTCGCCTAGGATCTGCAAGAGGTTCTTTCTTGAATAGCTCCTGTCGTTGTATCTCATTGTGTCAAGATTGAAGTCGCCAAGAATGAGAACTCGTTTAGACATTCTTGTCGCGGATCTTGCTTGGTTGATGATGACGTCGAGACGGTCTTTCTCATTGAGAAATGACTTGATCTTGGAAGAGGTCCATTCCCTGTAGACGCCGCCGACAAAGATGCTATGGTTAGGGAGGGACAACTCGATCCAAACTGTTTGCACGTGCGAGGACATGAGGTCAGATCGTAACTTGGCGTTATAACGCATTGCGAGATCGGTTTTCACGAGAGTGAGGATCCTTTTATACTCCGTTGCAAGTGGCTCGAACGTGACAAATCCGTTTGTAATAAAGGTACCATTCGACGAGGCTAGCTGATTTAACATTTTAGATTTTTAAACCTTGAATTAATATATATTTACTGGTGTTCTCAGCCCATAATCTTCTTTCCTCCTCTCAATTGACTTAAAAAAAGACTTTTGAATTTTATCAACTAAAAATGTCAGAGTTCCTTATTACTAGTTAGTTTAATAAAATTGTAAAAACTATTTCTTGGATCGAACTCCCTTTTCCTAAAATTAACCCATTCTAAAACATTCATCCTCTCTAGTTTTCCATTTGCTGTAAAATAATTTATTTCATTAAAAACATCCCCAAGGAAAACTATTTTTTCCCAATAGAAGTATTAAAAAAAGATAACCTCCTATTTCCAACAACTTGTTTCTGCCAGTTCATTTTTTGTAATAATAAAACTGCCACCTCTTATTGATCACACTGTTCTGATACCAAAAAGGACTAATGTTTACGGCTAAATCTTGCACAGAGTGTGGTCCATTACCCCCTTTCCCTCCCTCCAAGGGACGTCCAACCTTTTTCAAATATAGACCATTTAATGCTTCCGTCCAAACTGAACCACTCGCCAAAAGTCTTTTCAACCATTTGAAGGGTATGACTTTCCAGGAACTTTCACGATCCAACAGACCTCCATCACCAAACTTTTTTGGTGCTTTGACACGTTTTCGTGATATTATTTTAGGGCGACCCTCCGGAAATAAAAACTCTTCGCACAAGTCATTATTTGTTTACATGAA
Organism: Caligus rogercresseyi; assembly: GCA_013387185.1. NCBI lineage: Eukaryota > Metazoa > Arthropoda > Copepoda > Siphonostomatoida > Caligidae > Caligus > Caligus rogercresseyi. Next base: position 9,964,652 of record CP045904.1, on the reverse strand, counting down.
ATCTGAGAAAAAGGTGTTAGTCTTAAAATATGAATAGTTTTGGGTAAAATAACATATAAAGATTCTTGTCACAGTATTCTTCTTAAGAAATTTTGCGTATCTATTTGTTGTTTTTTGGACTTTATCCTCTATGACCTTGGCGTTTTCTATAATATCCTGATCGTTCAACGTTATTTATTTATTATTGCTGTCTTTGCTGCTACTATTACAGTGGCTATGATCGCTAAAGTAAATTAACGAAAAATGTCTACCTACTGTGTCTATTGAGCTGTATTTTGTTATTAAGAATGAGGGGGGGAGAGGATCAAATAAATTATACTTGATTTGTTTCTTTGCTCATGGATCTCCCTGTTTTTATTTTTCCATATTTTTTTTTATTGTTCTTATGACAGGGCTTTAGTAACCAACCTAAACTAATAAAAGGATGTACAATATATTCAGTCAGAGAAGAGGAAATATCAATGTCGGAGTCGTAACTGATGAAACAAAACAAAAAACAAGACAATATACTCAATAAGATGTGACAAGATCAATGCCTGAGTAGGCAACTGATAAAAGAAGAGAAGCAAGGAATTGTTATCAGTACTTGAGGAGTCAAAGTCTAAATACTTAATCTTCAGGAATAAATAAAAAAGAAATCAGTAATATCCAGTGACATCATTTAAGGGACTTTTATAGCAGGAATTCCTTTTGATTTTCCCAAGATAACTCAATTGTTTCATGGGCCATTTTAAGTTATTTTTTGTAGCCATCTTCTCTGTTTGGCATCCAGTTAATAAAGGTGTATAAGTCCATGGTTTTAGTTGGAGAGAAGAAGTTCCTCCACATGTGCCTCCATATTAGATTTAATAAACAACAAAAAATATCAACCTATTCGACTCCGTTCATCATTTCGGAAGGGTATTAATAACATTTTTACTTTTAACGCTGGGCCATTTGTTTTACTTGCTAGACATTTCTCTCTTTACCTGTCTCATTATTCGTCTGTAGAAATTTAGCTATGAGTTATCTCTATTCAATCAAATATTATGAATAAATATATGTTGTTAGAATATGTATTTCATATTAGGGATAACTCCTTCAGCGCTCTGCACATCCTTGGATGACGATCATAACAGACCTCAGAGGGAATAAGAAGCGAATTTACATATTGTTTTGCATGTGACCGTTCTCAAAATGTTATCTAAATTATAATTTAAAAACTCCTTAGGTGTTGGAATTACTCTGTGTTGTATGTACAAGCATTGAAAACAAGATATCTAAGTGTTTCCTCACTGGTTGAATAAGGGTATCATGTGCTCTACCAGATGTATGGAGATGTCGTTTGAAGAATATATCATCACTCACCATTGATATAATCCTCGAGATAGGATGCCTTTTATATATATTATTTATTTTTTCCTTCTGTTTTGTGGTTCACACATAAATAAATAAGATTTGTACATTGATTCTTGGTAAAATCTTATGCGTTGTAATATTTTTTTGCTTTCTATAAAATATAGTTTTCATAGGGATTAATAGCCTATATATTATCTTAAGTGGTCACAACCATTTTGATTGTGATTTGATTGGGCATGAGTTCAAAGTAAAATGTTCATGAACCTACTGGTAAGTTACTGGTTAATTATGCTTTAAGGTGGGTCATTTTTCTTCAAAAAATTAAATTATATACTCTTTGCTTTACAAGTTCATTATTTGGGTCTTTGAACGGAAGTTTATAAAAATATGTCCTAATTTTTTTGTAATTCCGTGTTCTATAAGCCTTATAAATAAATAACATCATTTGTTGTTTCAATTATTTATTTCTTATGAAATCTATTACAATGTTTTTTGGTTCATATTTGTTTTATTATAAAAGTGGTCCTTTTTGTAAATATATGAATAAAAATTGAAACTGCGTCACTATTAAGAAAATTGAAACTTAAATTATATCTAGGATCTGTCTCTTTCTCTCTCGCTCTCTCTCTATTTACATATGAAATAATTTGCCTTTGTTATTTCAAATAAACTCTTAATTGTTTATATATTTATATTGACTTTCAAAGGGAAATAATTGCAAGTTTTGAATAAGTTTTAAATACTTATATGTAATTAAATTTTGATTAACCTTATATTTTGAATTGGTGAATGTGATGTAATTATCATATCTGTTTTTCCAAGTCCTTTCAAGCCTGATGAAGAGGAGAATATAATCTTCAAAACAATAATTGAAAACTATATAATAAAGAAATAACAAGAAAGAGACAGAGAGATTGAAAAATAAGAGAGATATATAGAAAATATTTTTCCTTTAGATAAGAAGGACTGTTCGAAATTGGAATATATTTATGTAAACTCAAATAAATATACGGTTTACTGATTTATATGATTTTTTTGAAAATTAATGTATGAAGAATATATAGATAAATATTTTGCAAAAAAACGGCATAATTAATGTTCTTTTAAGTTGCTTTCTGCCCTTTTGATCAGAATGCATTTAAGAGTAGAAATTTATAAATTATGAGTTTTTGTGTATGTAATATTTTATCTTTTTAATACTACGTTCAACTTTATTCATTTCCCACATCGTATAATATATATTTTTTTTATAGCCGGAAGTATTAGACTGGACTTGAATGAAAATGTAATTGATGGCTTAAATTAAGCTTTTTTAATATGTTTGAACATTGTCCAATATATAATATTATCGTGCGGATAAACTTTAAACGCTCCAAGAGAAAGTAAGTTTTTTAAACTTTTTGCTGAATTACGCCCCCACTACCCATAAAGATCAATCACGTTATTTTTTTATCAGATCCCTAAGTATCAATATATTGGATGAAAATAAAATTATGTTCATATGAATGCAAAAAAAATAACAAAGCATCTTTCATAGAAAAGCAAACGCTAGGTTTTCGTACTTTGTAAAATATGCCCATGCTTCATTTAAAAAAACACATCACAGATGTTGACATCAATGGAACATATTGGATGATTCCCTTTTTCTCTTATTGATACACTTTTTAAGCAAGTGGGACAGCAGCAATCTTAGGAAGGACTACTTTAGTTAGATTAAAGTAGTCTTTGTCTTAGGTCATCAAAGAACTATTCATTTCGAGCAATTTTCCCCTCTTCTCTAGAATGTCCTATTATTAGTGTTGTGTCGGTCCCAATTTATTCGGTCCGGTCCAGTCCAAGTCTTAGGAACCTTGGTCCTTGGGATCGGTCCTTGACATTGTCTTTTGTGCGTCCTTTATTTTTTCATAAAATGTTGAAAGAGTATTTATTTAATACGTTCTAGCAGCTAATATTATATGTATATATTCTATTATAACTGGGCGTTAATTCAATAGTAACAAAAGGGGTATAATATTTATATTATACAATTTGGAAACATTTTATCATAATATAGGCTTTTCAGTGTACTCATCTCGATCATTACTCATTAAATGTTTCTGTGAAAATAATTATTTACCACCCTTCCGTTTAACCACTATAGGCTATTTTTAAGTATTGTCATAAACATCGAATATTTATTGTTGTAATAATAACCAATATTTAATACTTATTAATAACATACCAGGTGTGTAAGTATGAAACCGGAATTCGCCCATAGGTGGCGCTAGATGTCGATGCCGTTTACCAGCACATCACGTCTGCGGTGGCCTGTTATTGTTTTTGATATCCGACAAAGATTTTCAACTCACAATAACACGAGTTTCATTCAGTAGCATTAGTTTTTAGAGATAAACATGTCGAGTTTTTTGCCAACAAATTACGATTTGCGGACAGCCCTACTTTTCTGTTTTCATCTGAAGAAAACTGCAGACGAATCGCATCGAATGCTTCTGGAGGCGTTTGGTGGGCATGCTCTCGGTAAAACACAGTGTTTCGAGTGGTTCAAACGGTTCAAAAGTGGTGATTTTGACGCGAGGAACGAAGAATGTGGAAGACCACCGAAAAAGTTTGAAGATGCTGACCTGCAAACCTTGTTTGGACGAAGACGACGCTACACACACAACACACTGGCGGATAAGTTAAAGGAAACTGTCAATACTCAACGCTAACCGACAACAAATGACCGATTTGGATCGAGTTTTGCGTGAAAACGACCAGAATACCAACAAAGACAACACAAGGTGATTTGCTGCATGACAATGCACCAGCACACAAAGCAAAACAGGTCCATGAAACGATAGATTCTTCAGCAGCTTACTCACCGGACCTTGTCCCATCCGATACTACTTGTTTGCATCGATGGGACCACGCACTTGCTGAGCAGCGCTTTACTTCTTACGAAGATGTACAAAAATGGTTTGATGACTGGTTTGCCTCAAAAGAGCAACAGTTCTTTTGGCGAGGAATCCACAAATTGCCAGAAAGGGGAAAAATGTATAGATAGCGATGGACAATACTTTGAATAAGTTACTTTGTATCATATGATTACAATAAACGTTTTTTTCTGTACAAAATTCCGGTTTCATACTTACACACCTGGTAAGTAAAAATGTTATATTAGTCATCAGCTCATTGAAGATGTTACTTCCTCATAAAAAGGATTTTTCCGTTTCATAGCATTAAGAACTGTTGAAACCATGACGTAGGCTACGACGTAAAAAACACATTTTTCCTTTTCTAAGAACCGACAAAAAGGACCGACCGGACTGGACTGCAGTCCTCGGTCCTTGATAAGGATCGACACAACACTACCTATTATCTTACAGGTGGGTAGCTAAAACACACAGTTTAGGGCTAGGGATTACTTATTACCCGACCTGACAAAAAAAGAGAAAAAACAGCTGTCGATTAGAAAACATAGAGACATCTTTCTTGTATCTCTCTGGCATCTCTTTTATAATAGCATCAAATGCATCATAAACCTCTCCCTTTTTCAATATTAATAAGCTGCGGCTATTATTATTTTTGCGTTATCACAAACAGCTTGTATTTTTCTATTCTTGAGGAGGAACCCGGATATGAAGAATAGAAGAACTCACGCTGTTTATTATAACGCAATAAAAACAACAGATTATGGTTTATTTCTTTAAAATGTGAGTAATAATTTTAAAAAGGGACATGTTTGTGCCTTTCGTCCACGAGTCCTGTGGAATAAGTAGTAACTCCAGACACAGAAGGGAACTCCGTATCAGGTTCCTCCTCCAGAATAGAAAACTCAAGCTTTTTAAAATCAAAGTTCCTCCTCCAGAATACAAGAACTTAAGCGTTTAATATAATGCAATAATAATACACCAACCGCTTCTTAATAATATAAAAAAGGAGAGGTTTGTGATTAATTTGATACTATAATCAAAGAGATGCCAGAGAGGTGCAAGAAAGATGTCGCCATGTTTTCTAATCAACAGCTGTTTTTCTCTTTCTATATCATATCGGGTAATAAGTAATCCCAGTTTAGAGGGAAACGAAGCAGTTTATTCCTCTATGAGCGTTTACCGTGGATTGGGCTATGCAAATTCCGTTTTATATATATAACCTCTTATTAGCCCAACTTCTCATTATCTCATTGCAGGATGATGATCTCCTATGCAGGGGATTAGGAGAGACTCCTCCATTAGGAAATTGCTCTTTTATTGCGTACGTGCTCAAAATGTCTTTTGAATGTTGAATATGTATTAGCATACATTCAAAAAATATATATTAATGTGTATATATGTCCATATATTGTTCTTCAGGAGTGTAAAAAAATGATATAATAGTAATTTATTGTAAGGTACTCCTTAACCCCCAACACTAAATGAACATAATGTGATAATGATGTCATGAAAAGATGATTTACACTCTCATGGAGAAAAAAAAAAGGATCTCCATAAAGTCGTAGTAAATAAGTGGATAATAGTATTATGTATTCGTCTCCCGGCCTTTCTGATGACGTATTCTTCTCCAGAGCTAAATTGTCATTATCATTTCTCCATCTCTTGATGGTGGAGAGGCCAAGAGTCAGGGAAGGTAGATGAGGTCCCCGTGGATCTCGTTGAGAGTGGGGTAACATATAGGAATGGTGTGCATGTTGACTATTTATACTACCTGAGTGGCGCCACATAGTCACTTTCCGCACAAAATACGTGATAAGAACGCTTCCGTTTGAATTTTTGAGCTATCTTGTTTACATTTCGAGATAATGAACCTAGCTCATTCTTTATGATTCAGCCAAGGAATACTAGAAGGATGTCGTCATAAATGTGCACGCACTTTATGGACACGTTGTGTCCTTCAGTATTAGTTCATTTGTAATATTTATTTCAAAAACGTGGTTATGTAGTGCTTTTTAAGTTCTTTATATTCTGTGTTTCAAAACGATGTACTAGTGTTCTTTTATGTACAGGGATATAATTTAATTGGGAAGTTCAAGAGTCACTTTGGATCCAGCTGCCTGCCATTAAAGCAGCCTTCTTGAACAATGTTACCTTTGTCTTTACGCCCACGGGAGCAGAAAGAGTCTCTGGTATCAGTTATCCGTCACAGTCTAGTGCGAATTCACTATAATCCTATCCCCGAGGGTATCCCTCATAAATGATCAAGTCCCGAAGCTCAATGGTCTGGAATCCCTGTGGGGACGACTATGGCCGGCAGCGAAAGATATACGAAAGCTCCTTCTCCTCACGCCCAAATCACACTCCTCTGCGTGACTCCCGAGAAGGTATCTGCCTCACAGGAGCTCAATGGAGTATTTCGAAGCCTTCATTAATAGGGTCTCCTCAAGCGATTCGTTTTGAAGAGCCCACTCTGTGTCTCAGTGGGGACACGATTTTCGCCTGGACTACAAGCTTCTCCATTTCCCCCGAGTTCCTTTCAACGGCCACCGCGACGCCCCGCATTCGAACGGACATCTTATATCAAATGAAGTTTCCAAAATGGTTTCTTTCCTCCTTCAAAATACATAATTTGGTCTATGAGGTCCAAACAAAGAAAAGCAAGAGCATTACGAAGGACATGTAGCTCTCATTCAACGTGATTGGAGCCGACAAAGCTCTACTCCCTGTCACGTAATGATTGTGACACGAAGGCTTCTTATTTGAGCACTGTGGGTATTAAGGCCTTGGCCTATCACACGGGTCTAAGTGTCAAGGAGCGGAGCAGCGTTCAGGATCAGTGGTTGAAGGATCGCGCCAAGGTTGTGTGTGCAACCATTGCTTTCGGCATGGGTATCGATAAGCCTGACGTCCGTTATGTCATACACTACTCCTTCCCCAAGTCCTTCCATAACTGATATGCTGCCTTTCCCGTGGACTGCTACTGTGAAATGGATGTTAAGCTGCCTTGCTCCAAGGGTGAAATAATGGGGTGTCCAGTAATTTCATCGCGCGTAAATTCGTCACGGACCTTTTTATAGCCGTTTTTTGTCGCGGATACATCGCTTGCTCTTTTATAGTCAGTCAATTTTGTCGTTCTTCTTTTTGTCGCAGGTATTTTTGTCGCCAAGCTTTTTTGTAGTGAAGTATTTTCGTCGTTCGTCTTTTTCTCGTCGGTATTTTTGTCGCGTAGCTTTTTTGTAGTGAAGCGTAATTTTTACTACGTCATCGTAAGCTGATCATAGTGACAGAATCTATCTCTATGATCAGCTTACGATGACGTAGTAAAAATTCCTTTTCTTATATTGGACACAAAAATACAGCTGAACGCTGTTTCTCTGCTATTGAAGGGAATAAGCTCTCTATATCTTTATGGTTTAAATCTACTGCTGACACTTTTTAGGAAGAAAAGACACGCAGCCTAAGAGTTTTGCACACCTAAGCCTTGATAGATTCTGTCACTATGATCAGCTTACGATGACGTAGTAAAAATTACTTTTTTATATTGGACACAAAAATACAGATAAAGGGAATAAGCTCGCTATATCTTTGTATCTCTATGATTTAAACCCCATGGTACCCCCGACTAAGCGAACGAGATTAGGTCTACTAAGTAAAAAAATAAATCGTGCAGAAAACGCTTCACTACAAAAAAGCTTAAGCGTATTTAAGGCTTTGTGAACTATTTTATAATATTACGTATCGTATAAAAAAAATAAAGCCTTCAAAATTGTTATTTTAGATTCAAAAGATATTCTAATAAGTTTATTGAAATTATATATTGGTGAGCTCGACGTAATGGAGAGTACAAATACAGCATACTTGTACATGTGGTCAAAGTGGGTGACTTGATAATAAAATAAAATACCATTAGAAAGAGTGACCAAGAAAAGGGAAACAAGGGAAGAAGGAAAGAACGGTCAAAATACTAGCATTTGAGTGCAATAATACACTCATATATTTCATCTAAATTAAGTAAAAGATCAAATTATATTTTGGCATTTAAAATTGTTTGAACAATATATCCGTTTATGTATTTGGACTGTTTTGGAATTCAATATTTACCTTTTCGATCAAAAATATTTTCTTCTGGGACGCGTTTTCCTATTTCGAAATATACCCTCCATTCCACAGGAACCAAAATTGTTTTAAAATATATAGTACAACTAGAGCCATCTCTTGTAATATTTTACTCCTAGATGATTAACGTCCTCACTGATAGCTTGTATAAATGACTTGGAATTTATATGCTTAGGTATAACAAAAGTCAAAGCTTGAATGGTCAGTGTGTTTCATACATTGATCGACAATGTGTTTAAAAAAGGTGCACCAATTGATTTTGGTGTTAAGCTTATTAAACATCTTACTCAAACGCACCAAATGCTATAAAAGCAATTTATGCATCTATAGATGAATGTCTATCCCAAATACAAGTTTGCGAGTGGTTCAGGCGATTGGAATCGGGTAGAGGAACACTGGATGATGACGATAGTTCAAGTCGTCCCAGAACCGGATTATTATAAGAAAACATTGAAAAATCTCGTGAATTATATAAAAATGTTTACGAAAATCGTCAATGAATATCATGGAATTAGCATTCCTAGAACAACCATTTATCGCAGTTTGATTCATGCTTGGACCTTAAGAAGGTTAATTTGCAGCTGTTACCACACAAGCTCATGGAACCATACAAACTAATGGAATTAAGCATTGCAAAGACATTGCTAAAAGTGATTGGAAGTAACAAAACTTTGTGAAATAGATTGTGCAATTGGTGAAGAGACGTAATGTTTTGTATATGAGCGCAAAACAAAGCGGAAAAGTGCTGGATGAAGAAACATCAAATAAAGATCCCTTGGTGAAGTTAAAAGTTAGATTTACGCTGATTGGTTTTTACGATTCCAAAGGAATTGTCCATAAAGAGTTACCAGAGAGAGTTTTACATGTGCGTCATAAACGGTTTCCTGACAAGAATTCGTTGTATTCGGTCAAAATATCGAGAAATATGTAACTGGACTCATTTACACGATAATGCAACATCGCATTTTTCTCGAATTTTTGATAAAAAACAAAATATCGTATTCCTTTGCTTCAGTAGTAACACTCCGTACAACTTCTATTTGCTCCTTAAACTGCATTGGGTCATGAAAGGTATGTGACACGAATCGATTGACGCCAATGAGAAAAAATAAGGACCGACGTCCTACAGACCATTTCAATAAAGGACATGATTTGACAATATGTTGTAACGTGCAAATTTGTGTTAGGATGTAGAAGAGGAATACATTTTTGAATAAAAATAATTTGATGCAAAATGTACATTTAAAAAAAGGATTGGAAGGGGTATAAAACAGGATATAATAAAACAAATGAGTGAAAAGTCGAAGACGTTCTTTTATCAGTACCATGCCGAAACTAATTATGTTTAGAAAAGAGATCATTTTATTTTTTTAATGTTTTGTGTTTCTCAGATCAGGTACTTGACATGTTGATAGAATGAAGTCAGCGTTATTCGATATATAAATTTTCGTATTTAACTATTGAAAGAACAAGCACCCAACTTTTTAAAAAACCATACATTTTTGATTGATCCTTTTACTTATCTTTACGACAGCAAATCCTTTTTATCACCATTAGAGCATAGAATATGAGGACCAACCTAGTACTATATCCGATTGTAGTGACTTATCTAATTATCGTATCTATAGTCTCTAATAATAAAAATGCTGGCAAAACCAAATAGGCAATGAACAACTTTAAACATGTAATTCAAATAGGAGCAATCTTAATTTGAAAATAGACAAGATGAAGAATTCTCTGAGCGGCTCCTTATTTGGCGTTTCAATACTAATAAAGATATTATATTCAATGCCATTGAATTTAAAATCATGGAATGAGTTATCTCTTCTTTCATTATGAATGCATATCTAATTTAATTATATGTTGTCTATTCCCACCACCCAATATAGAGAATTAAGAAATGGAAAACTTTTATCCTTTTATTTTTTATCTTGCGTAACTTTCAAACTAAGCATTTTGTATTTTTTTAAATGCTACCCAAGCAGATATTAATCATCTTCAAAACATTCATGTCAAAGTTTTTTCCTTTTCTCACTGTAAAAAGTTGTTTACACCTAATTTAGAACTTGGTTCTTTTCAACACTGAATGGTGTCAATCCTTGACATGGAGTAAAAATATATATTTGTTTCGACATATGTTTATTTGACTAAAATAGTCGAAATGGTCTACTATAAAATTTTGTTTAATTATGTATCACCTTTTTCAGTGGAAAATTCAAATTAAATATATTTTAATCTGTTTTTTATTATTAAATAAATAACCAGCCAATATTTTTCTTTAATCAAAAATTACTAATTAGACACAAAAGTTATGTTGTAAGCTTATGTAATATTTTTTCGCCATTCAATCACCTCTCCCTTCCTCAATTCAATGCTACAAAAAATGATATATAAGATCTTATGAAATCCAAAATACACGAGAAATTAAAGTTTTTAAATAGTTTTATTATTTGGAATATACGCCAACAATGACAAAGTCGAAAACTTAAATTCTTCGTGTATTTGTATAAACAACCAAAAAACTAATTTGGAGGTGCCGGACTCTCGAATCCGATAAACGGGAGATAAGAATTACCCTTATGATCCAGCTAAATCTAAACCTACTGAAAAGAAGAAGAAAATATGGTTATTTTAAAACTAAAAGCCATATAGATGACTGTTCATCGTTTTTGAATGATATATTCTAAATTATGTTAATATTGCCTCGTATATATTTTACTCATTTTGAATTTATTTCATGTAAGTCTGATAGATATTATATATATATATAATATTATTGTTATATTTACAAACCACAGTTTAAATGATCAAACCGCACTTTGGTATGTATTCTTGGGTATTTCTTAATCGAGATAAATGATTAAATAGAGTTGATGTTAGTTGTATTCTATGTATTTATTTGGCCAGTGAAGTATAATTAAAATAGACAGAAAAACGGCAAAACTTAAAATATAAAAGTTATTGTTTTGTTAAACAGTCTTGACATTTATTTTGTACAAGACTATTTATTTTCTATTTAAAAGTAAAAATAGTAATTCTATCAATTTTAAAATTGATTATCACAAATTGACA
>CP045904.1:9929187-9953114 GCA_013387185.1 Caligus rogercresseyi | reverse complement strand
TTATAGAATAAATAAAATAGATAGATTTACGTGTTAATAACATTCATTATTTTATTTCATTGTACCGACAACTGATTCAGTTTGTTATAAATAGTCAAAGAATAAAGTCAATATTTCAAAATGAAAAAATCTGTGCTCCCATTAAGTTCAACCATTAAAAAAACGTAAGTATTGTCACATTTTTAAATTTTTTCTTTAATTACTTAAGATATAGTTCCAAACTTTTTTCTCAATGAAAAAAAAAGTCGTAATTGTAGTTTTTGTGGTCAAAATTATATTGTAGATTTTGAACGTACTTTAAAGTACGTGATGGAAGATGACCTGAAAATTTGTGTTTGTTTATTATACATATTATATCGTTATAATTTTTTTTGGGACATTCAGAACTTTTGGACTTAGCACAATTGAAATTTTGGATCTACTTGATGACTACCCTCCAAACAATCCAACGGATATTGTGATTTTCCTTCCTCTTGAGACAAACGATTTAAGTGATGAGGAGTGGCTATATGACAGCATCTTCCAAAATAATGTATTGGGAAACGAGGGAAGATACATGCAACAACTTTGGAAAAAATGTATCTCCAGATCAAACTATGAAAAACTAATACAATACACTTCGAAAGTATCCCAAATCCTAAAAAACATTATGGAAAGTACAACCTTTGATGGACGGCATAAATCAAACTGCAAAATGTATGTTCAAAGAACTGAGTATATTTCGATCGATGAGTCAGTGGTGAAATTTTTTGGACCTCATCCCCTCAAACAATTTTTGCGTGGAAAAACAGTACGCTTCGGTTTCAAGATCTGGTGTGCATGTACTCCATTTGGAGAGCTCCTCTATTGTCTTCCCTATAGGGGAAATACAAAGATTACACCAAGAGGACTTGGACAGGGTCCAGATGTGGTCGTTTAAATGGTAGAGCAATTGATCTAAAACAAGGCCATAATTGTTTGAGTGATAATATATTTGCTTCTCTAGACCTTATGGATTATTTTTGGGATCTAAAGGCCTTGGCACGTTTGGAAACATGGCAAAAAAGTATGAATCTACCAACACAAAAATCAATGAACAATCAACAAAGGCTTTATAAATATTTTATATGGCACTTTTGTGCGTTACAGCGTGGAAAGATTCAGGGTCAGTTTCATAGTGTCAAACTTTTTGGATTCAGAGCTAATTGGATATGTGAACAAATACAATCGAGAACAACCAGAATCCGGCAGCAGGCCAAGGGCTTTTGGAGGACCCTCAGCAGTGTTATGGGGGGGGCACAATTGGCACATTCATAAAATTGGGCCCACGTCACTCAGTGGCGGGCCTCACTCCCCCTGGTGCCCGCACATGCCGCCGTCCTGAGAACAACGGAAGAAGATACCCACAGCATGCCCTATTTCATCTATTTGCGGTGAGAGTAGAGTCCAAAATATTGGCTGCTGGATAACTCATCTCAAATTATAGAATTCTTCGCGGACTAAAAAATGGCATTGGCATTATACAACTGGTTTCTGAATGCCAAATGGTGCAGGCCTGGCGGCCTCTATAGACGAGTTTGAAAGCTAAAAAATGTAAGGAAAAGGAAACAAGCAAAAGAGATCCTTTTTTCGCTGCTAAAGATGTGATGTGGGTCTTCACCCACAATACTTGACGGACTACCACACAAAAAGTAAATGAAAATAAAATATTGTTCATAGGTATTTGCATAAGTTATAAAGCAATAATTGGTAAGAATTGTATATAAATGAGAAATTTTATTTGATATGCTAGTTTCTCAATAAAAGTAAAAAGTGAAAGAAATTTTTTTCCTAGTTCTTCCATCACGTACTTAAAGTACGTGGCCATTGCTAAGGTCTGAGGGGCGGTAGAGAAAAAAATATATCATTATTATCCATATATATACTAAAAGGAATAACATATCAAATTTTCAGCGAAAAATAATAATTTTAAAGGGTCATGGATATGGGTTAATCGCAATAGGTGAAAAGCTCTTTCGATTCAAATATTTTGTTAAATTAAGAAAAATATATATTTTTTTGAATGACATATGTCAAAGAGAACATTTATTTCTCACGCAGATTATTTTAATCCAATTAAGTAGTAAAATATGATTTATTATCATTTGAAATACTATTTTTTCATTTTAAAAATCATTACATTTTAAAATATCCACAATAAATTAAGCAAAAAAATTAACTAACAGTTAAAAATCACGCGTTGTGTGTATAGCTTTTATTTCCTAGTTAACTTATTATACGCAGAGAATATTCTTATTACATTTTATGTAATTTAAAAAAATAATAAAGTACCGGAGCAAAGTAATAAAATATCTGAATAATAATTACTGTTAAATTAAATACACAAAATATTACTTATACTAAATCCAAAAGATGAGCAAAGCCAAACATTTATAAGTTAATAATTTTTTTTGGTAGTTACTTATGATTAAGAAAAGATTACGATATTCAAATTTAAATTGCATTGGTAATCAAATTTATATATTTTAATATTCATGGAAATTTGGTCTACAAACAATATTAAGTTCATTTGATTTAGTCAAAAAATAATTATTCATAAAAACCGACCTGGCAAAAAAAATAAACGAATACATAAATATACATATATATATATTCTATATATATATGGTTTTATATTATATGTATAATATATATATATATATATATATATCTATATATGAAAACGACCGGGTACCCGGCTCGACCCGGATCCCGGCTGTTTTTTAGCGTCCGGCCTGGATTGGTGTCCCGGTTTTTTTTAGACAGCGGGCGGGGACATCAATATTTTCTTTCGTTTTGTCATTATAAAAATGGTTTTAGAAAATAATTTCCAAAAATAAGTGAGGACGTTTTTTAGAAAAGGAATTTTCGAAATATTATTTTTTTTTAATACAGTCATCACTTTTTTTCTGAGAGTTTTTTTGAGATTCTTTTCTAAAAACAAACATCGTCACTTTTTTGGAGATTCTTTTAAAAAAAAACGTCCTCACTTTTTTTGGAGATTATTTTCTGAATAAAAACGTCGCAACTTTTTGGAGATTCTTTTCTTTAAAAAAAACGTCATCACTTATTTTTCGGAATTTTTTTTCTAAAAAAACGTAGTCACTTCAGAATGTCGATGGAACGAAAATATATTTTAAGTCCCGGCCCAGCTTGAAAATTTAAGTCCCGGCCCGGCGAAAAAAGGTCTCCCGGTCGTTTCTGATATATCTTCTATAAAATAGAATTGCACCCTTGTATAATATTATAGCGTACATTTCAAGTGCTCGGAGGGCTCAAATGTCTAGGTCTACTGTAGGTAGGACAGGATTGTCTATGTCCTTCTAGATCTGCAAGGTCTCAACACTATGAAACTTTCAAATTATCTGTTAAATAAATAAAATTATATATTATGCAAATAGTATAATAGTTATTTTTTCTTCTTTTAGTTAATTTTATATTATATTTATACTTTATATACATGCTTGTATAAATATCCAAGAAGGACGAAAGCCATAGAGAATGTCATTATAAGGAAAGAGATTTACTAAAATTTTCGAAAAACATAATCTTGTAAACACATTTAGACATAAGGTTGTTTTCATTCCATCGTGATATTGAATTTTCCATTCTCTAATTACATTAATTTATATATATATATATACATCTTCTGGATTTATTAAAAAGTGATTCCATCTGGTGTTGTAATTTATGGATGATGAGTTTTCATCCTGAATGGACCTATTATTTGCCTCACTTAGGTTCTAGTAGGCGAAGCAAAATCATATATATATATAAATTTAAAGCCAGAGCAATAATATGAAAACAATATTTTTTAATTAAAAAAATCTTTAAAATACACATTCTTAAATATAATAATTAATTTTTTTCAAGCATCGAAATGGCTGATTCGTTGTTGTGAATCTTCCAGAAGAACATTTAGAAACAAAAAATATATTATTTCCCTGTATTTGTACTTATAAAAATATATAATATACATTTTAATTTTAAAAAAAACATTGATTCAAATTATTTTACTACAAACAAAAATGTGTTGTAGTATATTTGTAGGTTCAAATTATTTTAATACCTTTTTAAAACAAAAATATGTATGTGTATGATTAAAGCGTAGAAGATCAAAAACAATGATTAAAAAGTCTAATCAAATGTGTACAAACGTTATTATTGTCTCCTCCAATCACAATGGATGAAACAACAGAGATCAGGAAGTAATGATAATTCCTTCAATGAAAACATCTTCAGTTTCGAAGAAGCTCATTGAAGTCTTATTCTTCACGTTGTTGTACTGAATTTGGAAACACATCAGTATATGGTCATTTGGATAGTCTAGAGTAAATAGAATCCAAAATCTAATTATCAGCATAACAAGGACCAATAATTCAGAGACTATATTTTTACATAAAAGTTAATGATAATTAAAGAGTTTTCAAAAAGTGTCATAAATAAAGAACTTTTATATATCTTATATTTTATCCAATTTATTTGATATTTTGTACATAATTAATGTAAGTTAATGTTCATTAATGTAACATATATAAAAAGTATGGTGCTACGAAGAGGGCTTATAGATTGACAAGTAAAAATTAAAAATATGATAAAAGACTCCCAACAATCACCTCTATATATACATATCCTGCACTAGCAATGCAACAATGATATTTAAATTTTCTTTTCATCTAATATATATCTCAAATCACATGTTGTTCTTCTTTTGTATTCCTAACATATCAATAAAACTGCCATTTGCCAAGTGCTACATATATTCTTAAGATGACATAAAGAATATATATTTATATTTTATATATATTGAAATATATATGATTGAAAGAAAAGAAAGAAAAAAGACAATTCTTGCAGCTCTTTTCTGTTATGGTATTTTGTTTCCTATTCTTTGATCGATCATGTTTAGAGTAAGAAATAAATGGTTTTTTAATATAAAGGCATTGTTTTTGTGGGTGAGTTTGGATTCATAATTAGCTTTTTGGATATTCATGACAAAATTAATAGTTTCCTAAAATATTTACGAAATATTTTTTTTAAATGTATAGAAACTCATTTGAAACGATCAACTCTTTATTCTATAATCCTTATTGACCCATAGGTATAAAAATATTAGTAAAAACAATACTAAATATGTATAGGTTTTTTTGTATAGTGTGTTATGAATAACAGAGGTAAATTGACCATTGAATCTATAACAGATTGAAAGCTCTTTCTCTTCTCTATTTTGTTTTTACTTTTTTTTTCTTCTAAAAGTGTAGTTTTTGGTTATTTTTCAGGCTTAAAATGGAATATCCAAGAAGCAAAAATCAGCATTTTCGTCACTTGCTTTTTTTGCCTTTCATAAAATACAAAAAGCTGCCCAAGCCGCTCGGGACATACGTAATGGGTACAGAGAAGGTGTTTTAAGCGTATTTAACTGCACAAAAATGGTTTTCAAAGTTTAAAACGGGGATTTTGACCTCGAGGGTACTCCTCGGAGCGAAGGACCTTATAATTCAACGAAGAGCATCTAAATGCACTATTAAACGATATATGGCTGTCAAACATGTCGTGAATTGGAGGAAATTTGAACTGTATTCATAGGACAATCCTCAATTACCTTCACTTGATGAGATTTGTCGAAAAACTCGGTGGTATTGTTATAGATATTGGTTTTTTTTTGTTCATATAGTCTTTATTATAAAAGCTCTCCATACTTATTTACTAACTCATTATATACCTATTGTCCTGACAAGATATTACATAATATACGTTTAGGCTTCCTTTTTTTAAAGACCCGTCACTACATTGAAAGGCAGGGTGTTTCCCAGAACCTTTCAAAAGCCCATAAGAAGAAACAATTTCTGTTTTTAAGGATCATATATCAATTGACGCATTGATCTCACTGCCTCGAGAGAAGTGTATAAACTGTATAAAGCCCACTGTTTTATTATTCATTTGTTTTCTTTATTTTCAACCAAGAACCAGGTCTCCCTTTGACATCCATGTATTATATATTGTATGTATTTCAATCACAGACTCAAGGTCACATGATTTTTTCCCTTTTATTATTGAACAAAACAACAATGGAATCAACACTCGTGATCCGTCCTTTAAATATCAAAGAATGCATCTTTTACAGCAGGGGAAAATTAAAGTGCCTTGCTTTTTCCAATAATGCAACGACGTTTTTAACCTTTTGAAAGATTTAAATATCATTATTAATAAAGAAGATTGAGAAAAATGCCTTGAAAATGTGCTCTTTATTCAACCATAGATACTTGGGAGGCAGTTTTTATTATTATAATAATAATAACAGTATGATGATGATGAAAATGAAATATTGTCAATAGTCTGTTCACATATTTAATAATAATGTGCATCAATTTTAGGCAATAATGAAGGAGTTTATTATTAATTATTAAAAAAGAGGAAAGGGATTTCACTAAATGGAAGAAAATGTTGGTTTTTCATCCTTGCAATGAGTTATTATACAATATTATTCTTTATTTATGTAAAGACTGTAGCAAAATTTATAACTCAATTATTCATGCCTTTTCGCAATGTCCTGTTCTTAAAATCGTGAGGGACTTTATCAGCCTCAACATTTATCGAATCGACGACAAAAATATTTACCCCATTCTTCTTTTCGGTCTCACATCTAACCTGCGATCTGCGTCGGAGAAAACAAGAGCAATAGAGTTTGCTCTATCAAGCTCTAGAAGTTAAGTAGCGAGCACCTTGCGTTGGGGAAACTATCGAAACGGAGGAATTGTGATGTATTCAAATTTCCGCTGCTGCTCGTTTCTGCACTGGATATCAAGATTCCAGGACGTACTGATTCCCAGTGGAGGTTCGCGGAGACTTGATTCGCTACTTTCCCTCATTCTCAGACAAAACAGTGAATGACCTTAAAAACTCTTACGTATTTATAGAGGTTTTGTTAGAATACATTTGTGTGATTAATTTACCTTTTTTATTTTATTTGTCACTGTGTAATTTGGTATCCTTTTTACCGCATTGATTTTTACGCAAACAAATATTTTCCTTTTTTAACTATATAATGTTTGTTTTTTAAAATTGACTTTTATATTTTGCGATTTAATTTTAAACTAGAATGTTTATTTATATGTATGTGATTATATGTAACTTCGCTAAATAGAATAAGGTCATATAAAAAATTATGTATATATTTTACACCATACGCAAATAAAATATGAATAAGTATAGAATGGTTCAAATTAACTGGATTTCTTAAAGAAACACGAACTTGGTCGTTCTCTTAGCTTCTTACATCATTCCTGTCACTATAGATCATTAAAAGAGAAGGATGTACAATTCTTTTAATTTTTTGTGTAATATGCTATTCAAGCTTCGGAATTTTCTAAAAATACAAGTCTAATGAAAGAAAAGTATTTTTTCTTCAAAAAACACCCTTCGTTTAACATAAAAATTATATAACATACACACAGGATGGTGTATTCCTTTTCACAATGAGAACCTTTGATATAAAAACATTAAGTTGATCCCTTCTGCTGTCCAAAAACGGCTTTCAATGAAAAAAAAACTATTGTATAACAATATTTATTTGTTTTTTTTCTTCCAATACTGATCGATTGATATCTAAGATAAATAGAAATACAGGTATGCCAATCTTGAACTTAAGCAAATTGTGACATCACTGGAAGTATATTCAGGCTTGTGGCCGTTCTTCCGTTCGTTTTCCCTTTCATCCGTTCGTTGAAACAATAACAATTATTTTAATTTGTTCCAATTTAAAATTTAGAATGCTTATATTTCTATATTACAGGGCTATTTCATTACTTGCGAGTGGATAACATAAGTTGAAGAATTAACTAAATTATTGAATTTGCTCTGTCAAACTCTAAACCTAGCGAGTTGTTTGACAAAAAAAAGAAATAGTAAAGCCATCTCTTCTTCGATCTGTGATGCTCTCAGCTGCCGCCCGATACACCACCTTCTCCCTCAAGATCCCCTCCGACACCGAGGACTCATGGGTCCATACGGGGAACGTCATCAAATTTTATCCATCCAAATCAAAAGAATATTTTAAAATTATGCAAAAATAGTGAAATATTTTAATAGATACCTATTTGATACTTTGTTTATAGTTCTACCTCTTGTTACTTTTTTATTATAAACTATAATGTTTATTTCTATTATATATTTTTTTTAATATAATATTATATAACATCTTAACAATAAAGGAGAAAAAAAACTAAATTAAGGCTGAATTAGTATTTAGTCCTAGATATACCGCTGGGTTTGTTAGACCCGGCGTCGAGATTCTATCGTTCATAACAAGAAGCAATTCAATTTTAACCGCTAAAATTTTGTAACTTTTTTACAATAATCTAAATAATTAAACTAATTTTTTTATCAAATGAATTCTTTATAAGAAATTTTTTTTAAAGTAACAATCGGGCCTCTCAAATCCGGCTTGATAAAATTGCTCAAAAAAACATTTGAGGGTAACCATATATATATATATTATATTAAAAACTGTTGAAAAAGTACACTGACAAAATATAAAAGATATTTTGAAACGACATACTTATATAAAATTTGATTATATTCAATCTATAAAAAAATGAATACAAAATTATCCGAAAATTAATAATTATAACTTATAGAGAAATAAAATATCTGGCCAAAATATGATTTTAAGTATCTAATAGTAGTCATAAGTGTTTCATTAGCGTGTACATTTTTAAAGGTTGAATAAGGATTATTACCAACATTAGCGACTCGGAGAAGCATGATAATCATAAATTAGAGGAACGAGCCCCTTGGGACTCGGTTTTCACACATTTATTCTTTGCATTTATGTACACATAAAAAGGAGCATCATATATTTATTATATAGGTTAAAAAACACGGCTACTCTTAGGTTTTATACCTTACTTGAAATCAAATATCTACTTAATCTTTACGTGAATTCAAATTACCGTATTCGTTGCCTTGCCTTTGCCATCCATCTGCAAACAAATAATACGTTTTTCTCGAAATCTGTTACGTTTATATAATCAACTTGTATTCTATTATATATTGACTAATAAATCTAAGCCGACTTTCTTACAAAATATTATAAACACTGAAATATTTTTTAATGAATTGATCAAAATATAATTATATTATTTAATGTTATTTTGTTTCATAGCTATTTTCATATGTAAATGAAACTTATATTTAACTTTGTTCAGATCAACAAAATATATTTATATATATATATATATAAGCGAAGGAGACAGGGGAGCAACTACCCCCCCCCCCCCCTCCAAAAAAAAAATTCAGGTTGATTTATCAAATTCGGCCAAATTACTGGAGGTATTGGGGCATTTAAGTTGAAGAAAAAAATATGAAATTATGAGAGCAACCGGATTTTGAATTATAACCAAATAAATATAATGTATTGAATAATATGTAACTACTATTAAGAAAATATTTATATACATAGCTTTCTTCATTCAATTATTTTTTCACCGATTTAACAGTTCTTGTTAAATTTGGGCAAATTGAATGCTGCCCCCCTTCGCTTATATATATATATATATATATATATATATATATATATATATATATATATATATATATATGTGTGTGTGTGTGTTTGTGTGTGTGTGTGTGTGTGTGTGTGTGTGTGTGTGTGTGTATATAATTTTAAAAAATTACAAAGTTGCTTTTCCTCAAATGTGTTTCTTATTAAGAATTATCAACTTATCACAAACATATACATCTATTCTTATTTTATATTTGTATAACTTTTGAACCAATGCATATGAAAACTAATGGTGATCTATATTCATGAAGGGGGGGGGGGATAATATATCCGGAAGAGTATCTAATAAATCTGAGCCTATTTTCGTATTATTGTTATTTATGGTTTTACACTCTCATATCAGAATAAAAGCTTATTAGTCAAATATACAGATGTAGGTTTGTCATAAATATGGTTTTATGTTCTTCGCTTTTCATATTATGCAGTAATAACAAAAAAGTCATATAATGTAGTCAAAATACAAATGATTTGAGAATACCAGATTTAAATATCAACCAAGTTGTAAAAAAGTGATTCTCGAAATGCTACGAAACAAAAAATATTATATTCGTATCTCTTATCAAAGGTTTCATTCGATACATTGATTGTTTGTGATAACATGATTGATAAGCAATCATTATTACTAGATGAACGTTTTACGCGTATCACTATGTTTAAAAAGTCATTGCTAATCACTTAGCTCTAGTCTTCAAGAATGGGGATCGATAGACGATAGATTTTAAGTGTCTTAAAGCAAAAAGTAATAAAATTTGTTGTATCCCTTTTTGTAGACCAATATTTAAAGTAAACAAATTGATTCGAAAGGCTCATTATTTCGAGTTTTTAATACATTATCGTTAATTGCTAGAATATTTATTCATCTGCTATAATGATTTAAATGGAGGAATTAAAAAAGTTTCTTACAAGATCAGTAACTTATCCACATTTTTACGATCAAACGTCTTGTTTCCGTCATCCAAAATGTTATTAGTAAAATTTACTCACCTTTTGAAAGGTTCCGTGATCTGAGACTATTTTGCGCTTCAATTAAAATAAAAGAGTTCCCTTTTCCTGGTATTATTATATCATAATCGATTAAAATGGAATGTTGTTTTACTTCATGAAATATTCAAACATTAACAATCTCTTTGGAAAGCTATTTTATGCATCTTGCTGTATTGCAAAAACTTAAGGTGCATATTTGCACTGCTTTAAACATAAATATCAATAAACTGCATAGTTTATTTGCATAGAGCGACTGTTGTGTATTTCATACCCTTTATTTTTAAGAAATATAATTGAGTATTTTAACTATGAAAAATGAAACTATTAATTCATCATAACTTTGTTATGAAGTATTCTTAAATCAATAGAAATAAGTCCTATATCTATGAATAATCAAGTATTTACGTGTCCCAAAATTTACATATATTTTTAAATATCATAACAATTCAAAAATTGCTTTATAGAATACGTATTAAATATATATTTTGGTCACTTTTCAAGAATATCGACCAAAGGGATGAGGTTGCGTGATAATTTCAAAAGTTCCGATTGCAAAAGTAACCGCTGTAGAAATAAGAGCAAGAAAAGAAGACAAAAAGAAGCTTTCATCATTTTAGAGTGCTATTTATCGGCAGTTTATGTGTAAGTCCTGTTTCCCTTGGGCGTTTATGCCTTATCAGAAAACACCCCTAATTATTCCCAATAGGCCCTTGACATCACTAGTGATAAAGAACCAAGTCTCCTCGATTTCCCTCAAGTAAATCATAACTATATTCAGTTGAAATATATCAAATCAAAGAAACAAAATATTGACGGTATTTATTTGTTATTACTAAGGAGGTATTGTTTTCACTGGCGTTGGCTTTGTTGGTTGGTTGGTTGGTCAGCAGGATAACTCAAAAAGTATGGAACGGATTCGGATGAAACTTTGTGGAGCTGTTGGAAATATCAAAAGAACCAAGTGATTAAATTTTGGCATCTCCGAGTGTTCTTTAAGATGCAAAATGAGCTAAATACTAATAAATATTTCAAGTTAGCCTACTCTGCCAATAGATGTCGCTGTGCTGTGAAATCGGGTGCCAAGAGCGTCTTCCTCTCGGAATTTTCGTCGAGGGGAACCCTCCCCCGTCCCTCTACGCCGCCCCAGTCGTGAAAAATCCGCTCGGAAGGCTCATAAGGACCCTGTGACGGCGGAGGTTTGCACTCTCTGAGTGTATATATGCCTCTGGTTATTATATGCATATAAACTTATTCGTAGTTATACAATTCCGATATGTGATTTCATATGGTATTGAAAGCATGCTCCACTTTCTTCTGATAAGGCATAAACGTCCAAAAAAAACATGACTTACACATAAACTGCCGATAAATAGCACCCTAAAACGAAAATTTGATAACAAAAAAATTAGAACTGCAAGGCTAAGAAACTGAGGCTTTGTGTCATCCTGAATCATATATATGTGCCTCAAAATACCTTAACAACTTAAAGGGCTGTATTATGAAAGTCAAATCGATAAGTGATTTATAGGATGGATAATGAGAAGAAATGATCGAGGAAAATAAGACCTAAGAAGAAATGCCCTAGAAAAAAAGGACTAGGAAGAAATGATCCAAGATAGTAAATGAAAATGTGGATGCATTCAAAAACGACAATATCATTTATCTGTAACTACAAATATGAAATTAAATTTGCCATTATTTACTCAATGTATGTGAGAAATAGTATTTATACAATACTTATGTAGTTGTATTTTACTCAAAAACCTTGCCTAATCCTGAATTTGACTTTTTTTTTTTGTACCGACGTACAACAAAACTTTATTCTGTGGCAATTCACTTCAAACAATTATAAGATATATAAGTATACACGTATGTATATAAAATTACAATATAAATACAAAAGACATCATTACATTAATCATTGAGAAGGCATTCTTTAATAATGTTGACCCTGTTTTCCTTGAGTAATCATTTTCTTTTTTTATCTTGGGTCATACATTCCTATCCATTTTTTCTGGGGTCATTCCATCTGGACATCATAAAGAGGCCTTCGTTGTGGTTCTCGCAAATTCACCAAGAAGAATATTATTTTTGTTTTTAATTTTATTTTTTGATCATCACACTCTTTTTTAGCGTGGATATAAACGGATTGCTCTATCGTCGTTTCAGTATATCATCCATAGAGATATAAAGGCATAGAGAGAGCTTATTGGATTCTTCCGAGTAATACATTTTTATACCCAATATAAACAAATCTTTCTATCTCAATGATCAACTTACGATGACCTAGTACAAATTACTTTGTTTAGTTTGGGCAAAGAATACAGGTAAACGATGTTTCTCTGCTATTGAAGGGAATAAGCTCTCTATATCTTTATATCTCTATGATATTAACGCATGCATTAACGTCGCAGGTTTACTCAAGCAAGGAGTACTATAAACTACATGGAAGGGTTACTTTTTCCCGCGCTAGGAAATCAATACGTGAGCAAAACATCCAAATTCTACTTTTCTGTAATCTAAGATAATATATATATTAAAATATTTTTCTGTTTAAGTGCTTTATATTCTTACCAATCAAATATAGCTAAATATTCATATTAAAAAATACTGTAGACATTGCACTAGATAATGAGGATAAGTTATTATTTTACTCAATAGCATATTTATTGCTTGGTAAATTTATAATAAAACATGTTTTTCAGTCTGATTTGATTTATATATTTAAATTATTTGGGAATTGCATGTGTAGATTTCTGTCTTCTTTATGATCCACTTTTGAGCAGACTAAATAAAATACCCCTTTATATTTGTCGGATATGGTTTGAATAACTAATATTTTTCTTATTATAACTGATAACACTCATAAGGGTCCTAAGTGAATCTCTAGATAAGATTTAAAACCAGCCGTTGCAAAGTTATTCCTCCATTATTTACTCCTAGATGACTCCTCAAAAAGTGACTGGTTTAAAGCCATTCCACGAGATAGCAATGGCACTATGGCGCCTTCTAAGTATTGAAGGGCAAGTTGTGTTCTTCATGTTTAGAGGATAACATTGTATGTGGGAGCTCAGACATGTTTGAGCTGAAGATAAGAAGCTCCAAACCCGTTATGTAAAGCCCTCAATCAACTCAGTGCCTAAAGCTTTCCTTAATCTCCCGAATTAAATATACACCAAAAGCCAACAGCCTACAACAAGAACTACTACATCAGTCAGTACTTTTAAGAAATTGAGCTATAGTTGAAGCGTATCATTTCATTACTCCTCCATTATTCTTGTAGATTTTAGGGATTTGTGTTTTAAGACAAAGGAAGCTGAAAGGAAATAATAGTCAAAAGATATTTGATTCTTTCATTGGTTATGAGTGCAAATAAAACAAATAATAGTATTAAAAGTGTAGTATATGCACCAGGCATTACTGCATCAGGGTGCAGTCACATGGCACCCCTCAGGTCATCGCGTTTCCTGTCCCCTCCTTCCTATTCCTTCCCCATCCTCCCCCTTAGCTCAGTGTGCTTTTGTCCCTCGTTCAATACACATGTGTTGTCTTTAATAAAGATCCTTTTCCCCTTTCTGGCTTTTACCTTTTATCATAATTCCGACAAGGATGGGATATTAATTATTTATATACTAATAGGTACACAATAAAAAGTTTATCAAGCATCTTCTTATATTATATTAGAATGACTACATCAGTATAACTTACTTAATAACTATATTAATATGTATAAACATTAAGATAACGTAACAGCATCAATTTTGTAAAGAAACAAATATAAGAGCAGTAAGCTATTTAGATTATATTAATTCCTATCAAAACGTTTCCTATTAATCATAAATTCCCTTCTATTTATTAAATAAAAGTTTCTGTGAGTGTAGTTGTTGCAGTTGACCTACTTTTAAAATATGTATTTTCTTTTTTTTCTTTTTCAACAATTTTTTAAATAAAATGGCTTATGAAAATTCAAAATAAAGCAAGATATTTTTTACATATATGTTTTCATTAATTACCATTCACACAATAGAGACAAAATATGTCTATATATATATATATATATATATATAGCACTCCTTCATAACGTTTGAATAGGTGTTTTCAAAACAACATATATAAATGTAATATAGCTAGGATGAGGCACATAGAATCACAGCCAAAAATGAGATCCATGAGTTCGAGTCCAGATGAATTGTGTAGACCATAAATTCCTTTCAGTCCTTTTCTTTATTTGTTGCGATCTGTGCTATTTGTCACCGTATTAGCCATATAGATATAAAAATATAGAGAGCTTTTTCCCTTCAATAGTAGAGAAACATCGTTCAGCTGTATTCTGTGTCCAATATAAACAAAGTAATTAATACTACGTCCTCGTAAGCTGATCTTAGAGATAGAAAGATTTGTTTTGTTTGGGTACAATGACGTATTTCTCTGAAGAATCCAATAAGCTCTCTATGTCTTTATATCTCTATGGTATTAGCCATAGAGATATTAAGACATAGAGAGCTTTTTTTTTTTTTTGTACACCCGTACAACATTATTTTAAACTAACATGATATTAACGTTACATCCAAATCTGAGATACATGAATATAAATTGTGACATTTTAACATCTAAAACTAGAGTTCATCAAATAATCTATTCACAAAATTAAAACCATTTTTTGATAAGGGGGTTTTAGTGCATCTAAGTTTGTAAAGAAGATCTTGAATTTTTGCGACAATAAAATTTATTTTGGTTTGATCAGGACCTTTATATATAAAACAAATGCTATCAATTCTTAAAATATGAGAGCTTATTGGATTCTTCAGGGGAATACGTTTTAGTGTCCAATATAAACAAATCTTATATCTCTATGATCCGCTTACGAGGAAGTAGTATCAATTACTTTGTTTATATGGACACAGAATACAGCTGAACGATGTTTCTCTGCTATTGAAAGGAATAAGCTCTTTATATCTTTATATCTCTATGTGATAGCCCATCATAATCAATATCAAACCAACATTCATGAATTTAATACTAAAATGCCCTTCTAAAAGATTCTTCTATTCTATTCATAGACTAACAAAAAGTATATTAAACGCATATGCGAACGAACTCTCAACCTATAATTAACCAACTCTTAATAAAAAAGTTTTTAACAAATTTTTATATGGCATTATGGATATAATACGCCTTAATGACCTATTACTACTACTATTATACCAACGCATTATATCTTCATCTACCATATTTTATGTGCCTTCGTGGAAACAAAGTTTCCTCATTTAAAGGAGATGTGTAGATATAAATTTTAAACATGGAATGGGTGATAAATGGTGTACACACATATGTATATGAAGTCGCAAAACAACATATGGAATGTAGTCAAGGTTATTTAACTCAAGTTGTAATTATCTACACACACATTGTAAATACACCAATAACATCCTGAGATTATTTTCCCCCGCATTTGATTGGTTAAAAAGAAATGGTAGTGAGTAATACTTAAAAACATGATGAAATAAGTATTGCTTTCATTCGTGGCTCTTGAGGTGTGATCATTTAGTTAGAGATTATAGCGTCAAGGACGAAGGGCATTCATTCTCACTTTATTTACGATTTCTTATAATAGTCGGATAACCAATATCGCCTATAAATATTAATTTGACATTCAGTGAATAGGTTCAGGGAAATAATGAATGTATTTTTTGTGTCATATTATCTGGCGATAAATGAATCTTAATTATCATTATTAGATATAGAAATAAAGAAAAACAATTAAAAATAACTGTATTTTAAGAATTGAACGATCTATGATGGGAATTCACGACGGGAGAAAATTAACTGCCAAGCTGCAAGTGGCCTTAAATTCCATGTATTTACCTATCATTGTAACTGTGGCAAACTATATCCTAATTGTAGTGTATGCATGTGGCAACAATGTTGACCATATATTAATGCAACCCTGCCTTTTGTCTCCTGCTCACCCTTTTATTATTTATATTCCTTTTCCTATTAATACTTTCTATTCAGTTGCCTGTTCTCCTTAGTGCCTATATGATTTAATAAAGTTCGTGACTCTCTCTCTTGACCCGCCTCCACTAATTGACGAATATGGGATACATACCTAACTAGAGGCATATATACACTCAGAGAGTGCAAACCTCCGCCGTCACGGGGTCCTTATGAGCCTTCCGAGGCGGATTTTTCACGACTGGGGCGGCGTAGAGGGACGGGGGAGGGTTCCCCTCGACGTAAATTCCGAGAGGAAGACGCTCCCGGCACCCGATTTCACAGCACAGCGACATCTATTGGCAGAGTAGGCTAACTTGAAATATTTATTAGTATTTAGCTCGTTTTGCATCTTAATTCTGCACTCAGAGATGCCAAATTTAATCACTGTTACTTTTGGCATTTCCAACAACTCCACAAAGTTTCATCCAAATCCGTTCCGTACTTTTGAGTTATCCTGCTGACAAACCAACAAACAAGCAAACCAACAAACCAACGCCAGTGAAAAATAGAGGCATATATACACTCAGAGAGTGCAAACCTCCGCCGTCACAGGGTCCTGATGAGCCTTCCGAGGCGGATTTTTCACGACTGGGGCGGCGTAGAGGGACGGGGAGGGTTCCCCTCGACGAAAATTCCGAGAGGAAGACGTCTTGGTACCCGATTTCACAGCACAGCGACATCTATTGGCAGAGTAGGCTAACTTGAAATATTATAGTATTTAGCTCATTTTGCATCTTGATTCTGCACTCAGAGATGCCAAATTTAATCACTTGTTTCTTTTGGCATTTTCAACAACTCCACAAAATTTCATCCGAATCCGTTCAGTACTTTTTGAGTTATCCTGCTGACAAACCACAAACAAACAAACCACACCAGTGACAATAAAGGTAACAATACCTCCTTCGGCGGAGGTAATTAGTCCTTCTCTCTAACAGGTATACAAACAATAATACAATATATGCATTAGTAGATTGCTCAGTAGATATTTCTATTCTAAAAAGCTTAGTTGTAATTAACTAAAAGTAATGGATTAGGCCAATAAAGACATAATGAAAGCTGTGATACTTCTGGTACTTTCCAAACGGAATTAAAATCGCTCAACTTTGAGTGAGATTTTCAGTCACAAGAATTCTTTAGGATCATCCTATCAGCCGCCTTCAGATATACAGCCCTTTCCCTCAAAATCCCTTCCGTTACCAACAACTTCTGGACTCTCGCTTCAAGGGTAATCAAGTTTTTTTCCACGAAGTCTCACAGCTATTTTATGATCATTATGAAGTTTTAAAATTAAGCTACCAACTGAAGAAATTATATTTATGTGTGAGTATGTGAGAACGTTGATAATGATCACCTCATCAATTATATAATTCTACATCAGGGGAAGTTTCAAACATTGTTGCCATATATTGAATTTTAAGGTTTTAGTTAAAAGAAAATGTACTAAGAAATCACTGATTCAATATCAAATATGTAATATGACCACGTTAGCCATAGTTTTATCATGGAAATAGAAAATAACAAAAGAGGATACCACGTTGACACCAATTTTTTAAGACATTTAAAAAATGATAAAAAACTAAGTGTAAATCATTATCATGTATGCCTACAGAGCTATGTTCTGGTAGTCATACTGATTGGATTACAAAGTCGATTAATTTACATTTATGTTGACAAAATTGTACGTTTTTCAAAAGATGGAAGTTTAAAAAAACCGTGGATCTACTGGATAAACTAAATCATTTTGTTTGAGAACATAGATAACACGACCTATATATTGAAAGAAAACAAACTTTTCCTTAAAACTAGAAAGCCATTCTCTTTTTGCGACAAGCGTCTTCTGGCTGCCCTTGCGAATTAGGCTGGAGCCTGCTTAATTATTTATAATCAATATCTATTATTTGCAATCATTATTTTCTTATGCAGAACTTTTGCAAGGGCCACACGTTTGATATTTTAAGCTTTAAAACTAATCATATCTATTAATGGTTATATATAATATATCCACGAAAAGCATATATTGACACTCGATACTACAAAAACATTATAAATATTGAACTTTTGTATTCCAAATACCATTAAGATATTTTTTTTATCGAGAAACGCTGCATGAAAAAATAAAATGATATTAAAAAATAATTGAATACCATCGATCCAATATAAGAAGTTATAAGAACGACAAAAATATCCTTAGTAATAAATTTAAAAATGTATTTATACTTTTCTGTTTTATATGTTTACTATAATCAACTGCAATAAATATTTTATATGCTTGATATAAAGGAATATTATAGAACAAGGTACGCCCATGTGCCAAGAGAGCTAACTTTTCGCTTGTCGGTGATTTAAATAACGTCACACGGCAGGAGGGAAGAATGACATTTTTTGCAATATTATTCTTCGGGCTTATTTGAAAAATACTAATAATATTTATGACGTTTCACTATACCACATGAAAACATGATATAAGTATGCCTTCTATTGTATATAACTTGGTTTTAATATAAGATCGTAATCAAAGCCAATTTAATCATGCAAAATACTTATGCAAAAAACATAATTTATAACCAAAAGTGTAGTAGAAAATGAATATTCTTTAACTGTAATTACCTATATCTAGGGATAATTATATAAATACTTTATAAAACTTATGTAAGGAATAAAGGTTTTGAAAAGGGGGTGAATGAGAAAATGCACTCTTCCTCATAGGACATTACAACGTCAAATTCAGTCGTAGAAGCCTGCCGATCTCATACAAGTGGGATTGCAAAGTACATATCTGTGCGGTTAGCATGTATGCAAGAGTAGTCATCTTTGTCACCCGACTGATGATCTATCCATCTTGCATCCTAATTGTTTAGAAAAGACTCTATTGCATTGATTGTCTGTTACGAAAAGGGGAGTTCTTACCCTATGGTGCCTGAGTGGGGATTACTGTTTAAGAAGTCTCTGGGGAAAGAGTGGGCAAGTAATAATCAAAACAATCACAACAAAAGGGAACTAAAGGGAACTAAATAAGTTCCTCATTTAGTTCCTCTTAGTATACCTACATATATATTTAGATGGAATTATAAACACAATATTATTTCTAGTCCTTTTTTTTAGATATAACTACGAATAACATCATACATATAACTATCGAATATAATACATATACATATATATATAATATATATATATATATATATATATATATATATATATATATATATATATATATATATATATATATAACTCTATACAAAATTAAATAGTCTTTTGATAGACTATATATATTTTTACAATGTTGAAGTTTATTTACTTCAACTAACTATATTGTATTAAGATCAAATGAAATATATAGTTCTATATGAGAATGCCAATATTTCTCTATGATACGAGTCTTACGATTCATTTTTGAACATGATCGTACTTTATGATTAATAATACTATGACAGTAAGGAGCACCTCAACAAGATCTTTTGTTTTCATATATATATTTACAAACATATAACATTTTTATTATTGACAATTAAGTATATTTGTATTATTATCATAGTTCAAATTTTTCTTCAAAACCATGAAAAATCGAAGACAATTTTTATGCTTGCTACGGCATATATATAATATATATATATATATATTATATATATATAAGAACCCCCTCGATATAACGAACTATATGGGGGAGGGCAGGTTCATTATATCCGAAAGTTCGTTAAATCCGAAGTTCGTTAAAGGGGGCTTGGAGTGTAAGGTATATCCTGCAGGAGTGACGACGAACTGCCGCTGGACACATTTGGCAGATTAGTGGAGGAGGTCGAAGTCACAGACACACTGCTGGTCTCAGACTCTGTCCTAGACCTCTTCTCGGCTGGGGAGGGGCCAGCATTGAAGCAGTCAGAGATCTGCGTCTTCCTCTGCTGCACATGTTGCCGCTCGTAAAGATAAGAGTTCGGTAGCCTCAATATAACGAACTTAGGTTCGTTATATTCGGGGCTCGTTCGGTCATGGACAAAAAGGTTCGTAGCCTCAAATATAACGAACTTAGGTTCGTTATAACTGAGGCTTGTTCGGTCATGAACACAAAAGGTTCGGTAGCCTCAGATATAACGAACTTAAGTTCGTTATATCTGAGGCTTGTTCGGCCAGCTGAAGGTGGTTCGTTGTATCTGAAGTTCGTTATACAGAGGGTCGTTATATCGAGGGTTTACTGACTATATATATATATATTAGAGCTGTTCTTATTTTTCAAATGTTTGAAATGTTAGCAACATTGTGGATTTTCTGTTTCTTGGTGATAAAAGAAGACGACATACAAAGTTTGAACAAAATCAGTCAACATTACGAGGTTGCGCAACGAGGTCAAGTTATAAAAATTTAGTAAAAATAGTTTCCGCAAATTTCTTCAAAATGGTGGACGTTACAGACTTCAATAATATTATTAATTTAAGGAAATCTAATTTACTACCAGACGTATGTTTGATGTTTTTTAATAAAACAAAGTTTTCAGTAAAAACAAAGAAAAAAAGGAGTGTGTATTGTTAGCATATTTCATAGCTTTTTTGTATCAATTAACTTCACTCGCCTGTAGAAGATGACTTGTTCGCTTCAGAGTAAAATAGTACTTTTAAGTTTAGTAAACCTTTAGATGATAAATCCAAAATGACCTTGGTTGCATTCTATCAATTCAGAATTCAGTACAATCTGAGTTTAATCATATGATTCAGAGCCTGTATTGACCTATAAGAAATCGATTATGAAAAAAAAAATAATAATAAGTGTTTCTTAGAATTGCGTCAAGGTATCCTCTCAAAATTTTACTTTGTCTCTGACGCATTTATAATCATTATATGCGTCATTTTGTACGCAAGATATGCTTTTTTTAATGTACATATAACTCTCTACTTATTAAATTGACATGATTTAGTATACCAAAATATTAAAGCTGGTTTACCAAGCTTTCATTGATATGTTTGGTGTTCTAAAAATCGCTATACTTTAAGAGATATAAGCAAATACATTTTTGCATGTACTCTCCCCAAAAAATGATCTTTTGATATGAGAATATACAATTACCACTTGGTAACTGCTGTTACTGTTAGCTGGATAGAAAGATAAAGAAAAAAAGAAGGGAGAGAGTATTTTGCCTCATTCTCTCCCTTCTTTTTTCTTTCTCTTTCTATCTTTATAATCATATGGTAATTTGTTATTTTAGCCATATCACATATTTTGACATTTTTAATATAATTTCGATGTCCGAATTCATAGTCTCCACCAATATTGGCTTTGAATTTTTTTATTGGTGTTTTTAATTCCTCTGTGAAATTCATTATGAAACATTGGAGCAGTTTGTTAATTTGGGATGTTGGCACGATAGGCCGTGGATTGTTTTGCCCTAACATCCACAAAATATTACATTTTCAATTTCAACCCACTCCGCCAATGGGTTAGTTAATTGTAAATTATCCAACTTTTGTTATATTTGCATTGTTTCCAATCTATAAAATCTATTTTTAGGAGGTTTTTCTAGAAAGAAAATCGGCCGGTACATTGTTTTGACCTAAATGTGTTTTAGCAGCACATCTCTCTCACTAAGCTCAGCAAAATAACGATGATATTTAGAGGGCCACTTCGGATCTTTTGCATGCTGTGCCGTTATGAGCGGCTTATGATCTGTGAAGCAAACAAACGATCTCCCTCTATAACAGGACCTAAAATCCTGATTGCTTCCCTTACTGCCAAACGCTCTCTCGCGAATGCAGAGTCTCTTTGTTTGTTCTCTCCATAAAGCACGACTAAAGAATGCTAAGGGGCGAAACTTCCACCCTTCCTTGTTCCAGTACGGCTCTATTCCCGTGTCTGACGCATCCACACACATTCGTAATTCCTGTCCTGAAATGTAATGTGCGAGAGTGTAACTTTATCTAACCATCCTTGAACCTACAAAATGACAGGTCCCGTAAGTGGCCTATTCAGGGCATTACAGCATGATTTTTTCTTATTTGTAATGGCTCCATAATTGTGGTCGCAAAAAATCACCCAAATTGGAAATAAATCTCCTGTAATAATTTGACATGCCAATGAGCTTGTTCATTTCGTTTACTGTTTGCAGCTGGGATAATTGCTTTAATTTTGAAATTTTATGATGCATTGGTCTAATACCTTTGTGCTAACTGTAAATCAAGAAAATTTAATTCAGGTAAACAAAACTGACTTTATCCCTATTAAAACTAAGCCCATTTGTATTTAAAAGATCCAATACTTTTTGAATTAATTGACGATGTTCTTTTTCTGATTTACTGAACAGTAATATGTCATCAACATAAGCAAAACAACCTTTTACATTTTTTAATACCTTATCAATCATTCGTTAGAATGAGCTGGTGGCATTTTTTAAGCCAAGGCATTCTCAGGTACTGATAAAAAACCACAAGGGGTTGAAATAGCAGTTTTTTTTCTTTGTCTTTGGCTAGCATAGGAATTTGGTGGTATGCCTTAATTAAATCATTTTGCTAAAAATAATTAGACTGCCCTATTCTTTCGTTGAAACCTTGTATTGATGGATGGGATATCTATCTGCCTTAGTTATGTATCAGAAGTCGATAATCTCGACCATACGCCATCTCCATTTAGCTTTTTCACTAAATGGATCGGAGAAGACCAACACGAGTTAGAGTTTTCAATAATTCCTTGTCTTAATAATTTGTCTATTTCCTTTCGAATTATTTCTATTTTTCTGGAGTGAACTTTCTTACACGAGAAACAACCGGCATCCCAGTGTTTCTTAGCATGATATAGTCCATGTAAAGAATTCCTTTGAAAGATTTCTCGTGCAAAACAGAGTATTTTTTTAGTATTTCTTGAGTTTTTTATATAAGATGTTTAAAGAAGCAGAATTAATTTTCGTACCGTCCGGGACTAGCATTCTCCCCTTGTTACATCAACTAGAATTTTGAATTTACTAAGAAAGTCACCCCTAAATCCCAAATTTCATATCTGTGACGACAAATGACCAACATTTATGCCGGTAGTTTATTTTTTGATTTGAAAACACCGTAATTCTTAATGATTGATTATTTGCTGCTACCAATTTAATGGGTGAATTACGAATAAAAAATTATTTGAGAAGGGGATCAAAGACGTTCAGCACCCGTGTCTACTAAAATATAAATTACATTTTTAATTTTAGTTATTGGGGCATAAGGTGAGCTTTATTTTAAACATTTACTATTCTCAATATAGGATGAAATATATACTATAAAAAGAAAATTTAGGGGGAGATTGTGGAAAAATATGGATAGATTTGTTATTTTTACAGTCGGGCAAACCCGACCCTTAATTAGTTTTTTTGGAGGGGTGTTTAACAAATGGAAACAAATATGAGGTG
>CP045904.1:9915160-9929087 GCA_013387185.1 Caligus rogercresseyi | reverse complement strand
GAATATTATATATATATATTAGAGCTGTTCTTATTTTTCAAATGTTTGAAATGTTAGCAACATTGGGATTTCTGTTTCTTGGTGATAAAAGAAGACGACACAAAAGTTTGAACAAAATCAGTCAACATTACGAGGTCGCGCAAACGAGTAAAGTTTTTTTAATATTCCGCAAATTTCTTCAAAATGGTGGACGTTACAGACTTCAATAATACTTATTAATTTAAAGGAAATCTAATTTACTACCAGACGTAGTTTTGATGTTTTTTAATAAAACAAAGTTTTCATAAAAAAACAAAGAAAAAAATGGAGTGTGTATGTTAGCATATTTCATAGCTTTTTTGTATCAATAACTTCACTCGCCTGTAGAAGATGACTTGTTCGCTTCAGAGTAAAATAGTACTTTTAAGCTTAGTAAACCTTTAGATGATAAATCCAAAAATGACCTTGGTTGCATTCTATCAATTCAGAATTCAGTACAATCTGAGTTTTTATCATATGATTCAGAGCCTGTATTGACCTATAAGAATCGATTATGAAAAAAAATAATAATGTGTTTCTTAGAATTGCGTCAAGGTATCCTCTCAAATTTTACTTTGTCTCTGACGCATTTATAATCCATTATATGCGTCATTTGTACGCAAGATATGCTTTTTTTATGTACATATAACTCTCTACTTATTAAATTGACATGATTTAGTATACCAAAATTATTAAGCTGGTTACCAAGCTATTGATATGTTTGGTGTTCTAAAATCGCTATACTTTAAGAGATATAAGCAAATACATTTTTGCATGTACTCTCCCCAAAAAATTGATCTTTTGATATAGAATATCCAATTACCACTTGTAACTGCTGTTACTGTTAGCTGGATAGAAAGATAAGAAAAAAAGAAGGGAGAGAGTATTTTGCCTCACTTCTCTCCCCTTCTTTTTTTCTTTCTCTTTCTATATCTTTATATCATATGGTAATTTTGTTATTTTAGCCATATCACATATTTGACATTTTTTAATATATTTTCGATGTCCGAATTCATAGTCTTCCACCATATTGGGCTTTGAATTTTTTTATTGGTGTTTTTAATTCCTCTGTGAAATTCATTATGAAACATTTGGAGCAGTTTGTTAATTTGGGATGTTGGCACGATAGGCCGTGGATGTTTTGCCCTAACATCACACAAAATATTTACATTTTTCAATTTCAACCCACTCCGCCAATGGGTTAGTTAATTGTAAATTATCCAACTTTTGTTATATTTGCCATTGTTTCCAATCTATAAATCTATTTTTAGGAGGTTTATTCTAGAAAGAAAATCGGCCGGTACATTGTTTTTACCTTAAATGTGTTTTAGCAGCACATCTCTCTCACTAAGCTCAGCAAAATAACGATGATATTTAGAGGGCCACTTCGGATCTTTTGCATGCTGTGCTGTTATGAGCGGCTTATGATCTGTGAAGCAAACAACTGATCTCCCTTCTATAACATGACTAAAACTCCTGATTGCTTCCTTACTGCCAAAAGCTCTCTCGCGAATGCAGAGTCTCTTTGTTCTCTATCCACTAAAGCACGACTAAGAATGCTAGAGGGCGAAACTTACACCCTTCTCCTTGTTCAGTACGGCTCCTATTCCCGTGTCTGACGCATCCACACACATTCGTAATTCCTGTCCTGGAATGTAATGTGCGAGAGTTGTAACTTTATCTAACCCATCCTTGAACTACAAAAAGCATCAGTCAGGTCCCTATTCCAGGCAATTACAGCATTATTTTTTCTTATTTGTAATGGCTCCATAATTTGGTCGCAAAAAATCACCCAAATTGGAAATAAATCTCCTGTAATAATTTGACATGCCAATGAGCTTGTTCATTTCGTTTACTGTTTGCAGCTGGGATAATTGCTTTAATTTTGAAATTTTATGATGCATTGGTCTAATACCTTTGCTGCTAACTGTAAATCCAAGAAAATTTAATTCAGGTAAACAAACTGACTTTTATCCCTATTAAAACTAAGCCCATTTGTATTTAAAAGATCCAATACTTTTTGAATTAATTGACGATGTTCTTTTTCTGATTTACTGAACAGTAATATGTCATCAACATAAGCAAAACAACCTTTTACATTTTTTAATACCTTATCAATCATTCGTTAGATGAGCTGGTGGCATTTTAAGCCAAAAGGCATTCTCAGTACTGATAAAAACCACAAGGGGTTGAAATAACAGTTTTTTCTTTGTCTTTGGCTAGCATAGGAATTTGGTGGTATGCCTTAATTAAATCAATTTTGCTAAAAATAATTAGACTGCCCTATTCTTTCGTTGAAACATTGTATTGATGGCATGGGATATCTATCTGCCTTAGTTATGTTATTCAGAAGTCGATAATCTCCGACCATACGCCAATCTCCATTTAGCTTTTTCACTAAATGGATCGGAGAAGACCAACACGAGTTAGAGTTTTCAATAATTCCTTGTCTTAATAATTTGTCTATTTCCTTTCGAATTATTTCTATTTTTTCTGGAGTGAACTTTCTTACACGAGAAACAACCGGCATCCCAGTTGTTTCTATAGCATGATATAGTCCATGTAAAGAATCTCCTTTGAAAATTTCTCGTGCAAAACAGAGTAATTTTTTAGTATTTCTTGAGTTTTTATATATAAGATGTATTTAAAGAAGCAGAATTAATTTTCGTACCGTCCGGGACTAGCATCCCCTTGTTACATCAACTAGAATTTTGAATTTACTAAGAAAGTCAACCCCTAAATCCCAAATTTCATATCTGTGACGACAAATGACCAACCAACCTCATTTATGCCCGGTAGTTTATTTTTTTGATTTGAAACACCGTAATTCTTTAATGATTGATTATTTGCTGCTACCAAATTTAATGGGTGAATTACGAATAAAAATTATTTGAGAAGGGGATCAAAGACCGTTCAGCACCCGTGTCTACTAAAAATATAATTACATTTTTATTTTAGTTATTGGGTCCATAAGGTGAGCTTTTATTTTAAACAATTTACTATTCTCAATATAGGATTGAAATATATTACTATAAAACTTTAGGGGGAGATTGTGGAAAAATATGGATAGATTTGTTATTATTTACAGTGGGGCAACCCGACGCTTAATTAGTTTTTTGGAGGGGTGTTTAACAAATGGAAACAAATATGAGGTGAAACACACTTGAATGAAGTTTTCCCGTACTTTAAATGATATTGACAAAGTTTATTGTAGTGAAGGTTCCTTGTGCGCTCGCTCTTTGAGGGATGAGAAGGAGGGAGTGAGCCTTTTTTTAAATTATATTTACCTCATCTGAGGGAGTGTCTTCTTGATGGTCCTTGATGATCTTGACACAATAAGGTCTTGAATAGCTCATCCTCTCCTCTGTTTTAGCAGACTCGATGAAGTCCTCATAGTTTAGTCTTGCAAATCCTTGGTTTAAATGTTGTCGAGCTGATTCAGGCAAACATCCTAACACAAGTTTTTTAATGAACATCTCCTTAAGTCCGTTCCATCACGAGTCAATCCTCCAGAATGTCACTAGCCTTAGTTTCCATCTCCAAGACGCACAAATTATCCTTGTTAGATGATAACTCTATCACTTCTGTGATGAGTTTTGCTTAGAACCGAAGCATTGCTTGATCAGAAGGTCTTTAAAAGTGCTGTAAGGTTTTCTGAGTTTGCACATCTTTTTAGAGCATATTCGGGCACTCTCAAAAGAACATTCTCAGGAACAGCACCGAGAAGATGATTGAATTTGGTTATTTCTCTATTGATCTTTGCCTGTTCAAACGAGCCTCAATCTGATGAAGTAAGCCGAAGGCACAAAGGGATTTAACAGCAACGTGCTGGACTCCCGAATGAGTCGTTGAATCCTCCTCTTTCACTGTCATAATCCTTCTCGGGTCACCAATGAAGTGTCCATACTGGGAGTGATAAATACCTCAGTCTTAAACATAATAAAGGTACACTTTCAGAGAGAGACAAAAAGAAACTGATTATTCACAAAAAGTACATCTTGAAAAAAAGGAATTATAACAATACAAGAACGGATTAATCTAGTAAATACAACACAATAATACGACGCACTACATATATATATATATATTATATATATATATATATATATATATATAATACTATATAATATATATATATATATATATATATATAATATCCAGTAAAGTCTTTTTGAACCGAACACTCAAGATTAATTTGTATTTAATTGGTCAAGAATACTGATGACACAATACAAAAGCAGCTTGGAGAGGGTCATGTCACATCTCCATCTCCAATACACATTATAATATGTTCAAAGAAATTTTATTCCTGGACCAGGTCGATTTCCGGTTTCAGTCAAATGTATATTAATTGCAGATAAATATCTAGGATTCCACCTGCTGGAATCCATAGGGTCTCACGGCAACAATACATACATTGCTATATACATTCATAAAGATTCTCTCGTTCTCATCTCCACGTCCTTATAAATGAGGTCCCATCTGTTGCCCTCTTCTATGACTATAACGTTATTGAAATTATATATAAAAACCACAAAGTATAATTGCATTTACGGAACTATTTAGCAGAGTCTTGGAAAAGAATTGGAGTCCCATGTGTCCCGTCATAGAACACTCACCCATTGCTTCTACATATTTATATATTTTGCTCCTTTGAAAAACTAAATTGAAAGATGAATGGCCCACGTATTTATTTTCAGTGGAAAATCGATGTCAACACGAAACATCACAATATATGCAATGTTTAATTGTTATGAAAAAAAAATCCACGTAAATATATACCTCATAAACTCTGACCGAATTCAGCAACCAGAGGAACTTAAATTTGTTATTTACACTCAAAACCGAAAAAGAAGAACTCAACGTGCTCGCCTCATAGAGATATAAAGATATAGGGAGCTGATTCTCTTCAATAGCAAAGAAACAGCTATTGTTCTGTGTGTCCACTATAACAAGTAATTGATACTACGTCATCGTAAGCTGATCATAGACAGTACCTTAGAGTAGGAGAGTCTGGACAAAAGACTGATGAGTCATAAATTAAAGCTGACAAAAACCCATAACAAACAATTTCATATCATAACTTAATAGGTGTTTGGATTTAATAGCAAATTTAATGTTATTTCGTATATAAAAGGGGATATATTTTAATGTAAAAGGATAGCAATTGAGTTGAATTTGCTATAAATTGCATTATTTTCATGATTTTGCCACTATTTTTAGCATAAATAGGATTTATATGTTGAATAACAATATTATTGCATTTCCGATTCTATTCGTAATCTGGGCAGTCCTTCGTTAATCACGAAACCTTTTTTGTTTCTATATCGAAGGATCAATCATCCAACTATGTGTCTCGTAATACTTTACCCAAAATAAAAGCAATAAATGGTCGTTCCGGAGTCCAATCAGTTTAAAGAGTAGAATGAGACTATTGGCAGTAGCCTCATTCTACTCTTGAATTCAAAATCATAAAATTAATGCAATTTATAGCAAATTCAACTCAATTGCCATCTTTTTAATTACAATATATCCCCTTTGATTTATAAAAATAACATTAATTTGCTATTACATCCAAACACCTATTAATTCATGATATAAAATCTGTTTGTTATGGGTTTTGTCAGCTTTATGTTATGACTCATCAGTCTTTCGTCCAGACTCTCCTACTCTAAGGCACTGATCATAGAGATAGAATCATAGAGTAATAAACATAACACAATGACGTATTTCTCTTCCCTCCAATAGCAGAGAAACATCGTTCAGCTATATTCTTGACACAATGACGTATTTCTCCGACGAATCCAATAAGCTCTTTATATCTTTATATCTCTATGGCTCACCTAGATATCTCTTAGGGATGTTGGATAGAGGGCTAACAGTTTTTCCAAAGCCTGTTGAAGGCTCTAGCGGCTTAAACAGGATGTCGAGACTGAAAAAGAATAAAAGTGGAAGAACTGGGAAGTTTCGCGCACCCAATTGAGTGCCTACTGGAGGCTGTTATCTTTCTCTCTATAACACATTATATATTATACTTAACATATTAGTGCAATGAGGAGTGAGACTCTGTTTCCCATAAATTATGTAATATAGAAACCTTGGATTCGGCCTCGAAATAATATGGTACAAAGGAATAAGTGGAGGGAGGTAATGACCCGTGCCCCCACAGTTCCGATGCCACTGTGGTGCATCTAGTTATCATATAGGTCCGTGATCAGAATATACATATTGTAAAAAATAATTAATCCCATATACCGAGACTGACAAATTATATTTATATGTATTTCCATTTTTAGTAATATATATATATAGTATTTTAATAAAATACGTTTTTTATTCACAGTTCAGAAAATATACATAGATAAAATATAAATAAAATATATATCAAAATCGATGATAATGCATAGTAAAAAGTATATAATAAGCATTTTAGCATAAATGCTGAACAATCAATTATAAAAAAACAGTTAAATAATTACATGTTTAGTGAAATTAGTTCAAAGCGTTGCTAAATTATTTTATAAGTCTTCTATAGATTACTTGAAAAGAATGTGAGATTCCAGGATAATACTTAATCACACACGCCGCAATTTTTTTTAGGTCTAAAGCTGTGTACCGAGCTGGTGCAGATATCATAATTGGCCAGATGGATTAATGGGACAATAAATTGTCAATCTGCGGGCAATAAATCCTTTCGCTCCGAGGAGGGCACAATTAATGGATTTCGCTCTTGTGGAGAGATCCTGTTTTCCAAGACCACCTAGGAGTACTGTAGCTCTTTCCGTAACTGTGGGAACTACAGGACCCCCAATATCCAGTTTTCGTCGGGGAAAGTAAGGATTTGAGGTTTAAATACCTCATCACTTCCGAAAGAGTAGTTAGCAAACATAAGTGAGCTTTAATGAAAAAAAGTATACCAATCAACAACTTTTTTTTCTTACGTTATTGCTAATTGGTCTTAGAAAAGTGAGGATGACTTTTAAAAAAATAATATCAATTAAATGGTATAGGAACCAGAGTGACATTAATTACCTCTGTAAGTAAAGTTATTTTCACCCACTTAATGAAATACATTTATAAATATATTGACTTGTTTATATAAAGTCTATAAGTAAATACTGACTTTGCAATAGTAATTATTGGCAATAGTAGTACATCCCAGAAACTCCCTATCCATTTTATCCTTACAAGGAAGAGCTTTTCCTCAGTTTTACATCTCTGTTAGTTTGGAAAAAAATCGTCGAGACAATATTTTATTCGACTTCCTAGATGAGTCAATTCATCTGCCAAACTGATGAATCAGTCGGCTGTTAGTTGACAAACAACTTCTAATAGCAAAAACTATTTTTATGGTCTTTATTTAAAATTGTATTACACAGAATACATAAAATACAATTATAAAAAAGTAGGTAGCATTGCGTAAAAAAATACATTATAGTTTAAAATGTATCTACCGAAAAAGACCCAAACTCAACTAAACAGAAATAATATGTAATATAAAAACAAAACTATATAAACAAATCACAAGGGGTTATAAAACGACAATATTGAAGGACTATCTTCTTCAGCAAGGTGAGGTGACGGCTAGAAGAAGGTACCATGTACGAAATTGATTGCATATTTCCATAAATCCGGCCTAACCCCGGGGATCTTTAATTCCAGTGCGGCATATCGAACTGCGGCAGATAATAAATTGGACACAAGTCTTGCCTTGTCAGTGGTTCCTTCCTCGACAGTTTTGATCCAATAAGGGCCTTCGCACTCGATAGGGCGAAGTGACCAGACTGTAGAGTTAAGAACTATTGAATTGGAAGCACCCGATTAATTATATCTATTATTTTTTTGTCAAAACCAAAAACCAAAATGGCTTCCACATTCCTTTTCTGACCATGAATACACTTCCTTCATTTCTGATGGCTCTTTAAGAAGAAATGTTACTCTACAATAATAATAATTGAACTGAAGTTTCCCCCTCATAAATGACGTTTCCATACCTCAATTCCACTAAATCATTTCCTTGCAAAGTAAGAAGACTTTCACAGAAATTGGAAGGG
The DNA here is from genome assembly GCA_013387185.1 of Caligus rogercresseyi. Taxonomy (NCBI): domain Eukaryota; kingdom Metazoa; phylum Arthropoda; class Copepoda; order Siphonostomatoida; family Caligidae; genus Caligus; species Caligus rogercresseyi. The sequence goes on along the minus strand of CP045904.1, from coordinate 9,921,015 downwards.
ATCTCCTCCTGCTCCCCTGGATATGATTGAATATTTTCAATTTTTGGAGAAATATTACATGTATACAACATACATATATATATATATATATATATGTGGAAATATAAGAATAAATAAAATCGATTTGATGCTGTCGTGCCTTTTGAACAAATGACCCTTCCTGTCTGCCTGCTTACGACATGAAAAATGAACTAAACTCAAATTACAAAAAAAAAATATGTATATACACGATATGTGTAAGACACTTTCGATACAGGGAAAGTAAAATAAAGTGCATTTATTATTAAAAGAAAATCTACCGTGTGAGGTACCTTAAAATAAAGAAAGAAACAAATATTTTTTCCTCCTTTATGTTTTTCCGGTTATATGTTTTTATTTCCTTCTACAATAAAAACGTAAATATATACACTAAAAACAAAGTAGACATACAATAAAATAAAATTATTGTTTAGATGTTATATAAGTTTTATAAATAAATAATATATAAGTAAAATAAACATTATAGTTTACATAAAAATCTAAACAGAGGTAAACAATAAACAAAATAACAAATGGTATCTATTAAAAATTTCAATATTTTTTGCATAATTTTAAATATTCTTTTGATTTGGATGGATAGATTTTGATGAACCATGAGCCCTCGGTGTCGGAGGGGGGTCTTGAGGGAGAGGGGGGTGTATCGGGCGGCGAGCATCACAGATCGAAGAATAGATGGTTTACCATTTCTATTTTCGTCAAACAACTCGCTATGTAGGCTTTGGAGTTTGACAGAGCGAATTCAATAGACTGACTTTTATGGGAATTGAGTCCTTTTTATTTATGAGACCAAAGAGGATTGTTGATTTCGTATATTTGCAGTTGTTTACCTTAAATCCCTTAAGTTGATTGTCAGAAACTTTTTTTAATATTATGACAAGCGGATAGTCAATAAATGTGTGATATATTTCTAATTTTCTCAAATTACGGCCAGTGGTTTCTGCGAGAACTTTTTTTTCAACTTGCGATAACGATAAAAACGATAATTTTTTCTCAACCTGCGAAAACGATAAACGGTTAAAAAAAATCAAAAAACTGCGGTAAGCGATAAACGATAAAACGATAGCGATAAAAATTACTTGCGATAACAAAAGCGATATATGTACCTTGATTTAGTTGAAAATATAAAAAGCATAAAAAACTATTTTTCCAGAGTGAAAATTAATTCAACTAGAAAAAACTGGAAACAGTGAGAAATTATTATATGGGCTTCCCATCCTAAAATATACAGACAAACATCAATTGAGGAGCCAGAGTACACCATAGTGTATGATCATTTAAGTAACAGGACTAATGAAAAAAGCTAGTGATTGGGTTATAAACTACAAGCGCTCTAAAATATTTCCCGCTAAAAATAATATGCATTCAATAATCCATTTTGATCCTATATAAAGTTTTTTATGTTGTTTCTTTGTTGATCTAATATTTTACATTATTACTTTATATTTGAGTATGCTATAAAACCCAAAAAAAATTATAAATAAGTAGAAATCCTTTGAAAGAAAGTTTATCAATTTTGAGAAAGAAACTTTTACTTATGTGTAATAATAAGGCAAATGAAATTGAAAGTAGCAAACTAAATGCTCTTGTTTTATATATTTATTTATTTACAATATCCAACTTAAACAAAATTAAGGTGTATTATCATTTGCTTATTTAAAACGGTATGTCTGTATTAGTAAAATGCTTAGTTTTTTGAGGGTAATTTTTGTTGTGAGTGTTTTGGACCGTTATTTAAAGATGATCAGTTAAACAGGTTTGACTGGTTGTATGTTTAATTTTACTTAGATCTAGTAATAGATTATTTTTTTGATCGCATCGCTAATCGGAAAAGTCCTGATCGTTATATCGCAATATAGCAAAGAATTTCTGATCGTTACTTTTGATCGGATCGCTATTTTTTATGATCACTCACAACCTGGTAATAACTGAACACAAAGACGGTGCATGGGAGAGAGCGGCACACACCCTCCTAAGTCGGGAACTCCAGCGAGACTGTCTCACTGCAGCTGTGATTGGCCAGCTACACACACACTTGGCAGTTCTCATAAGGGGTTTTCAGGGTTCTCTTGTAAGCCAGTGTTGCTCCTTCTAGTCCCTACCTATATATTTACTGTCAGCTTGAACTGGTCGGAAAACGTCGGTTGGGCTTTGACTATTGCCGCCGTGCACATTTTTGAATTGTTACAAAAGTCGTCTTGAATTTATCGTTTATCGTTCTTCATTTTTGAGACTAACGGTAAGTGAATGAGCGATAATTTAGAAACTTTGCGATAAACGATAAAAGGTTTAACCTCAGCGATAATTATCGTTTATCGCTCTTTATCGCACGCGGCAACCCATGATTATGGCAATGGATCTTATTGAATGGAGTATGATGGAACGAAAGGGCAAAAAACTTCTTTTATTAGTTGAAATACATACTCATCAAACTTTGTAAAGAACAAAACCCGTTTATAATAGTCTATATACATTATTAAATCTTAGACAATCTAATTTTTTTTACAATATTTAATTTTAAATCATTAAAATACAGATTTTTTAGCTATTCGGTTTGATAAAATTGAATCCGACTGATATAAATAAGCAATCTAGCGTGTCAATTAGTCTATAGTACCTAGGATCTTATCAATGAGGCTGACCAAGACTGACTCTCTGGAAACGAACATTTTTCAACATGAGAGTTGAAAATGTTTTAACACACTAAGCTATCGCACTCCCTCACTTGTTATGTTAAAATGTCGATACATTCAAATAACAATATTATTTATTTTGTCATTTTTTAATACGCTAAAAACATTTCACATAATTTTTCCCATAATTAAAAAGTGATATGTTTTAGTCATACTTTAAATAATTAAAAAAATTATCATATATATACATGATATATGATGATATTTTTCCATACTAGCTGGTGTTTTTCCTTCATATTGGTTTATATTTTTTAATAAATATATATTATTTTACTATATTTGTATATATTATTTATATTATACTATGTATTATCTAATTATATATATATATCAGAAAACGATCGGGAAACTCTTTCGCCTGGACCTGGGTCGGGAGGGACTTAAATTTGTCAAGCCAGACCGGGACTTAATATATATTTTTGTTCCTTCGACATTCTGAAGTGATGACGTTTTTTTAGAGAGAATTTCTAAAACAAAAGTGACGACGTTTTTTTCGAAAATATTTTCAAAAAAAAATTCTTAGAAAAAGTGATGACGTTTTTTTAAGAAAATAATATTTCGAAAATTCCTTTCTAAAAAACGTCGTCACTTATGAATGACAAACGAAACAAAATATTTAAGTCCCGCCTCGGTATCTAAAACACCGGGACACCGGGCCGGGACACTCAAAAAACAGCGGGACCCGTTCATTTATCCGATATATATATATATATATATGTATTATAAACTGTGTGCAATACTTTAAAAACCTGACATAACCAATGTTCCATTTTTTCTGTTGCACTCAGTGCAAAAATTATAATAACTTTCATCTATGGAAAAACGAACTTACTTTTTGATACGATTATTATTTACGCATGAAATTAATTTTTGAATTCTGCTTCTATCTTTGTATACTAATTATGCAAACGAAGAAAAAAAAATATCAACTAGGGGCATGTTTAAATTATAATCAAGTATATACATACATAAATGTACTTTGGAATGATAAAAAGCAAATAAAAAACTAAGTATTATTTGTACAAAATATGAAAAATATGATATTTACCTCCGCCGAAGGAGGTATTGTTTCACTGGCGTTGGTTGTTTGTCAGCAGGATAACTCAAAAAGTACGATTCGGATGGAACTTTGTGGAGTTGGTGAAATGCCAAAAGGAACAAGTGATTAAATTTTGGCATCTCTGAGTGCAGAATTAAGATGCAAAATGACCTAAGTAATAATAAATATTTCAAGCTAGCCTACTCTGCCAATAGATGTCGCTGTGCTGTGAAATCGGGGGCCGGGAGCGTCTTTCTCTTGGAATTTCCGTCGAGGGGAACCCTCCCCGTCCCTCTACGCCGCCCCAGTCGTGAAAATCCGCCTCGGAAGGCTCATAAGGACCCATGACGGCGGGGGTTTGCACTCTCTGAGTGTATTATGCCTTAGTTAAGTTTATTTTTTCTTGGCTTTAAATATGATATTCTTTAAAATGCACTCATGTACAGAGAAAACAAATGAGTTTGTTTCGCAATATATGAATAAATATTATTTTTTTCATTCGATAACAATATTTTTTTTAACGTCCGATAGCAAAAAATGATTCATTTATAGCCAGATAGAGCAAAATCTTTTTTATTGATGGAGCATAGAAAGTGAGTAAATCTAATTAATACTAATAGGTGAATAGGTTGAGAATATTCAAAGGATTCGTAAATGATAAAGGTAAAGGCCTTATGAAAAGCGGCCTTAGTATTTTTAAGGATGTCATTTCTCTCATTGAGTTGATGTTCACTTCTCAAGTGAAGTGATAGTTTTCATAATTTCGATATCTAGGATGAAAGTACGAAAATATCAATTTAGTATGACCAAGTATTGACCATATTAAATAAATACATTTTGGTATTTTCATTGAGGTTACGATAAATATTATTGTGATTTGTTACGAAGAAAAAAAATGTTTGCTTTTTATTTGCAAGTTCCTAAAATAATTCAATTACAATATTTGAATGCCATTTTCCAAATCACAGTAACGCTCCAAATATTCAGATTATTTAAGAAACTTGTAAAGATTACACTCAAATAAAAAGGCATTTTCTTTCTTCGTAATAAATTACAATAATATTTAACACAACCTCATGAAAATACCACATGTATTTGTTTAATAGTTCAGTACTTGGTCAACCTAACTTGATATTTTCTTACTTTCACCCTAGATATCGTAATTATAAATCATGAAATGCATTGATATATATCAAAAATTTACTAGATATTATTATAGTCAATAAACTAGAAACCAAACAATTATAGCCTATTAAAGATATTGAAATTTATAAAAATGATTTGATATGCACTGACATATTAGAAAAATAATATGCTCCTGACATTTATGGTTATTCTTACTTTGCACGAAGATAACTGGCCGTGAACCATTGAAATGATGAAAATCATGATTTCGAAAAAAGGCCATAAATGTCAAACCTTTTTTCTGCGATATTTAAGTGACATTTTTGGAATCTTAGTAAAAAATGGGACTTTGATTAGGAATATCAGCTGGGGGCAAACAAAGACCTTAATTTTGTTACATAGTATTATCATAAAGTGCTACACGGCATGAAGACTTTTATTTCAGAAGTTTACAAGTGTTTGTACTTTCATAAATCGTTGATCTTTATTTGAGACTGCAGCTCCCGTTTCTCTCATACAATACCCAAAGTATTGATTTTCTCAATAACTCTACAGCCACCTAAGTATGTAGTTCAAAATGGGGATCAAAGACCAATAGACAAAATAAGGGGGTTTCAAGGATTAGTCCTCAAACCTGACGATATCCAGAATTATCAAAGTGAGTAAATAATATCAAGGATTTGATTTAATGAGTAACATAATTATATCCCCCTCAACGTAATATCATCTGTATGTAAATCTATTAAGTGCGTTTTTTTTTAACCACCAAAACAAATACCAAAACCTCAAATCTTTCGTATTAAAGATCGGCATAATTCTTGAAGGGCGATTTCAGGAAAAGTATAAAAGAACAGAACATCCGTGAGAACAACTCCTTCTTAGCAAAATGTAATCAGTTCCTTAGTTAGAAGTTCCAAGTTATACTCTATTTATTAATGATAACAACCATTATTAAAACGAGC
>CP045904.1:9897528-9915060 GCA_013387185.1 Caligus rogercresseyi | reverse complement strand
TAAGGGTCCACAACCGACGGTCATTGTCCTCTTTGAGAATTTCCATGCGGGGATCCTTTGTGTGGAGGCTTCTATCTACGGCTAGGAGGTTCAAGTCCCGTAGGCGCATGAGGCTGATCTTATATTTACCCCGCAAGGGTTTATTCAATGCGCAGGTCCGATATACGTCCTTACCCGAGACGGCCGTGACGTTGAGAGAGGACGCGGAGCCTCAAAGCCCAACTCCCCGCCCTCGCTTCTCCAAAAAGGACTCCCATCGCTCCTTTAGCTTGGGGTCCCAGTTGTCTGTCTTGAGGATTTGGATGTTGTGAGGGTGTCTCAGTTATATGGGGTTGTATCTGGTGAGGATCCCCGATCTGTAGACAGCACAAGAGAAAAAAACAAAAAGTTGAACAGCATAGGCCTTCACACCACTAATTTTTCTTTATAATATATATGTATCACAGAGTCTCGTAGAACCAAAAAAAGCAACTAAAACCCCTGAAGTAAAATCCAAGGGCGGAAAAAAGAAACTATAAAACCCCGTCACGTCCTCTCACATTCTTTCCCACCTCTTTTTACAAAGAGGACGCTGGACAACCATTTTTGAGGACGGCTTATGCGAGTCTCCCCTTCTTTTTCTCTCTCAATCAATCCTTCAAACAGGGACTATTTTTTCTTAGAACCATCATGTCTAGATACACTTTAAGAGTAATTAATATTATTTTTTGTCAACACTTTATACATATATTGAAACAATGTGTAAAAAGAAGGAAAAAATTGTAAATACACTCATTATTTGTTGTTTTTACGGGGCTTTTTTTTTTCTTCTCTGTAGGTAGTTATTTCATTAATCTGGTGCATTTTTCGTACTTCTTTTTGTGTGCTTTTTTTAAAGGGTATAAAATAACCTATGTAGTAGTACTTGAAAGTGTTTGAGGAGGAAAATGCAAAAACAATATTAATAGCATTAATGGACTTTCTTGACTTGGAATCATTAATCACATTTTATTTGCTTCTTTAAAAAAGAAAAAGAAAACACAACAATAAAAGGTAGGAAGAAGGCAGGAGGAGAAAACAATGAGGATTAATTTAAACTATTTTTGTTTTACTGCTAAAGAAATAAAGTGACACGCTTTTCTCCCCGTCAGGGGTGACGAGCATGCATTGGACATTTGTTTTCTGCTTATAATTGATTAACAGAGGGAAATACGAGTTGCAGAATAATATGTGTTTTTTGGAAGATACCGATAAAAAGAGGCCTCTGCTTAGGGGCTTATGAGACAAGAGGCTAAATCTACCACTTTTTCAATACAAAAAATACATTTGGCGCTTATAAAATATTTTAATATGTATTTTCCTAAGCTTCCTATACCTATATAAGTAATAGAAAGAAACGTTTGGCTTGGGACGATTTCATAGTAAATGTTGCTAATATTCAAATGAAAACTCTTTTTATAAGATATATTATATATATATATATATATATATATATCCCTGATAGTGCAGTGAGATACCCCGTAGTGTGGTTGTGTTCTCTACTTTAGTGCTATATGTGCGTTTTCGTGTGTATGTCTATCGTGGATGATAGTAATACATATAAACAAACAAACAAAAAAAGATGTTGCAGCGAGCAAGAACAAACTAAAATTAGTGGATAGCTAGAGATATAAAAATGGGGGAGATTTTGTTATATATATATATATATATAATTTAAACAACTTTGCCCTTACTTTCAAAAGTGTTTTTTATCTTTTTAAGAATTACAGTGCTAAAACAACACAATTGTAGCTTTTGTTGCCAACCCCAAAATAGTTCATTCCATTATATATCAAAACACCATTGAATTTTTTTTTGACTGTGCAACTAAGTTTACTTGCTAAAGATAAACATATCTAAATAAACATTATAGTTTAAAGTTAGATATATGAAAAATTCACGGACACTTAAATAAATAAAAAACTTAAAACAATCATTAAAACAGTAAAATTAAATGTTTATCGCACTAAAATTAGCATTCTAAGGAATTAATTTTTAAACTTACTTTGATAATAGTTGAAGTTCCTCATTGAGTAAGAATAAAATTTAGGATAGGGGAATGCTTTCTCGAAGGGAAACCACGTCCCTAGAGATCTTTCAATATAACTCTTTGAACTCCGTAATCTTGAAGGAGGAGTACCAAGGTGCTTCTGATATGAGAATGGATTTCTGAGCATCAGTCGGGCTCACTGACTCCAAGCGTTCCCGTATGGTGCTTTTGCAGCGAGCAAAACCAATAAAAATTGGATTGTTGGAGTTGCCGGATAAAAATTTGAATTTAGTGCAAGAGTAATATGGATGCCACATTTCCCCTCTTTATTTTAGCACTATTTGAACAAATAAATCCCGTATTATTTGTAAGACCAAACAAAAAGAAAATGCAAGTTCAGTTATCTACCAAACTCATTTGTGTTAAATATCATACATAAATAGTCATTGGAATGTACATATTTATTAAAATTGTAATAATTCAAATTAAATAAATCAATAAAATGTAAGAAACTATTAGCAGCTTTCCCCATGAAGTGTTTTTAACTTTAATATTTTGTATCCTTTTTCAAACAACTTTTTTCGATATACAACATCACGAATAAATAGAGAATACGAGTTGAAATTTCTGCAAACCAACATATAATCTATACCTCAAGAGAAACATTCCCTTCAAAAGTTTCCTCTTCAATGATAGAATAATTTGGTATTCTTAATAAAATTTATTTAAAAAAATTCTTTTCAGAATAAGTGCAACCATTAATTTTGTCAAAAATTGTGTTAAAATGATTTTTAAGCTATCAAAAAGTGTCGATTAACACAAGAGATAGCCATCAAGTTATGTTCATAAACTAATTTCATTACGTGTTAATTGTTTATTAAGGGTAGTTGAGGTATTTTACCATGAACTAATGAAAAATGTGTTGAAACGCGTTATTAATTGCACTTTCATGCAAAAAGCCTACAAAGCTCGATAATTTATTTTTACGCAGAATATAATACAGTCCGCCGGAATATGAAGCCAGTCAGTTAATTTTCTTAGGGTATATTGGAGATGGAGCTCACAATATTTATTTTTCTACATATACCTATAAGAGCTGCAGACGTTTTAGGTACATATCTTAGATCAAACTACTTCGTGGCTGTATATATTGAATAATGTAAACTGCAACGGCATGGGAGTTTTGAGGAGTTAGTTCTCGCTGCATAAATAATCCGCTGTATGCAGCATATTATTTCCTCAATTTTCTAGAGGTAGGACGTTTGGGGATGGAGAAGATAAACCAATCAGCTTTAGAGAGCTTGACATCGAACGCTTTCTTGACTCGGCTCTGTATAAGCTCTACCAGCAGAGACACCTTCACATAGTTTGAAAAACAAGTGACCCGGATCTTTTCCTTGGATCCTCCTGAGATTTGTTGACAAATAGGGAGGAAGTTGCCAATCTGTAGCGGAACTATTTATCGACAGAGCTCAAAAGGGGGTTCCAGAAGAGGTTTTTGGATCTGTAGAGAACATCTGTACTTGTTGAGAGTCCCAACTGGTCGAAAACGCCGCCGAACAAGCCGCTCCAGAGATTCCTCAGAAGAGATTTTACCGGTGTCCAGTAATTTTATCGCGCGTAAATTCGTCAAGGACCTTTTTATAGCCGTTTTTTGTCGTGGGTAATTGCCTCGCTTGCTCTTTTATAGTCTGTCAATATCTTCGTTCTTCTTTTTCACGTGGATATTTTTGTTGTCAAGCTTTTTTGTAGTGAAGCATTTACATCGTACTTCTTTTCTTGCCGGTATTTTTGTCACGAAGCCTTTTTGTAGTGAAGCATTTCCGCGCTATTATATTTTACTTTGTAGACCTAATCTCGCGGGCTTAGTCGACCTAAGACTTTCGTAGACCCTAATCGAACAGAATTCGCCTACTCTAACTCGGTGCCCCATGGGTTCAAAATCTACCCCAGACCCTTCTGGGTCGTAAAAAACACAGCTCAGGAGCTTTTCAGTCAGTAATTTTGCGAGTATCGCCTGCCTTATCTGATGTGTAAAAGAAACTCCGGTTAAGTCGTTTTTTGCCTATTTGGTTCGATAGAATTGCATCCGATAGGATGTAACCAAGCATTATAGCATTAAAATTAGTCTATCGAACATAGGATCATATCAATGAGGTAGACCAAAAATGTCCATTCCCTCTCGGGATACGAACCTGCGTCCCCAACATAGAAAGTTGAACACGCCTTAACACACACGGCGATCACAATCGCAATAGATTAAGTGGTTTTCAGACCTACATGTGTGTCTGTTGTAGATTTCGAACACATGGGGCACCCGGCTGAAGCCGATGCAATCCTTTAAATTAGGGTATATAAAAATCTTAGGCCAGATGTTTTCCACCTTAAAAAGAGTCGGCGGTCAATTTCAATCCCATAGTACTCCCGGTGGAACAACCAAGGCTAAGGTGTGCAAAACTCTTAGGCTGCGTGTCTTTTCTCCCTAAAAAGTGTCAGTGGTAGATTTAAACCCCATGAGACCCCGACTGTGCCCGCAAGATTAGGTTTACAAAGTAAAAAAAGCGCAGAATATGCCTCACCACAAAAAAGCTTCGTGAGAAAAATACCCACGAGAAAAAGAAGAACGATGTTAATGCTTCATTACAAAAAAGCTTTGTGACAAAAATACCCACGTGGTAAATAAGAACGAGGATATTAACTGACTATAAAAGAGCTAGTGAGTGACCCACGACAAAAAAAAACGGCTATAAAAAGGTCCTTGACGAATTTACACGTGATGAAATTACAGTAAACCGATTTTACCTATTGTCTCTGAGTTTATTGAAGATAAATACATCCGACGCTAATGAAGAAAGGTGTTGGAGGGTCAGACTTACATGGTTATTTTGTACCTTCTATGTTGTAAAAACGTTTTAGGATTCGTCAATCCTCCTTGCCTCTCAGGACTTGGTCTACCGTGGAATATCGGCCCATGGAGAAGAATTCCTCCCTCGTTTTTTGAGTATTGACATGTAAATTGATAAACAAAAGCAACTGCTTTTGGTGTCCTTGACGAATCATGTCAGACAAGTATCAAAACAGAGTACCTAATGTATTTGCTCAACAGACGTCATCAAATAAAAGAGATATAAAGGAAATCATTGCTGTTTCCCTGACAGTTAATTCATGTATATATCAATGGTCTATTCGTAATATATGTATATATGATTATTTAATACATGCTTGACAAACAACAAAGTGCCCGTCAACAAAATATTTAATTAAAAAAGTTCTCTTTAGAACTAAAGACAGTATTAATGACGTCAATGTACATCCTATCATGTAACCCGCATTGTAAAAAAAATATTTTCCAAATAAAAAGAAAAACTCTAATTTTAACCCTTCCCAGGGAGAGAAACAAAACAATCAAGGGCGTATCTTGATGGTCTTTCTGTCAGGATCTATATATGTAAAATGAATAAACATTATCGTATAAGAAGACTAAAAGAGTCTTAAAATAGTGTCTAGGTTGATATTTTAATATAAAATAAACAATTAAGCAATTCAAATAATATAAAAAGGGAAGCATTAGCTAAATAAATATTCGGATATTATCGTTTCATTAAAGGACATTCCTGGTAATGCCATTAACGACGTAAGATATTAAGAATTTCGATGGTATTATGGCATATATGTAAATAGCTGCACACCGGGTTTGTTCATTTTAAAATTTAGCAGCTCTGTTCATTTTCTGTTTCAATTTTAACAAATAGTGGACTTGTAAAAACTGAACGAAATCGAGCAACATTATTGGTCTCTCCAAATGACGTTGCTCGATTTAGTAGCTAATATTTCAAACCTTTTTTATAGGAGAGGGCGCATCTGGCGATTGTTTTGGCCAGTTGTAGTTTATTTTTTATTAATCCTCTAAATTAAACCTGAGGTCAATAGATTTTGTTTATTTTTATGTAGTGACGAGCCAAGAAAAGGTTGATTTTATTACTGCAAAAATGCAATTATATTTTTTAAATATGGAATCTCAAAAGTTACCCTTTCTCTTGATTTTATGGAAATATTTAACAATATTGATAAAATTATGCAAGGATTTTAATGCAATTACTGATAAATAAGGTGGCATTTCATACAACCAAAACCCTACTTCTTATATAAGTCGAAACCCACATCAATCTATGGAAAAATACGACTGAATATTTTAAAAACAGTACATAGTATGAAATAAAAAGACGTATACTAACGTTAAACGACAATCATTCCATGCAATGTCAGTATCTGCGTAAAATGTTAATACATTAATAATTTCACTCATAAGTCGCCTCCAAGCCATGAAAGAACTGTTCCCTACAATGCTAAAAACACAGTAAACCCTTCTAATGTTTAAATATAATTAATACCCATAATGTTTATCATGTACAATGTACATGTGAACTGAGATCTTAAAGAAATAATGCATAAAGTACGTTCTTATATATGCATCAATCCATCCAATGGTTTTTATGAGCTTGAAGGCAAGAAACCTATAGATAGTCCTTTGTTAGAGAATATGCATACATCATACAAAAGAGGATCATTTGGTTATAAATGACTTGGGGCTACTTATAAGCTTTTTAAAATAGATTTAAAAACATTATATAAATAAACTAAGTATCTTGCCTTTCTTAGGTCATTTTGAAAGGGTCATAGAGTTGGAACTTTTGTATGTGGACTGTTTAGATTAAATAAGCAAACCCTAAAGTGCTATGAACCCGTACACCATAGAAGGATTAACTGGTAAGATGCTTAGACATTAATAAAGAAAATGGTAAATTGGACATCCTATTTCTTCCATAAACACTAAGGAGGATTTTATGGCAGTCCTCATTATCTCACAAATAAATATGATTTTTCCGTTGGTAATTTGAGTAATTGTCTTTTTTAGTATGTTTATTCGCCAAACAGTGAGGACCTATTTATCTTCAAATATAATCTATTGAGAAAATGAAAAAATATGAAAAGTCCTAATTTTGGTGTTCACATAGCGGCCACGGGTAAAGGATAGAGATTGAAAGTGTAATACCAACTACTTTTTATTATTATTTGTACTTCTTCTCCATCAGCCAATCAGATTCAAGGACACAACGTTTCATATTTAATCATCTCTTCTTCTTCTTCCAAATGTCTACTAATTCATTGACGTCAACCTTTTAGTCACCATTTGTTTTTGGTTGCATTCCAAGTAATTTATGAAGTGGATTGATCTTGATAGGCCATAATTAGGAGGAAAAGGAGGGGGGGGGGAGCAAGGTTTATGGATCTGTTATTCTTTCTAGGTCATTGCATGTTAATGAACGTAATAAAGGAGAACTAATGGACTCTTTAAAAAAGCTTTGTATTTTTCTTTGTTTGTAAAATGGATTAAAGAAGGAGATGAATCGATTGAATGTGTTTTAATAAACTGGGTTTCAATAATATTCAAGGCATTTCTTATATACATATTTTTTTTCTCGTTCTATAAATATGACCATTAATTTGTACTCATATTTAATGGGCTTTGGCCCTGAAAAACTATGCACATTCATTAAACACTCGTTAAACACCCTTTTAAAGTAAAGAAAGTTGTCTCCTTGAGCTGCAATGTAGTCAAATCAGATCTCACGAAGCTTCTTGTGTAGACGAATTGATCGCCTTTGCTTGCCCCCTACATCACCCGCCATATGTCAGGTGGTCCCAAGACCTCCATTTTGGAGCAGATAAAAAAGCTTTGTGGTTCAGTTACATAGGTTAGGACTGTAGGACTCCTACATGTAGGAGCTCTGTTTGACTACTTTTTACTCCGAATCAGAACCAATCTGAAATTTTTTCAGTAGCAAAGCATGAAGACGTTTTTTCCAACATTGGGGACAATCTTACAGGGGGAAATCTTGTGCTGAATAAGGTTGTTTAAGCGTGGCTGAGTCGTCTTCGGGTATTCCATGATGGTCTTTCGATCAGTTGTGGTGCCTGAAGAACTTATGTGATGCCATTGGGATTTATGAGTTATCTTGTTTACTTTTTGAGATAACGAGTTAAATATTTATGGTACAGACAAACATTTTTGCAGGAGTGAGATGCACTAGTCTCAACGTCACTTTTTTAAATAGTGCATTTTTGAGGAATCCAAATCCTGTCTTCGAGTCTTTCTGATTTTTTTTGGATCTTTTTGACCTCCGGTTCTCCTCGCTATGAAACATATAATAGTTTCAATTTAATGTACATTCGACTAAGTTATATTTATATACTACTACTTGGTTTAGTACGGTGCAAACACATATCAGTCTATATTAACCATTGAAATTCTGTTTATTTTTTATGTCAATGTAACACTCTATCGCTACAGTCTTACTTTAACCAAGGAATACTACATGGAATATGCTCTGTTTTTATGTTAATACGTAGATAGAGATACATATTCTTAGGTTTTTTTTTCTTTTCTTTCTCTTTTAAGGGATATTTTGATTCAATTGACTTTTTTTGTCTAACCAGGGAGTTTTTAAATAAATAAGGAGTCCGTATTCTTTTTACTCGTACTTTTTTTTAAAACCATATGTGAAATAAGAATTGTGAAATGAATATGAAGTATTTAGTATACATTGAAAAAGTTGTTCATTTATTTCATAATAGCATGAAGAAAAGATGAGTTTTTACAATAAACATGGAATGAATATACATATATATTATTACAAAAATTTAACCAATACATAAATTAAATAAATAGGCACCAAATAATGATTCAAGAACTTCGTAATTTTACTATTTTTTTAGGAGCAGAATTATTAAAGACTTGCTTTCGCTTCTTAGTTGCGTCAATGTCAGCTACATAATTTTTACAAAACAAGTTATATAATTTACTTGCTACTTGAGGGATAAATAACATAATATTATGTTTTTACCGCATTCAACTTTGAGGATCTCTGACAAGAAAACATAATTTGGAACATTTTTTGTAAAAGACTACGAAAAAATTAAGCCAGGAGAACCGAGAGAGAGAAGTTTTTTAAATAAGTTTGATTTTTTATAAATAGAATCTAAAGCTATATAAATTGTGGCACAAAGAATGTAAATATACAACTCGTTTTTTTTAGCCCTCCTCTATTTATTTGATTAAAAAGCTATCATGAGAGGGACAAGAAATTTCCGCTTCTATAAGAATATCACCCTCACATAATAAAATTTCTTTACAACATTCAAATTTGGTTTGTTTTAGAATTGAATGCGAAATATAACCACTTATATAAAATAAAATATTTCCCAATCCATGAAGTTTATCGAAGTCTATATTTTCCAAAATTTCTCCTAAATACTTAGTTTCTTCAGTGCTGCTGCAGATAAGTTTTCTGAAATATTTAATTTTTAATTTTTAAATCTAGTATTCCTTTCTTTAACCAACAAATGTCGTGGTTCTTTGCTTTCATCCTTCTTAAAAACAAACATAGCTTTTTTAGACTTTATGTGGTTTTTCTATACTATTAAATCCTTTAAGTTAATGAGAATACAGAGTGCCGCATCATGAAAAATGGAGAATGATGTGAATCACTCTCCTGTTTTCATAGTAAAATATGACTCCTTCTCTCTTAACTTCTTTTTTTTTTGCCTATATGGTTCTATCGAATTGCATCCGAAAGGATATAAATAAGCATTATAGCATTAAAATTAGTCACTCGACCTAGAATCTTATCAATGAGGTAGACCAGGATTGGCCATTCCCTCTCAGAATTCGAACCTGGACCCCAGACATTGAGAGTTGAACTCGCCTTAACGCACACGGCTATCGCACTCCCTTTTTTGTGCCTATATGGTTCGATAGAATTGCATCCGATAGAATGTAAATAAGTATTATAGCATTAAAATTAGTCTATCAAACCTAGGATATTATCAATGAAGTTAACCAAAATTGACCATGCCTTCTCGGGATTATAACCTGCGCCCTCAACATTGAGAGTTGAACACTTAAGTTCTTTCTGTCGCTACCTTTCCCCCCAGAATGAAGAGCGAACAAATACTTTGGCATTCCACGCTACAATACTTAACTTCAGCACGCTACTCTAAAGCTGTAGTATGTAGGTATACAAAGGATGGTTAAGATTTGTCATATACACCAAAGCCATATTCACAAACTAGATATATGTGATTTAAAAAGATCTTACAGCAAATAAATGGTAAACTAGGAACATGTTTGTTTTATACGTTTGTCCTGGATTGAAAGATTTAAAAACTTTAAATTAGCTTAAGTTTAAAAATATAAAATTGAAGTAAAGTTTAATTAATTTTAATTGTACGAAACAAACATACTTATATTTTGTTAACCCATTATTTGAAAACATATTATTGTTCAAGGACTAAGTTCATTATTGTTAAATGATGGTCAATAAAACTTTAATAATCTTTTTATTACCTTTAAAATATAAGTACCAGTATAATAATTGTAATAAATGTTAAAATTGAATTAAAAACAACTCTTGAATTTATTTCAATTACATTTGATTAAATATGTCAACATATTGAAAGGATATACATCAAATATTGATGTAGCAAGCAATTCCTTTTCGAAAGGGAAATATTATATCATTTTTCATATTTGAAACCTTTGAAGATAAGAGATATTTCATGCTTCTTCGATTCATCAATCAAATAAATTTATAAATATTTTTAAAGGTGTTTACATATATTTTAATAGATATTAAGCAAGGAGGATAATTGAAGGTATATTTATATTCGTTCTCAAAGATATCGTTGCTTTCATGTAGAATTGAAATGATATAGAACTCTCCGTCAATATATTTATTTGTGAATCAGTTGTTAATAACTATATGCAAGTAGGAATTAATGATTTAAGCGTATAATTTGATAGAAATATATTTATATTTTTAATGGATTGTTTTTAAAAAACTTAATTTGAATATTAAAACAAAAGTTTCGAATGTCTTATGGCTAAAATTTTGATTACATTATTTCACAGTTTAAAAAACACATGCAAAAAAATATTATATGTATTTAAAATGAGGCTAATACGTAATAAAAAAATACACAAATAAACATTGTAGTTCAAACTTTTTTTGCCTATATGGTTCGACAGAATTGCATCCGATGGGATATAAATAAACATTATAGCATTAAAAATGTATGGTTCAAAGTAAGCCTTGATCATCAATGTTTATTAATTTATTATTTTACTGGTATTATAAATAGTTAACATATAATTCTAACATGTTTAAAAAACACAAAAATAGATGTGATAAACTCTTCAAAACAATGATTAGTTCCTCACCACTTGGTATTTTAATAATATTATGTTATTAAAATACATCCAAGCGACCTATTTATCAACAATTGTCTTAAGTATACATTATAGTATTAAAAAGTGAAATTGTTTATAATATCAATATGATATGTCACTACCATCTAATCATGGGCGATTTAAACCACTCATTTTTTCTTTGCATTGTCAAGTTCCTTTTACTCACATTAATACAAACTGGGTACAGTTTTCCAAGCTCTGTAGTTGTTGAGGGGTATCTTATGATAGTTAGTCTATAATATTTAAAAAAAGCAAACAAACTTTTTGGAGACAAGTTATTTTGTCATATCATTTTTTTGTACTACACCCAATCAATGGTTCCCGGACTTTATAGAGACAGTGGACTATATAGAGACAGCCAATCAAATCACTTTCTCATAAAGTCCCCAAATGGACTTTATGGAGACACGACTATATGGAGACAATTTAGCGACATATCTGTTCCGTCTATCGGACACCCCAAATATCAGAGATCTTGTTACACTTGAGCAAACATGAATAAAATTTGTTAAATAAGCATCAGAGGCCTTCTTAAGTTAGCATTTAACTTAAATAATGTTGAAAGAGCTATATTTATTTGATTTTTTTTTTTTTTTTTTTTTTTTAAAGACTTTATTGAGTTAGAGATATTACATATAACAATATATAAATAAACATTTTAGTTTAAAAATTAGATCTCTAATCTAAAGTCACACCAACTATTATAAAACAGAACATATCTAAAAAAAAAACATTAATTTCCACAAATATTGTCAAAAACAAGTAGGTATAGAAAAAAAAATTCAGTTAACAATACATGATTTTTTATATATAAAAAGATAGTTCAAATTAGTGTCTTGTTAAATTTTTTGTAAGCCCGTAAAATTCGCTGAAGAAATTGTAGATGCCCATTGGAACTGGAGGGGTAAAAACGCACCAGATCTCCTGCATACTTCCAAGGAATGTTGTCGGTACCAGGAATCCTAATTGCGAAAGCGTTGTATCGTGCTGCCGTAGAAATTGTAATTGCCTTGATGTCTTCGTTTTTGATCAATTCATTATCAGTCATCTTTTTAGCCAGATAACTCCGAATGCTGGACAAAGTTATGTCCAGAGTTCGGGTTTTTGATGGTGCCCTTTGTAGATTAATGGACAGTCCGAACAAAAGTATTGCCGTGATTATTTTACCATTAACTCCTTTCACGTTTAATCTTACAAACTCCCTTACGAAGTGGAGCATCGGACAATTGGCAAAAGCATGCACAACTGTATTAAACACTTGTCCACAGTCTTTACAAGGTGTGTTAAAAAACAAGCATCTCGCCGAAATCTGGAGTTGAGCGGTGAATCTTTTCTCGTCCTTAATCTTGGCGATGGAAGAAAAAATTCTCTTTCTCCAAGAGACAGGAAGTTTCAGCTCTTTTAAATAAGTATCACAAATTTCATTTGCTTCCTTTAATGTATTTGTAGCAAAGGACATCTTCAAATGCCATGGTATGGGAGGAAGATGATTCGAAGCAGCTCTTTTTAATGGATATAAAAATCTACCACAGTTAAACACGGGCTCACGTTTGAGGTCGTGAATAGAAATAATTTCATTAGACAATGCTTTCCATTCCAGTTCCCCTGGTCCAGCGAGATTGGTAAAATAAAAAGGCTTTTTAAAATTTTGTCGAACTATGTCTACCGTTGAAGAGGATAAAAAGAGAGGGGTGCCAGTCCAGAGGATCCTTTGTATTGTCGACAAAAATGCAGACTCTTCCCTCAATTTTCCGTTTGTAAACTCTGTCCCAAACATCAGTAAAAAATATCCTGGACTTGAAGTGAAGACAGCTCGCCATTCCTGATCTGGGTGAACCGTTAAGTCTACTATAAGCTTTTGATAAATTAGTGGTAATATTCTGGCGAGTAAAGACAGACCACCCCCGATATGTGACCTGGGTCTCTTCAAAGAAGGCAAATAGCTTTTATGAAATAGCACATTCAGCCAGGCATTTTCTTCCGAGATCGCTTTTTCTGCAAGCCAAGAGATAGAAGCAGCTTTATATAGGACAGTAGGAACAATGTGATCGTTGTAAAGGTCAATCCTTTTTTGTAGACTAAATTTCTTGCCTCCTTGGAGGCTGATATAGAGTTGCTTTTGCAACTTTGTCCAGTTGACCTCCGACGCTCCTCGAGAAGTCCACATAATTCCTAAAACTTCTATTGTTTCCCGTACAGAGCAACCGGCAATTGTTTCCCTGCAATGAGGATTCCATATCCCCATAGGAAGAATTAAAGTTTTTTTATGGTTGATTTCCAGCCCAGACCTCTTTTGATATTTCCTAAAGAAATTTAAGATGACCTCAATCCGCTTGCATAATTGTTTTTCTGACTTGGCCTCCAACATTAATGTAACGTCATCGGCGTACATATCTAAAATGTGTTTACTAGAGCCAAAATCGACTCCAAAGCCCCTAAACTTTTTATTTATTGCGTTACTAAGATCCACGATACTCCCAACAAACAAAAGAGGTGACATGGGGCATCCCTGACGACAACTCTTCTTTAAAGCAATAGGGTCACTCTCTTTCATTCCCATAGAGATAGTTGACGAGCCATTATATAGAAGAGCTCTAATGGGATTCAAAAACTCCTTTGGAATATATTTTTTCATAGTTTTAAAAATATGTTGATGGCTGATAGTATCAAATGCTTTTTTGAAGTCGATTGCAATGATGGCTCCATAACTTTTTTTCCTATTGAGCACCTCTATAGCTGTTTCAATGTTTCGTGACACATCATAAATTTTTCTTCCTCTGAGGAATCCTTTTTGTTCAATTCCTATTTTGGAGTTTAATATAGGCTCAACTTTTTTGGCTAAAACTCCAGCCAGAATTCTGTAGCTTTCGTTTAATATAGTGATTGGGCGCCAATTATTAATGTCCGTAGCAACCCCCTTTTTAGGGATTAAGGTGATTCTTCCTTTTGTAATCGATTTTGGAAGTTTGCCGTAAATTTCCATCGATTTCCCCAATTCCACCAGGTATGGAACAACTTCGTCCATGCATTTTGTATATACTAAACCCCTGACACCATCGGGTCCTGAAGCTTTTCCGTTTTGAAAATGTTTTTTTATATAATGCGAAACAGAATCTTCCGTAAAAATCATCTGTTTTCCCTTCCTGGGCCGAGGAAAGTGATTCCTTTCTCCGCCAACAAGTTTTTGGAATCGCTGATGGAAGTGTTTTAGGATCGCACTTGGGTCTGTAATTGATTTCCCATCTACGATGATTTTTTTAATTAATGATGTAGAACGGTATTTCCTGGTCATGTTTTTAAATCCTTTGGATGTCGTATTTTCTCTTTCAATCCTTTGCTTAAAATCCAATTCCGCTATTTCAGATACTCGAAAAAGGTTAGTGGTATCGGCTGCGATGGTTCGTGTAAAAAGTGGGGCCTGGTTTAACAAATCTTCAAGGCTTTTATGAAAAATTGCTTCTTTTCTTCTCTTTTGGCGCCCAAAATGTAAAGATGTTGATTTGACAACGTGAGATAAAATATAAGCCAATTTCTTTGGTTTAAAAGAGTTGTTAAAATGTTGCTTAAAACTGATCCGAAGTTTATTTATAAAATTATCATCCACTCCCATCCACCTTGGAATGCTAAAACGCTTTTTGGGCTGCTTATGGATAAAATCAATTTCAATCATCTTATGATCAGATGCAGGATGAGGTCGGTAACATGCTTTATTCGTCATGGATCGAATGGAGGCTGAAGCCAGAGCCAAATCAATTCGTGAAGACCTGCTGCCACATCTCCACGAAACCTTGTCTTCTGGACTATATATTTTAACAAGATCCTGCAACTCCAAGCGTATAATGAGATTAGATACCATTTTAAGGTTAGGATGCACGGAATTCGTTTTATATAGATCGACATTTAAGTCTCCAATTACAATTAAGGGATAGAGGTCATTCTTACAGCTATTTATTATGGCTTGAAAAAACGGTGAATACTTTTCATTTGGACCATAGGTGTTTATAACATAGAACCCACCCTCTTCCGTTGGCACAAAAATTTTATGCCAATCTCCTTTATTTGATAACTCACATGCCTGCTTTGGAGACTCGATGGTCTTCGAAACCAACGAAAGCACTCCCCGCAGCAATCCATTGCCAGTAAAAAAATAATTGTAATTTTTAGGGAGGCAAAATGAACATTCATGTGAACATTTAGAAGAAACTAAAGTCTTAACATCCTGTAAGCAAATTATATCCGGTCTATGATATAAAAGACTCTTCATAAGACTGTGTCGCGAATTTCGATCCATGCCACCTCTAATATTTAATGATATTATTTTTCCTATGCCCATGTTGATTTCATGGTGTCTAGAAGTTTTATAATTATCACAATAGGAAATAATGTTGGTTTGTCTTGACATGAGTATTTGATTTTACTGAGATTGAATTTGGCTTTACTTTTTCTTCACTTTGTTAGGCGTTTGATCCTTCTGAGGGGATAATTCTGTACAGGGAGAAGCTCTTTTAGATATTGAACCCGACCTTGTTCTTGCTGGAAGAATTAGCTCAGGATTTAAATGAGATTTTTTTGGATGCATTGATGTAATTTCGCAATTTGAAGGGGGGATGTCACGGTTTGATGTATCATTATTTTGTGTACTAACATTTTCTTGAGAATCCTGTCTAGGTAAGCAATGATTTTCTACATTTGTTATGCTCAACTGTTCATTGATATCCTCATTCCTGGGCGAATCTTCCATTCGGACACATACTGGAGAAGAGCTACCAGAAACTTCTGGCACTTCTTCACTGTCATTATCCACTTGCAACACTTCTTCATGTATCTCAACCTCCTCCACGTCCTCTTGAATTTCAATAGTTGTAGAAGATTCTTTCTGCTGAGACATATTTTCGCTATTTATCGGCACCTTTGAGTGACTTTCGGCCAGAAAATTTTGTAATACCTTAGCGTATTCTCCAATTTTTAGTCTTGGGTTGTTACAGACTTGCTTAACATGCCCAACTTCAAAGCAATTAAGACATTGAAGCCTGGCCCCTTTAAATTTTAATTTGATTAGACAACCCTGAACGGGCATAACTTGAGGTATTGTAGATGGGTTTACAACCATCTCTACAATATAATCCCCGTCTCTCCAAATATCTTTGTACTCTTTATATTTTTTCTCAGCTGCCTCATCAAAAGGGTTTTTCTTGGGGTAATGCGCCGTCACTTGTCCAAATTGTTTGAGCCACTCTACAGCACTATGCTCGTCAATCCTCTTAAATGTATTTTCCATGGTCACAATCACTTTTCTCTTCAAATCCGACTGAATTTTTTCCATACCCTTTAGCCTCAGGGTGACATTTACTATTTTCCCCCCGGCGGATTTCACCTTGAAGGAATGCACCTTTTTTAACTCTTCAAGCCGATCCCTTACGTCAATTGGGAACCTTGAATAAAAGGCTGCTTGATTAAGCCCAAATCTTGGATTTGCCCCCGCCAATTCATGCTCTTTGAAGCCAAATAAAAGAGCCATATCATATATATTGATATGTTTCAATCCTTCAACCCTGAAGGAATTGTCTTCTTTATCTTCGATGACAATGATGAAGATCTCCCATCTAAATTGCTTATTCCAATCCAGCAGTACGTTTTCTTTGCCACTCTGCATATTATTCTTCTTCAGAATGTCAGCATAGCGACCTCTTTTTCCATTTAAATTTCCATCACTATTATTGATAGTTAATGAAGGATGACGATTTTTTTCATTAAAAGAAGAAATATCATCAGGGGGTTTCTCTTGAGGTTTAACGCTCATTTTTTTTAAATGTTCCGTTAAAAAACAATCAAAAAATGACTTAGCTTTTCTCCTCGAGGTTCTAAGACGAAATACGATCCCCGGACGAAGAGTTCTATCGAGGGTGTATTCCAAATACGACTGTGAGTGAACTTTGAGCACTTAAAACACTTTTTAAAAAA
Source organism: Caligus rogercresseyi (assembly GCA_013387185.1). NCBI lineage: Eukaryota > Metazoa > Arthropoda > Copepoda > Siphonostomatoida > Caligidae > Caligus > Caligus rogercresseyi. Next base: position 9,897,781 of record CP045904.1, on the reverse strand, counting down.
CTAAAAAAGGTTAAAATGCGACTAAAAGATCACTTAAAATGGGGATAAAGCAGAAGAGAGTTTATAAGACGAAAACTGATCCAGGAACGGAGAATTCCGGCCGGAACGATTCCCGAAGACCAAGCAAGGGTGAAATGAAGCACTTAAAACACTTTTTGTGTAAATAAAAAGCTTAAAACACTTCCAATAATCACTTCAGCAAAGTTAAAACACAGGAGCACAGAAAAGACGTCTGTCCCGTATACATAAACAA
>CP045904.1:9869337-9897428 GCA_013387185.1 Caligus rogercresseyi | reverse complement strand
TAGTATGATTCCCTTCAACTCTCATACCGTTGGTGACATACATTTGAGGTATTGGGGCCTTGCAATGATATTAGGAAGAAATAGCTCCAAGAAAAAATGGTCCAGGAAGAAATGACCCAACATAGAAAAAGAAAATGATGACGCATAGAAAATGGGCCAAATAAAAAAAAATCATGTTTAGTAACAAACAATAAGGAAATCATATATATATAATTGCTAAAATATAGAATTTATACACATATTTAGTCAATTATATATGAGAATAGTATTTTTACAATACTTATTGTATTCCACTATAATACTTGCCTACCCTGTAGTTTGGACCATTTTTACCATGAGTTATCCTTCTCTTTTTCTATCCCGGTCATTTCTTTCTGGTTCATTTTTTCTTGGGCCATTCTTCCCAGGGCGTATTTTTCTGGTTCATATTTTGGACACCCCTTGCAATATATGAATAGTATAGTCCAAAGCCTGCGTTATCGGGGATGATCTATTTTTACCAATGGAGTCTCCAAGGAAACAAGATCCTTAATGATCTTTCCCACTTATGACCTCTCAAAATTATATTCGAACTTAATGTAAGAATTCCAAAAATTGCTTTGTCTAAGCTTTGACTTCACACATGTATAATAGATCAGCCTGCAGGCCGTAATGCTTGTAAGTATGAACCCTTTAGACAATAGGAGTTGATTATTACTGTATAACTGCTTTGCAGAATACCTAGTATTATATTAAAAAAACTAAACAGTACAACTTAAAAAAGTCTGGTAGATTTTGTGCACTTTCATTTTTAATTGTTATTTTATCCCTATGGTGAAGTATCTGTTTCTGTATCTTATGTAAAACGCTGCACATTGCCACGATACCTCACTTTTCATTTCTCTTTTCATATTTTAATAGCTTTGCAGTGAGCCTTATTTTCTATCTCTAGTTATGAACCAAAGTAATTTCCTTCCAGTTTTATTTATTCTATAATGGTTGTCTCTCAAATACCTATTCGAGTCCCGATTCTGATAAAGAAACACTTTGCTTTCATTTTAAGCTTATTCCTAATTATAAATATTTACCACCGCCCCCAATTAATAACTAGATACTCATCCCATAACTTGAAAAATCCCGATTTGATGACGTATAGAGTCAAAGACTCGATGAAACAATGAAGTCATGGGAATAAAAATAAAAATAGTTTAAGAATAAATGTCCAGTGACATCATCCTGTTTTATGGTTCATAAAAGTAGTTCTTAAACAACAACGTCACTGGGCATTACTTATGTCAATTCTATCTTTTTCTATTCCCTTAAACATTTCGCCTTAAACTGCTCAAGGGCTAACAAGAGATATTCTTCCCATTTTTCATTTACTTTACTGAAATATATTTCGTTATAAAAGCGATCCAAGATGGCTACCATCAGTTGGAATGGCGAGTATTTTTCTTTCTTCTTTATTTAGCATATTGTACATACAGTTATTTTAAAGGGTTGATGATCTTTAGTTTATACCCATATAGAGTATGGAGTGCTAATTTCACGTATGCTATCGTTGAATTCGGGTTATTTGTTTGTTTTACATTGTTGGAAGAAAGACAGTAATAGAAAGTACTTGAGAGAAAGAGAGAGAGAGACTTCCGATTGATATATCAAATATGGAAAGTGAATGAGAGCTCACAAATGCCCAGATGTTCAACGCTACATATCGTGACTTAGGCACTCCATATTCTCTATGGCTATTACGTAACTTGACAAACCATTCATTATTTGCCACTTTTCAATCCGAATATATTTTTAAAAACACCTATAAAACATTCATTAATAAATAAAAATCCCTTTAACTCTTACTCCTTACCTCCATAGAGATATACAGGTATAGAGAGCTTATTCCCTTCAATAGCAGAGAAACATCGTTCAGCTGTATTCTGTATCCAATAAAAACAAAGTAATTTGTTCTACGTCATCGTAAGCTGATCATAGACATATAAAGATTTGTTTATATAGAGCAATATGACGTTTTTTCTGAATAATCAAATAAGCTTTCTATGTATTTATATCTATGCTTACCTCCCATCTGGAGCCCTCTATCCTTTATTTTTCACATGACCAGCAGGACACAAATGCTTAAGAAGAACATCTATGAAATAAATTACAGGTTTTAAATTACTTACCATGAGCTACGGGTTTTTTTCTCCCCCCCCCCCCCCCTCATTCTATTAAAATCATTTAAAAGAAAAGGAAATATGAATATAAAATAACTTTTTAAAACAATGTTATTTTAAAAAATACAGCAATTTCTATGGGATAAAAGGAAAGAATGAAAGAGAAGGAAAAAAACTTTTTTTTTTCGGGAATAAAAAAAACAATACGAAAGTAGGAAAACTATATATATATATATTTATATATGTAGAGTTAGAATTGTAATAAAACTTTTAGTATTATAACAATATCTACAGCATCTTCTTATATTACGACTACTTATGTTTACACAAAAAAAGAACACACAAAAAGTGTTTATATGTGAATTCATAAGTATTAATGAGATTCGTGAGGAAAGGCTGAGAAGGTTCAATTAGGTTGTAGTGTTTTTAAAATGGAAAAGGTACGTTTATGAATGTATAATGAAGTTGAGAGATTCCTTTTTAAAGAATAGGAGAGGAAATCGGCATGACGGAGGGTTATCTTTAAGATTCTAAGTATGAATAACATTTTATGTAAATAAATTAAATACTCAATTATAATTCATATTAAAAATGTAAAGATAAGTAAGTATTTACTTTAAAAAATTATAGGTAGATATGGAATAATAATATTATTTGTATAAAAGGGTATTCAAAATTAGTATACAAAATAAAGTATTTTTGTGTTTTCACAATCTATTTAGAAGTTGAATTGTTTTTCAATGTAAAACTAACAATATAGCATAAATTATTTCCTTCTAAGCCATAGGGACATAATACAAAGAGGGCTTATTGGATTCTCCAGAGGAATACGTCATATTGCCCAATATAAACAAATCTTTCTATCTCTATGATCAGCTTACGATTACTAGTACAAGTTTCTTTGTTTATATTGGGCACAAGTGACATTCAAAGGGAATGAGCTCTCTATATCTTATATCTCTATGTTTTAAACACATAACTGTTATATGCGAAAAACGGCATGTATATAAAAACACTAGACATAGAATACAAACCACAAATGTAATATTTTCAGCAACTATGCACTCTATACAAATTGGGCTTTATTTTTTTCAAACTCTTTTTTTAATAACTCAATATTTGTAATAATTATATGTTAAAGCAACAACTGAATCTCCACTTCTTGTGGAAACGTCTTATGTTCCCTTAACTAAGAGTTACTATACCAAATCAGTCATTTTAGACTCTATCAAGTGCAGAATACTCGGAAATTTATTCCACTCGGTTGATTCAAAACAAAGAATCAATTACCTTCCCTATCCTTCACAAGGTACAAATTATAATGCTTGCATAAGGATAAAATTGCATATATATATATGCATATTAGGTCTAATTATATGCTCAAGACTTCCCTTAATTAGTCATTTTTTAAGTTTGTTGACTAATTAAATTTCATAGGTTTTACGAAATTAATGAAAATATTAATTAATCATATATTTATGAATATTTTTAAAGTATTTAAAATTAAAGGATTATGAAAGCACTGCTAAGAATACATAATACAACATATTTTTTAAAGGTTTTTTTTAGAAAGGTGATACGAGAAATTGGCAATCCTATTCCATGATAGCAATCTAACGTTCACAAAAACTAGTTCAATATAGTTTTAAATAAAATCTTAGCATATGCTGGTCAAGTAAATGTTAGGAAATTCAAAAACTAAATGAAAAATGTCAAAAATTGTTTTAGATATTTTTTATTAATTATAAATAAATATAACATTTCTTATTACAAAATATATGGAATAAGGAAACTGCTTTGTTTTGTTTTTTTGCTTATTTGGTTCAGTAGAATTGCATCCACTGGATATAAATAAACTTTATAGCATGTAAATTAGTCTCTCGAACCAAGGATTTTTTTATCAGCAGTTCATTTTATGATATGTACAACAGAATACAAAAAAAATAATGTATGAAAAATCACATAAGTAAATAATTTCATTTACAATTTTATCTTAGGGGTTCAATTAAAATCATTATTTTCAATCAATAAAATACAATTCAAATATCTCAATTGACATGCGTACTAAAATGTATAAACATAAATTTGATCTTTAAAATGGTATTACTTGCAATTCTTAACATTCTTTATTATAAGTAGATATTATAGTAGATAATGTCTTCCGGTGGATGGGGCAAGAAAAGGGAAGTATGAACCAAGGGTTTCTTAATGGGTTGACCCAAAGATAATAGATAATACAAGATGCGCAGAACGCAATGTTTAGATTCCTCTGATTAGAAAAGAAAAAACTGAAACGTCACACATGACGTCACATTATCGATTTGTTATGATTTATGACATAAAACTATGTATATTATCTCTTCTTTTTTTCTCATTATCTTTCTGTCTGTTTGATAGAAAGGACTACTACTTTTATGATGGACAAGTGAAAAATATAAATAATCAAACCTTTTCGGATGTTAATAAATTAGCTGGGGTTCGGCCTCAAAATGAAAATCTAATGCAAATAACATACTATTAAACTAATTTCATTTTTTTTTGTTGCTGAAAATCATGTGACTGTAGTTACACAGAGTCATAAAATCTTATTTTCCTATATGAAATTATATACGAGGTTGTGTGGCTTCATCGATATTAGTCCACCATATTATTATTTATTTAGATGGTGTAGGTATTTATATACAGGCAAATCGTGTAAGTGATGACGTCATATTTTTTAAATTTTTATTATTGGAAATATCCCTCTTTGTTTACGTGAGTTCTGCCCCCCCCCCCCCCTGGGTTGACCAAGCTTTACCTTCCCTTCTCGGGATTCGAACCTGCACTCTCTACATTGAGAGTTGAACACGTCTTAACGCACTAGTGTAATCCCTCAATGTAAAGACTATTATAAATAAAGGTATGAGAGGAGGAAAGTTTAATATTATAAGGAAATCAATGGTTTATTCTAATTTGTCAATGCTCTTTTTTCTAATGAGGGAGTAATTCCATAGAACGTATAGACCCCACAAATAGTTGCTCATTTGACGTCATATATGTATGATTTCGGGCAATTGGAAGTACTTTGTAGGAAGTTTTTCCTAGACGATTGACTCTCACTAGTATGAAATTAAAGTTTGCTATTTATTTTATGTCGCCTTCCGATAGCAAGAAATGATTAAATACCATGACAATGCTATTTAGATATTCGGAATTATAGTTATATTTACAAGGATATCTAAAACAACAACCAATAAATAATCAAACCTGTTATTTTTTTCTTATAAGGAAATGAAAACCCCGCTTGCCATCTATAAATGAATTCAAAATCCTAATCTTTTTTTTATCATCTCTCAAAGTAGTCATTAGAATATAAAATATGTAGGATAGATATTTGTACAAATTTTTGGCCACATTCAATCATATATAGACAGTAAATGTTTCTCTGGGAGGGAATGGAAAGGGGAGGTTAAAAGTACTGATAAAAAAATAAAAAAACAAACAAGAAGGCAAAACAAGAATTTGGGAAATTTAAAAACACATAAAAGTAGAGTAAATTTTATTATCAGGAGACAAGTTCGAGGCAGAAGGTTATTGTGTCGGTCGCTGAGGTAACCGTGGCTTCATAGCAAACCAGAAGGAAGGTTTTCCATCGCTATGAACCGCTTTTCCACTCCAACCCTTGTCCAGTCCCATTGGATATTAAAAATATTGTCCAAAAGTTTGTCCAGGCCCAGAGGAAACCCCGTTTTCTTTGTGCGTGCTGCGTATAAACTAAATAAAACCTTGCAGACAGGTTCTTCCATCTGGAACTGATGTTTCCGTTGTGGTGAAGTTAGAACGAGCCATTCATCAACAACTCAGGTTTTCTCCAAATACGTCCTTGATGCGATCTGTAGTCAACTTCACTAGAGGGGCTATTCTGTCACAGTCTAAGAAAGGTGTCTAGAAGTTTCTAGACTCTGGCAACAAAATGTGCATTTTCTTTCGTCTATATTCTCCATGGATTTGTTAAGAAAAAGCGACGAGGTCGCCATCCTATAACGAAAATATTTCTCCGCCGAGCTCAAAAGAGGATTTCTAAAAAGGGTTCTGGAACCTCCGAGAACGTCCTCCATCGGGGTACATTCCAAACGCAAAAAAACGATTACGAACTAGGAGCTCCGAGTGATCTTTCACAAGGCTTTTCTGATGTTTTTTTTGAATTTCGGAAAGATGTAAGCATTCGATTGCAATGTAAAAGGGGGTGGGGGGGACATATGAGTTGTAGAATGCTTTTTTTGCAGTCTTCCTTATCTTTTTACTTGTAGGAACGTGCTTGGATTATTTCCTGTTTCATCTCTGATAACTTGTCCCATAGATATTAACTGCTGGATACTAAGAATTCGTCCCTTGTATTTAACCTGCTGTTGAAATTACAGGGTTCGTGATCTCCTAAAAGGATGAGGGCGGTATCTACTGGTTTCTTCCAAGAAGAGGCCATGGCTCCCAGTAATGTCCAGAAAGACTAAGAGTCTTTAAAAAACTCTTGAGGGCCATGAAAATTCTGTTCTCAAATTTAAAGCCGGAAACGTGTGACGTGGCAATGCCCTCTTTTGGTACGAATGAGTGCTGTACATTTTCAATATTCCCGCATAACGTCCCGTATCTTTCCATCACTTCTTTTAGCATTCCTAGGTTAACTTCTGAACCATTCCTGATTACCACCTCCACCGGGTATTGAAGGGTTTTAAATCTTCTTTTAGCCCTCACTGTAAAATATGTACCGTCTTCTATTTTGCTTACATCTTTCAAGTGTTTGAATCGAATAAGAACATTGTTCCGAATCTTGTTCAAAATATAGTTTATTATTAAAAATGGAATTGACAATGTATATACAAAATCTTTACTGTTTTTGAAATATACTTATAAATATTTATGTCACATATTATAAAATCATTTGGATTTGAATAGAAAGAAAAATACAACATATCCTAAAAGGTGATTTTTTGTTCAAACTATCACAAAATGATCTACAAACACTAAGATAAAAAATCATTGGAGTGTCCGTATCTCAAATCGGAAAAGGGAAAAATGTAGGTTACTTGCTTCGGCAGTACATATAATAGGCTTGTAACGTTACAGAGGAGATTAGCATGGTCCCTGCGCAAGGATGACACTCAAATTTTGTGAAGCGTTCCACATTATTTTCATGACACTTACCAAGCACTCCGTGATATCATGGAAGAACGTTTTGATACAACTGGTCAGTGAAAACGACTTTCTTTCAGCAATATCAATAACGCCGTTGTCAATAAAGTCCAGTTCATCGTATACAAAATTCGTATCATTAAAGACTTGTCAGGAATTTTACCAATTACTATTTAATACTGAAATACCTTGTTGCATAAATAAAATTCCTTAAGTAATATATACTTATGTAATTTTATCTTTTGTTTCACACTATTTTATATAATTGATTTTTAAGTTATTTCCTTTTTTTTTTTTTTAGAATCATATTTTTTCTGTGTATAAGATGATTTTTCAAGAGACTTTATTGATATAGAGATATTACAATGAATCAATTACCTGCCTTATCCTAATTATATATAAAATGAAATATATATGAATAAACATTTTAGATTAAAATTAAATCTTTAATCTAAAATCTAGCACCACTATATACAAAAATTAATTATAAAAACCATTAAGGAAACAATATTTTTATCAAAAATACAAACATAATAAATAATGTTGTAAATAATAAATAAAATTGTAAAAATTGAATATATTATTTTGGTTGTCTTTTAGCAAATTTATTGTACTGCCTCATAATCTGTTGCAGAAATTGGAGATGTCCAGCGGAGCAAAACGGATAAAACCTTATTTTATTTTTCTAAATTTCTACTAGTTCATACTATATATGCCTAGAAAAAAGGGAAAATAAGTGTCAGCTGTGGATTGAACATATAAATATCCTCAATTATCTGTCAAATTTAAAGTTTACTTTCCAATCAGCTGATTTTGATATGCAATTGATTCATAATACATATATTCCTCAAATGTATCCTAGAAATATATATAGTAATATCAATACTTCCAAATGTATGCGCATATGGCAGCCATTCAAAATATTATTTTTATTATTCTACCCTTCAAAATATAATTCAATTAATTTTATGTCTTTTCAATATCATGAAGACACATTACGTATGACCTTGAATTTATTGAACTCTTTGCAGACGGGTGCAGTTGCAGGAGGGATGTACATGCAATGCATATTTTTTCCTATGTAAGTAGTTGGAATAAAAACAACCATTAAATGTTTTTTTTAAGTTTTTTGTTAATGGTGTTTGTTCATTGCGATGTAATAATTGTATTGTATATCTGTTGTAATTACACATAAAACTATAGGTAAAAAAGGGAGCGCGAGTGAAAGGGAGTTCGACTCTTAAGGTCGAAGGCGCCTTTTCGACTCCTGAGAGATGAAGTCAATTTTGGTTAAGCCGAAATTCGATTGACCAATTTTAATGCTAGAGTGCTGATTCCTATCCACAAGAATGCAATTATATCGAAGCAAATAGTCATTGAAAATGTCTATTATGTATAATCAATAATTAATATAATAATATGTGAAAGGTTTTACACAAATGTCACAAAACATCAAAGAGTGTATCACTATTTTCATTATTGACTTGTCGCCCGATTATCAACTTTCAACTCCCAATAAGTCTCCGACAGATCATCCCCAGTACTGACGCTATGGACAATTTTTATGTCCATTTTTCTTCCTTGTCTTGTGCATTGTTTACATAACGATGTTATGGCATATTGTTGTCTATGTGAGTCCCGTTTATTTGTGACATCCTCTAATGCCAATGACTTCCAAGTCATTCTCAAGGTAAAGTATCTCGGTATATGTACATTAGGGGGTATTATAGAATCCTAATATTAAGATATCAAAATTTATCCCCCCGCGAAAGTTGCGTCATAAGAAACTAATGATCGTAGAAAAATGGATTTTGGTTTGACCCCCCCCTTACCCCCCCCCCCCAAATTGCGTTCAAGGTTTCGTTATGAAGCAAAATTTTTTGTTATTACTTATTTTGGACAAATTCAGTTTTACAATATTTAGCTATGATCAATGTATGACTTTGTTATTCTTTGCACATTTTCGTCAAATAATATTTAGTGCCAATAAATGAACATAAATGCTGACGCACCAAACATTTTGTAAATAACGGCTGCTACTAGGGTTCTTTAATAGTTTCAAGAAGGAAAAAGAAAATAAGGGTACTCATGTTGATGTTTTTAAGTTATTTTTTAAATAAGTTTGCTTTTCACATCTTAATTTTCATACAGTACTCCCTCACATGGTTGAGAATATAAATCTATGACGTTGATTGTATATTGATATTATAGTGTGTCTTAGAAAATAAATAGGCGATAATCCAAAATCCTTTTTATCATGAGTTGAGATCAAATAGGGCAAAGCAATTATTGGAAGGGCTACTTCCGGTTGAAATTGTTAAATATATTTTTTATGATATGTTTTTTTGATAAATATTTTTTCTCTTGGCCACAGGGGCTAATATTCCAGTATGTAGTATTGAAAAATAACAATCACGAATACATAACGGTAAGCATCAAATATCAAATGGTGTAACGTTAGAATTGTATATCATTAAATAAAATAATCATATTAATAAAAAAACACGACCGTAATTGGTTTTAAATAAATTATTTGAGTTTCAATATATGTATATATATAGTTCATAATTGTTGGAGAACTTTGGAATACAGGGAAGCGATGGACATCATTTCAGAGAGGTTGGCATCTTTGATTGTTCTTTTTTATAAATAACGTAGTGAACTTTGTTAAAACCGCATCACATCTTGGATTGCGCGAGAAGGGGATGAAGTCTTCCTCTGATGGGCTTTCATTGATTGATAAAGAATTAATTGATTTTACATACAACGATTTTTGCACAGGAGTTGTTGACCGTAGGGTGCCATTATAAAAGCGTTATATTTGGTTCGATAAAGATGTATTTTAAATCAACAAAAAATGACATAAAAATAATCAAAAATGAAACAAACTAATTTATTTGTGATATTTTTTTGCACACACAAACTAAATATTCATATTTATTTTGTTAAATATATTTGATTGAAAATGCATCTTTTAGGTTATTCATATACGCATTGCAGTTAGTTCATTGAACCATGAATTGCCTTGAAAATTATCAGTATTTACAGGCTTTCACTTCTTTTTACAATCTTAGAGAGTTGTCCTTCTTGTATTATACCTACAAATGACGGAATCTCTGTCTTAATTGATATTTTAAATTACTCAATATATGTTGAAAGGTAGTTGTTTTTCTCACCTGTGTAATTAATCAATATTAATTAATTTTGAATTCCCCTGATATTTAGTTCTATACAAGCGAAACGGTCTTTTTAAATTATATATACTTCAGTATTTTTAAACTTAATTAATGTTAGTATATTTCTAGTTAATTTTTGTCGTAAAGAATATTTTAAAAAATGCAAATGCGTGCGTAAATATAGTTAAATTATACATCTATTCATGCTTATCATTACAAAAAAATAATTAATCTTAAAAAATACACAAAATTAAGAAGGTACAAGTTTTGGTTTTATTTTGCTCTTAGCTGTTTTTTTTAACAAAAACCCACCATGATCGGTGGTAATTCAAAAAAATTATGATGTTCTTCCAAAATTTATTTATTTTTCAAAAGAAAAGCATTGATAAGTAACAAAATACTTACATTTATTTGTGGAATTGAAATACAATATTTCTATATTTCAAATAAAAAGTACAAACACGAGGTAGACGTTGTATATAAAACCTTACACTTCCTCTCCGTATCACCCAGCCCTTGGAGTGTCGAAATAGCCTCATATACTATTTATCCTAAAAGCCTTTTTATTTCTGCAATGCTAATGACAAGGACTAGATGTTGGCATAAACAAAATAACCTGAAAATTGGCATATAACATGATTGTTTTTCTTTATACTAAACTGGTAAATGTGAAGCTAACGTATTTTGGACTCAGGTAAGTTCTGGTAATATTTGTAAACTCTCTCCAAACTTAATATTAAAATACAGTCGAACCTCTGTTGGCGGCCCCCTGTCTTAGTGGCCACCCCTTCTTAGCGGTCAAAGCAAAGCATCCTCCCAAATTTTCCACGCAAAAAGAACAAATGTACTAAAACCTTAGTAATTACTGTATATACGATCACTTTTTGGGTTCCCTCGATTGATCGCTAATGACAGGTTACTGTTTTTACTTTTATAGAAACAAATAATTGGAGTGCGATAGCCTTGTGCGTTAAGGCGTGTCCAACTCTCAATTTTGAGGGCGCAGGTTCGAATCCCGAGAGGGGATGGTCATTTTTGGTTTACTCATTGATAAGATTCTAGGCTATTATAGACTAATTTCAATGCTATAACGCTTATTTATATCCAGTTTGATGCAATTCTATCAAAAGCAATTAGGCACAAAAAATAGATTCAAAAACAAAATACAATTGAAAGAAATATTCCTTAGTAACTGTTCCTCTGTTTTATTAAACTTGCTTATGCATTGAAGCAAAGACGAACTAATTGAACGATTAACTCCGTGCAAGAATTAACTTTAATGACTTGAGAAAAATAAAATATATTATTTTTGCACGTCATTATAAATTCCATATTGTTCACTCACATTATTGCAAAACAAAAAAAATCCTCATCGTCACTTTGTAAAAAAACATTAATCGTCAAAGTTGAATAATATTATTATGGCAGCACCCAAAAGGGGGATTAAAATCAAACATCCTCTTTTATAGAGGTGAATGCATATATCAGACATGGATCACCAAGCCTTCAAGAGCTTATGTCATGTCTTAATACTCTGTGTTCAAAGATGAAAAATATTAATATGAACGGTATATTTGCAAAGAAGCGTCAGGTTGATAGTTTTGATTTTTTTTTCATGCTTGATTAATACATGTATACAAAACGTACAGGTATATATATAAAAGACCCGAAGCCCTTCTACATGGTTAAAATATTTAGTTCAAATTATTGTTTGCGGAAGAAAATAACATTAAAAAGCATTAACAAATTCATAAAATGTATCTTAAAATATATAAGTTTTTATTAAATAACAATTTTTCTTCTCTCTTTTTTCAATTAATAAATTCTATATTTTGTTTTCGATAAAAGGATAAATAAAATAGATGTGATAAAACAAAAAAATATATATTTTTTAGACAGCTGTATTCATTAAAGAGCGAAATTAATTCTTAAAAATTATAATTTTATATAAAATGCAAAAATTCATTTCTTCCATAAAAGGCGAACGACTCTTTAAAATCCTCTTTAATTATGAGAGCTTAATGATTTTTTTTCATGCAATACTTTAAAACAATTAAGTGTTGAGCTGCCCTTCATGGCACAAAATGAATTAGATCTCCAGCCCACTCCCATAAAGAAGATCCTGCTTATGGAACTCTTAGAGAGAGAGAGCCGAATAACGTGCCTCTTTCCCAACGTTTTTTCCCCTATTTGGTTCGATAGTGTTGTATCCGTGTGGATATAAATAAGCATTATAGTCTTAGAATAAACAAACAATATTTTTCGGGAAGATCGGCTCCATTTCCTTAACAAGCATTCCTGATAAAATCCATAAAAGATTCTTCAAGACTTCATTTTATATAAATTATTTTCTCACGAATTTCATATTAATAATCATTTTTTAAACTAAAGAAATTATAATTCAATTTTAAAAATTGAACATGTTACCTAAGAGGAGGGAAGCTTGTCTTTGACAAAGGAATGTCTTTATCAGAATAAATACTTTTTAAGCCCTATAAACTTTACAAGTTCCAAAATTAATTATTTGGTAATATTTTAATTGTATCTACAAATTTAAAGATGTATAATATCGTCTGGTCCATTTTAAAGGCCTTACTTGCAGCTACCCATGCACTAACCCTGAAAAAGTCTTGTAATTCTATTAGGTACAGATGTCTGTTGTAGAAAAGATGATCCTTAACATATGCAAAGAAAAGGGCTATATATTTCAAATAATATTTAACTAATATTATTTGTAAATTAGTTGTAACGGAGTGTAATTTGGATATTTTGTATGATCTTTAATATGATGCTATTTTTATTAACAATTTATTTACCAAATGACTGCATATTCAGATCATTTGCAAAACATATTTATAAATTATTTACAAGGGGTTCAATGGGGATACATTGTATGAAATCCATGAAGCGTTTTTTGTTCTTATAACAACATATAACAATTAATGTTACACTCTCAGAAAGGTAAATAATTTTTAAGGAATTAGCAAATATTTGCGGGGCAAATATAAGACCGTACAATTTCAATCAAATTATAATAAAAAATACTTTTGGACATTAGTTATAAAGAGGAGAAAGAGGGATGTTCCTTTTGGTTTGCCTTATTGATGATTTTAATGCTATATATGGCTATATTATATATTATATATAATTTATTGAAATAAGATAATATATATATATATATATATATATATATATATATATATATATTTTATGAAAATAGTTCAGTATTTCATTTGGGTTCTTCAAGATCCTATTATTATCAACTATGCATTTGATGGTAAAAGCAGAACTGCTCTTGGAACAAGGCAGATTTTTATATTTCAAAGTCAAATTGGTTTCCCTTTCTCTCTTTCTCCCATCTCAATCTCAGCAATGTCCATTACTCTATACTGATTTATAAGATCTGCAGATATGTTTTTGACGAAGACAGAGGAATCACCCAATGCCTTTTCAATATCCTTCTGGAATTCGACAGCTATCATTTTGACACTTAACAAATTGTATAACAGTATGAGTAATAACTCTTAACCCTTAGATGCATGAGTGACTGTCATTTTGGTTAAGAATAATCACTTATATAATATTTAGTATTATATTTAGGACCACACAATAATTATTTCATGTTTGAAATATCTATATTTTTCACTTTTTAACATTTTTGCAAAAGAAAATTACCCAGAACAGCAATAGAAAAATATGTCTTGTCTCATCACTGTATGCAGTTCAGACAAACTACCTGCAATACAAAAACTACAATTTCTTAAATGTATAAAAGGTAAGTTAAAAATGTAAATGGCATTATATCAAAAAAATGTTTTGAGGAATACTGGAATATGAAATAATAACAATTTTTCAATACGAAGATATTTCAAGAAAACAACCTCACCGGGTCATTTTTGACCCACTTATGCATCTAAGGGTAATAGCAACCTGTATGCCCTTTGTTAGTTATAAAAACGTGGTTTGGAGAAAGGTTAGATCTCAATTTATTTAAAATTTTCTCTCAGAAAGAATCCATTTCGGTATTTTGAATGAGGAATGCAACAGTTTATGGCGCAGACAAATATCAATCATTTTATGGTCTGATGAGGGCTCCGGAATGTACGGGCCTCCCTAATGTTACGAACTAAGACCGACGATATAAAGGCAAGATCGATTCTGGACGACTTGTTTCCACAACTCCAAGAAACATTATAATCATGATTAAATACTCTTGTGATATCGACCAACCTGAGTTTGCAAACGAGTTCCCTAAGGGCTGCTGAGTTGGGATATTTATTTGACGGTTTATTGATATCTACATTTAGGTCCCCGATCAACAAAAGAGGGAGCTTCTGATGTTCTTGAGATTCTAATATATTTTGAAAAAAGGTAAATTTAGAATTGGGACCATAAGCATTTATAATGCCATAAGCACTTTTTCCCGAAATTATTTTCCAGA
Organism: Caligus rogercresseyi; assembly: GCA_013387185.1. Taxonomy (NCBI): domain Eukaryota; kingdom Metazoa; phylum Arthropoda; class Copepoda; order Siphonostomatoida; family Caligidae; genus Caligus; species Caligus rogercresseyi. The sequence goes on along the minus strand of CP045904.1, from coordinate 9,882,492 downwards.
AAAAAAGTTATCACTTTTTTCGGAAATTATTTTCTAAAAAAACGTCATCACTTCTTTTCTAAAAAAACGACGTCACTTTGTTTGGAGATTATTTTCTAAAAAAAAAAAAAAAAAACGTCGTCACTTATTTTATTTTTTGAAATTATTTCCTAAAAAAACGTCGTCACTTATTTGCGGACCCCAGGATGGGAACCCCGGGGTTAGATCCAGTTAACAAATTTATATCATTTGAAAATCGGTTCGGGCTCATTTTTATTATAATAACCCTAAATATTACTTCCATTTTTTTAAATTACACAATGTTATTTTAAAAAAATATTTGAACGCTGAACGCTAATGGAACGCTCAACGCAAAAATATTAAACGGAACGCTATTTTTTTAAACGCTGAACGCAAAAAAAAAGCTGAACGCTCACAAGCCTGATATATATATATATATATGATGAAGATCCAGTAGAATTATTTACTCTCCTAGTAGAGATTACGATCCTTATCTCTTCTAGGAGAAATAACAACTTAAATATGGAGATACTAATATTTTACGGTGTTGTACAAAGTAATTATTTATTTTGCCATTTTTATTCTATATTTGATGGATATGATTTCATTTTCGTGTTCAAGGAATCAAATACGATACAATGTTTTAGTATATCACCGATCTATATAATAATAATTTGATACTCAATAAGAAGAAATCGGACATTATAAAAAATAGTTTTGAACTAGAGGCATGTATACACTCGGAGAGTGCAAACCTCCGCCGATCCCCACAACATTCCCATTCAAACATTCTCCCTCTCACACGCCCGATTTTCTATCTCTAATCATTGTTTACACTCTAGAGGTACATGGGAAAGAAAAAGCTCATTTTGCATCTTAAAGAAGCACTCAGAGATGCCAAAATTTAATCACTTGTTTCTTTGGTATTTCCAACAACTCCACAAAGTTTCATCCGAATCTGTTCCGCGCTTTTTGAGTTGCTGACAAACAAACCAACCAACCAACGTCAGTGAAAACAATACCTCCTTCGGCGGAGGTAATAACATCGTCACACCATCTCCATATTTAAGTCATCATCCCTCCTATAAGATATAACACTCCTAATCTCTTCTAGCAGTCGTTGATTCTTCTGATATAAATCACGATTGTAGTCACTCCTAGGAGAGGATACGATCGTGATCTCTACCAGGAGAATCAACAACTCTACTGCTAATACATGATATATTATATATATATATATATATATATATATATATATATATATATATGTATATATATATAGGATGATTTTTTTCAATACCTACTCACAATTTTATGTATTTGTATTCAATACGTAAAAGAACATAAATTTTAAATAAGTGACAATAGTAAAATATATAACTTTATTATTATATACTTGAAGGCTATGAATATTAACCAAATAATAATCAAAAAGTCTTATAATTGTTGCCTCTAAATATTTCTTATGAAATATCCTTAGCAAAGTTTTGTCACAAGAATATATATCTTCATTATTTAGAGTGCTAGGATCTTATTAAGGGCACAACTACAAGTTAAAAAGTCTTTTTTAGATAAGAAGAAAGGCATGCACTAGAGAAAAAAAAGTTCTGCTTCTCAAGTTGATGATGTGCAAAGTGCATTTTTATATGGGTTATAGTAATTACACACTCCCGGGTAAACAATAAAATGCATTGGGATTGCTTGTGGATTCATGGGGTAGGTGCTAAGATTCATATATATTAAAACATAGGGAGAATAAACTCTTGGCACATATATAAATGATACTAGTTTTTTGTGTGTGTGTTTGACATAGCAAATGACTTTTATGGTGACAAGGTTTAAAAGTTAGATTGTTGAATAAAATATTTTGTATTAACTGAGCGTTATACTCATTTAATGCAATTTTAAAAGCTATTATAAAAAATAATATTAATACAAGTATTCAGCTCAAACTTTTCAGCTCATTTATATTTAAAGAAATTACAACAGTATAAAATAAAGAAACGAAAAAAGTTAAAATGCTAAATTTTTTTTTTTTTTGGCCAACTGGCGATCCTTTATTCAACAAAAAGTAAATATGTAATTATTGACATATATATCAACAACAAAAAAAAACTACCCTAAAAAATATACTTGTAAGGTAGCACAATACCCACAAAAAGACTAAAATCAAAATATATATGGTAAAGTAACAAACAGACACATAAAGACTACAAATCAATAAGAAATAAAAAGAAACAGTGCAAGAAAAAAATAAAACACAACGTTACAGCTATAAATTATTTTTTTTTTAAAACATGATGTAATGAAGTATTATTTAAAAAATTTAAAGTCTTTAAATGAAGTTTGACAGTAGGTAAAACGCCACTGATATCACTGTCTAAAGCAGATCTTTTCGCGTAGAGCAAGTGATGTGTCTTTGTGATCACCGCGTTGATGATATGTTGTTCTTTTCCATGGTAAAAGGCAATAAAATTGTCTCTCTTCAAATGGTAGAAGCCAAAATTCTCGCTTAAAATCTCGCCGGTAGCAGTATACAACGGGGCAAGTTTCTCACATCCGAAAAGAAAATGCTCGCTGGTTTCATCTTTCACCTTGCAAAAACCACACTTTTTCTTTTCACCAGAAAAGAACTTTGCATTTAATTCGAGTGTTCCTGTGAGGATTCGGTATTTTAACCATTTTTCGGAAGATGAGAGCAAATTGTTTTTTATTGCCTCGATGCTTTTCATGACAGGGAGGTTAAGTTTTCTTCTCTTTAAGTATTCGCTAAAAGGTTCCATGGTCGGAGAAATGCAAAGCTTACGGATACTAGAAACGTCCATTAGGAATAAACGTAAACGTATAGGAATTATAGGTCTTGTGCACGGAACATAATCTCCAAACGCTTTCTTGAAACGTAGAAAAGCCATTTTATTGAGTAAAAAAGTGGAGCTTTCTGTCTCACCTGCAAAATCTATTCCGTAAGTTTTAATTCCTAAATCGCTTATGGTATCTCTAGTGGGAAATTCCCATCTTAGAGATTTCTCTATAGAGCAAACAACGCTTTTGATCCCAGCAGATATTTTTAGCATCCTTCCCGAATAACTTGAAATATGTTTTAAGACTTTATTTAAGCCTGAGTATGGATCTTTTGCGTAATTTATTTGTAGATAAGCGGACAAGTGTTCATTCCAGTAATGCTCCTTTGTCCATAGTAGCCTAATCCAATAGGAGTTTAGAGCTTTCCAAAGGAGAGGAAAGTCTATGACCGAGAGGCCGCCATAATTAAGAGGATTGTGTAGACGTCTTTTAGAGAGGTTTTTCTTCTTCTGTAGCTTTAGAAAAGATGCCTCTATGCAATTTACTTGAGTGGCAATAGTTTCGTCAAAAGGAGTTACACGTAAAAGGTGAATCACTCTTGATGTTATGTAGGTATTCCAAGCCCTAATCTTGTTCCAAAAGTTAAGACCAAGTGACGAAAAATAAGTATAACCATTATTTATCCTTGCGATGATTTCCTCCAAGTTTTTTCCATTTGTTTGTTCCAATCCATGATCCTAATAGCTTTATACTACTGACAGTAATAAAATGGGGCCACGATTTTCAATTAATTGATGGTATTGACTAATGATTTCAGTTTTCTCAGGGTTTATCCTTAGTCCAGAACAAACTGAAAACTTTTCAAATAAGTCTAAAGTCTTTGTAACTGACTTAATAGTCCGTAGCGGACCGCCTGAGTATATCATTGTCAGGTCGTCGGCATAGCATAAACACTGGGATGGATATTAACGAAGAAAACCCTGTGATTGATGCGTCCTGATGTATTTTTCGTATTAATGGATCTAATGAAATAATGAACAATAAGGCGGATGCAGGGTCGCCTTGTCTTACACCTCTTTTATTGAAGAATTCATTATTTACGGGTCCATATTCAATTGTTTTTTTGGAGTTGTAAAGGAGAGCTCCAACCATTCGGATTATGTAGTCTCCAAAGCCTTTTTGTACAAAGTTTGAATTATGTACTTGTGGGAAATTGTGTCAAAAGCCTTTGAAAAATCCACCGCCATTACGGAGACATCGTTGGAGGACTCTAAAAACGTGTTGTACAGTAAAAGGTATATGATCCATCAATTTCTTTTTCATAAATCCAAATGGGAAGGATGGAGTAAAAATTTAAAACGAATAGACGATTTTTAAAACGTACGAAAAAAAAATTATACTTATTTGCTATTATAAACTGTCGAGAATCATATTTAAAAAAAAAATTGATAGTTTTATATTGACGCATCCAATAATCCTCAACGCCCCTAGAAGACACTTACCAAATTTCATGAAAAATGCAAAAAAAAAGTATAAGTTCCCTTTAAGAGAACTCTACAATCTAACACAGTGTTGCCATGGTGGCGGCCCGCGGGCCGGAGCCGGCCCGAATGGACATCTCATTTGGCCATGTTACGTTAGTGTTGAGAAGTGTTTTTATACATAAATGATATTATGATACAATATCAACAAATTTAAATCTATTTGTTAGTGTTAGTGTGGAGGCCACAAAATGTACCGTTAATTTGGCCCCCCGAGGTCCCACTTGAAAACAGTCCGGCCCCCTGACCGATTTTACCCTGGCATCCCTGATCTAACAGGTACATCAGTAAAATAAAAAACGTGGTTGAAACAACTTGCTTGTGCTATGAGGGTCCTTATTCAAGAGAGTTTTAATATACACAGTATATGTTTGAAACAATATCTGTCCTCGATAGCCAATAAAAATCTACCAGGTAGCAAGTAAAACAATCAAAGACATATTGGTTATTTTTTAAATATGTAGTTCGTCAATAACAATAAATTGTCTTAATTGAAACTTTCAAACATTTGTCCCTTTCAAAAAAGAGGTTTTATTTGAAATAACATGTCAATAAAGTTATAAACATATATTATTAGATAAAAAAATTCAGATACACAAAATTTAAATTAGCTAAAAGGTTTCGTACTTCCTAAAATTAGAATTTGAAAGCCAATGGATCCACTTTGTTTTTGTAAAAAAATACAGGAAAGTTGAGATAATGACTTAAAAGTCCATTATTTATTTAAATATGCTTGTACTTGTGAGTATTATAAATAAAAAACAGTGTGTTCCAGATGTGAAAGTGGTTGAAAGCCCTTGACGGTTCATTTTTAATACCATTTTTTGATTGAAAATTAATGCATTGTTGTGACGAAACATGTTTTTCCAAGTATTTTTAAAACAGTATTTTTCTCCAAGACGTACATATAATGTCTTTGAAATTTTCTATGGCTTCTAAGAAATATTGTTGAAACAAATAAAGTTGTTTTGTCATTTAATATGTGATATGGAGAGACAAAAATAACTAAGAAAAACAACAAAAATTAAAATGACTTTTACTAAATATTGTGTACAGGATTACAGAAATAATATAAGTTATTGTTTATTGTATCACTATTGGATAAATGTCGACCTAGGATTCAGGTATTGACCTTGTGAACATTGTAGATAGCAGAATATAAAAAAAAGAAAAAATAAGACAAACTCTATAATTTTCACTTATTTTAGTCTTGTACCACAAAAAATTTCTTACTTATATGATTTTTTGTTGCGATAGTTATCAAAAACATAGTATGTTTAACGAAATTAGTAAACAATATGAATAAATTGGCAGAAATATCTTTATATCAAAAAACAATTAATTTCAAACTACAGTGTTTAATTATGTTTTACATATTCATATCATTTATATACATGATCATTCTTTGTGCTTGTATATATTTTTATGAACTGTGGAATAAAAAAATAATTATGTCTAGAGTCAATAAGTTACAATTGTGAGCCATTTTTTGCATCATAGACGGATTGGATGTTTTCACATCTGCAAAATCCCCCGAGTACAACAACATTTCTAAGTTTCTAAGATACAAATTTATTATGATTGCCTATTAATTAATTGGCAGTGAAAGTTTCAACCTTCAAAGGGCAAAATATAATATATTATGAAAGCTTAACCCAGGCGATTGACATTGAAAATTAATTTTATTCGGTAACTTTGACTGTTTAAGCTCGAAAATCTAATCTAATATATTTTGGTAGAGCAGATAAATTGAGAGAGAACAAAGTTTCTTATGATATACATAAGGTCAAACTACTTGCCATTTGATACCCTTTTTTGTTTTTGAGATCTCTTTTGTAAATAATCAGCTTCTAACTTCTCCAATATTTAAAGCAGTTGTTTTAAAAGTGTTTTTATATTTTTTTAAGATATTATAACATTTCTAAAGATGTCTTATATCAGCATTAGTAGGGGAATAAACGATTTGCTTGAGGGTTTATACGTATGAATCAGTTTCTCAAAGTTGGATTAATTAACTTTATTCCTATCTTAATCTTCTACAAAACATTATTTTTTGTCCCATGTTCCAAAATAAAAACAATACTCACATCTGAAAGTTTCATATCCCGATCAACTATGGAAGTGCATTAGATTAAAAATAACTTGCAGGAATGTTTCTTGAGGAATGGGAGATTAAGGAAAAAGTTAACGAATGGTGACTTTATTTAATTATAAAGTTTGTTATTGATTCAATTCCAAGAACAGTGTAAGTGTTTGTTAGCCTGGACTTAATCTTTAAGTCATAAACTTAGTAAATTACTCAAGGGAGATGATAGCCGTGCGTGTTAATGTGGCAACTCTCAATGTTGCAGGTTGAATCCCGAGAGTCATTTTTGGTCTACATCATTATAAGACCTAGTTCTTTAGACTAATTATAAGCTATAAGCTATTATATCCTATCGGATGATTCTAGAACCATATAGGAAAAAAAAAAAAAAAAAAAAAAAAAAAATTACTCTAGATGGTTATTGTGAGTTAAAAAATCGTACCCAGGTTACAACAAATTTATTGTAGAGTGCCAGGCAGGGGAATTCTTAAACGATTTGTAATTCTAAATGTAAAAGGTCTGGAAAAGAATCAGCAGACAAATAACCAAAGCAATTATTCTATTTGTATGGGCAAAAATGGCAAATCGTCGTGTACCAAAGCCATATAAACTCGCTATTTTTGAACGCAAAGGCCTTAATGCGAAGGAAAATTACATCGTGGGACCCTCTTCATCTGTACGAGCTAAGAAGTCTGCTTCTCTCGGCTGCAATAGGTATGGTGCGTTGGAAGGAAGATCCCTCTCTTCATAATGAACTATGGTCCTATGCATCTAAGGAGATCCAATATTATCCCATCTTTATCCCTCAATCATTTCGCCGAATCAATATGTTAGAATTTGTTATAAGTGCTTTTTTAAGATGCAAAATAGTTTATTCAATATTTCTTTTGCGAATATTTAAATGATTCGAATATATTTATTTGTTTTTTTAAGTTCTAATCGTCGTAAAATAGTTTTAGTTAAATCTCCAATGCTAAAATTTTAAACTTTAAAAGTTTATGTGTTCATTTAACGTAACGAGTATTAGCTTTGGTTTTATGTGTGTATGTACATTCTGTAAAATTGAACTGTGAAATATATAAAATGAAAATATATACAAGTTTTGGAACTTATATTATATTGACATTAAATTCAACATCAAGAAAATTAATCAAAGTATATAATCTTAAACACCGTCCTAAAAAGGGTTCAAAATTGTATGGTAGGGAGGTTTCTCGAACTTCTAAATTTATATAGAATGACTTGAAATACTGTGACAATCTACCTAATTTATTTCTTCATGATTTGGACCAATATTAAAATTACTCAAAATTATTTTTGCGATAGAACTTTAAACTGTGATTTAAAAAAAATATTATTCCCCCCTCTTCCCCAATTCTCAATTTATGCGAGGCAATAGAGTGAACTTTTTTTTTTGTTTCGAAATTTTTTGACAAAATAAGCTAAGGAGCTGGTCTTTGCAAATGTACTATTTCCTGAAATACCTAAATCAAATCAAGAAGTGCTTATTCTGATGTGTTGAAGAAGAAGAAGAATACGCACAATAATAACGTTGAGAAGAAACTAAATCTCAATGTAGAATACGAATGGGAAACTTTCGTTATTTTAATGGAAGATTCAGAAGGAAATGCATTTAAAAATGATAAATTGAAGCACATTGAGGTATATGATATGGCAATGGAATTTGGGTTCCATGAACATGAGATCGCTGGAGCAAGTCCAAGGTTTGGATTAGGTCAATCTTGTATCTACACAAGGTTTCCCATTGATGTTAGATCAAGACTTACCGACTTAAAAAAGGAATTGAAGATTAAGACATTAAACAAGGATGGCATACATGAAGAAATAACTTGTAAGCTTAAGGGATCGATAAAATTTCTCTTGATAAAAAAAGAAGTTGACTATTACTTTAGTTAACACTTTCAAAAGAGTTAATGAAGGCCTCCTGGTCAAGTGGCTCGGACAATTTGGAGAGATAATCAATCACTTCCCCAAAAGTAACCCTTTCGACAAAAATGCGGAAGATAAGTATCCAAATTACCGCGAGGTCTGGAGAGATAGCGACTATTTGGTTGAGATCATTGCAGACCCCTCAAGTATTCCTCAGATCGTGCCTTTCCAAGGATATCTCGTGAAACTTAAGTTTTTGGGAGTAAAGTTGCAGTGTCAGAAGTGTTTTAACTTCGGACATCTAAAACAATATTGCGATCAGATGAAAATGAAAACATCAGATTATGAACGAGTTTTGAAGAGGAAATTGGAAGAGCGTCTATCAAATAACGGAACTACCCCATCGGGAGAAAAATCTGTGCCTCAGTCGGAGGAGGAATCTCTTGTTACAGAATCTAATGATGAGCAACAACATGTTCCTGCTATCTCTGACAACGAAATCTCTATTCCTGTACAAGAGAGAGTTGACCACGAAGTAAGCAACGAAGGTCAAAGTGTAACCGCAGTTCAGGACATTGCAATTGAAGTGAACGCCGAAAATGATAATATCGAGGCTGTTGTAAATAATAGTCTTAATATTAATAATGCTGCCCCTTTCAATGAAGATACTCCTGTTTCAAACCACGTCTCAGGGTCTCAGGCAATAGTATTAGAAAAAGAATTTACCCCTGCCCCTTCTATTGAAACTGTGTCAAGTGCTGCAACTAATATAGTCGCATCAACATCTATAATAGCCAAAACATCTCTGAAAAATAACCGTTCTCACCTAGATACCAATGCTGTTCTACTGGACAGGACACGGTCTCAGTCGACCAAAAGAGTGAGATCGTACTCAGGTCCGTCGCCTGATAATAGGAAGAACCCTACAAAAATTAAAAGAAATTAGTTGGAATCTCGTGATCAGATAAGGAATGAGTGTTTTCTCTGAGACCTATTCACAATTGAAGATCACTAATTATTTTGAAGATGCACTTTGCAACGAGATCTGGGCAAATATGGGTATGAAAAGAATAATTTCCCTGAATACAAGAGGCGGATTGAACAGATTACGCAGGCATGCTTTTTTAAACTCCATTTTTGAAAAAAATCCAGACGTTATTTGCCTACAGGACGTGAAACGTGAGGTATCATCAACATGTCCAACCAACTGCTCGCTCTGTAAACCTGGACGCTATAAAACTTTCTTCACTGGCAGTGACTCAAAAAGAGGTGTTCTCACGTTTATTTCAAAGAGAATCAAGACAGCAGAATGTGTTGAAGAAATATCTAAAACAAGTGATTGGCACAAAATATATCTGTCGACAAGTGGAATGAGCATCTGTATCATTAATGCTTACGGCCCTAATGAAAAATGCTTAGACTTTTATCAATCTATATCGGAAACGTTGAGCAAAACCAAAATACCAGTGCTGATGGTTGGAGACCTAAATATAGATTTGGACAGACAGAGCACTTATTACCCTAATAGGGGCTGTCTACAAACTCTTATCAGCATGTTCAAACTAGTTGATGTTATGAATATATTCTCACCCGGAAGTTTTTCTTGGTCTAGAGGAAAGTACAGATCAAGAATTGATCTTGCTTTAGTTTCTCCTGGTTTGGTGAGAGTAGTCAAGAATGCCACTTACAAACCGGAACCTCTCTCTGACCATAAGTTGATAGAGTTGGAACTACACTCCCGCTATAGTCAGCGCCGTTTCAAGGTTCCTCGACAAATATTACAGGATAGTAAGTTTAAAAAGAGGATAGGGTCGAATATAAAAAAAGCATTTTCGACAAAATATTCGGCAGATACAGCAATAAAGGTGTTTACCAAAACTGTTCAAACCACGACAACTTCTTTTTTAAAGAAAGGAGGGAGTCTTTGAAAGTGCGGCTACAGGATATCGAATGCGTTCTGGATTCTTCTTCTATATTTGCCCGGTCCTTAATGGCTGACACCATCAACGTCTTCAGGATTTCAGAAGTGGCGGAGGCTGAAATGGAGAATAAAGTCTCTATAGAGAGTAGTGCCTCGAAAAGACTTAAAAATATTTCAAACTACGAACAGCGTCCATCTCCTACTATCAATAGAATTATTGATGGAGGTAAAGTCCTAAATACCCCAAAGGACATTCTACGATATTTCCATGATAGATTTCAATCAATTGTGGGAGTGCCAAGAACTAACTTTCCTAAGCGGAAAAAAATGTCAAGAATCGGAGGAAATAAAATCTTCACTCGGGATTCTATCACAAATTATGTCCAGAATAACTTAAACTGTAAAAAAGCAGCAGGCCCTGATGGTATAATTGGTGATATTTATGCTCTCTTTTTGGAGGAAATCATTCCATATCTTTTGAAGGTGGGTAAGTCTATGGAACTGAAGGGGACAATGCCTGCGGATCTAACTAAGGGTAGGATCGCATTAATCCCAAAGAAAGGGGATGGGTCAGACTTCAGTCACTGGAGGCCCATCACCATTCTCAATTATTCTTACAGAATATTATCGGGAGTGCTTGCCAAAAAATAGAACCCATTCTCAATAATAAGATTGGGTGTCAACAGAAGGGCTTTCTTAAAAAAAGAAAAATCTTCGACGTCTCCAGAAACATTCAGGCATGCATCGACTCGGTGGAAGAAAGGAAAACGTTTGGAGCAATAATAGCAATTGACTTTCAAAAGGCTTTCGATTCCATATCGCATGTTCATATTATGAATGTAATAAAGAAGCTCTTACCAAGGGAGTATTTTAATCCTATTCGGGCACTACTGCGAAATGGTACTTCAACAATATCATTAAATGGAATCGAAAGTGATGCTATCAACCTCACTAGAAGTTGCAGACAAGGATGTCCATCTGCTCCTCTTCTCTTTGTAGCAGCAGTTGACGACTTAGTTCGAATGACAATGAAAAAATATAAAGGTTTTGGTGTAGACATAAAGGGCTCTAAGCATTTAATAGACCTTTATGCAGACGATGTTACACTTATGATAGAAGGACACTCTGAACCTCAACTAAGTAAGAGAGTGGAGATAATCCTGATTTTTTTGCAAATTACGAGAAAATATCAGGCCTATCAATCAATAAAGCCAAAACAACGATATTACCTCTAGGTCAATGGAACCTCAAACAAGTTCAATTGCCTCCTGCCAAATAAAAAATCAAGTGGACATTCTTGGAGTTACTTGGAATGGTAGAGGAATCGACGAGAAAAGCTGGAAGAGTGTGTTTTCAGTAATCGCATATAATATAAAGAAATGGAGATGTTTTAACATTCAAAGAAGAATAGACTTGTATAACTTAAAAGTAGTTCCTATTTTGTTATACAAGGCGTCTTCTCACCCCATAATTGCCGAAAAAGCCATTCTCGAGGAGGAAAAATGGCTACGAGCCCTTTTCCATCAGCACTACCTTCCTTCTGTTCAAAGACCTAAGCGTTCTCTCGGGGGAGGTCTTACTCGACTGTGCCATATATTACCAAAGGTGTATCTGAGAATTTTTTATGAAATTACAACAAATCCTTCTATCGAGTGGAGGAGATCGATAGCATATAATGAAATTTACTGGTGGCTGATGTTCGGCTCTGACCTCACAAATCATATAACGTCCAGACTCTCTCGGGTTTGGGGTGCCGCTCAGCGTATTTTATGGAAGTTAAAACCAATTTACGACAACAATACAACTGTTGACGTCATTAGACAGAACGCCAACAAGAGCTTTTACTTTCGAAATCTACCACGACCAGAGAGTTTGGAGGAAGAAGCCATCAAGTTTAGAATCCTTACAATTCATGACCTCCACAAAGAAAATATATTTTCGGACGGACGGTTTATGTATCCTTTGACAAGGACATCTCACCAACAAATTCTATCGACACCTTGGCACATGAAAATGTCTCCACCATCTTATAAAGGAGAGGTAGATAAAATTTGCAAAAAATATCTGAATCTCCTTGGCCTCCCCTCGAAATGGAACAATCGGATTCTTGAATCACTACTTGGCATTCATGATGGAAGGAAATTCACTTCCCAATTGATGATTTCGGCCGATCTTTTGTTTTATACAAAACCATGTAAAGATTGTGGGTGTTTGTTCAATTCGACGCTTCATGTATTTGTGGAGTGTCGTGTGGTGAAAATTCTCAAAGATTTTATTCTTCTAAACTCACCTAACCTCCGTTGTGAATCTTCAAATGCTTGGAAAGGCGTTGTTCTCTTCGGCCTCGGAAAGAACAACAAATCATCGGAGTCCAAGGCACTTACCTTTAGTATTTTAAACTCAAAGGCCCTGATATGTCAAAAGCTGTCCTTCAACGAACCCCTGCATCCCTTCGAGCTGAGGAACATATTTTTGTCGGCAGCAGCAAGATATGCAGCTTTATCTTTGAAGATCCCTTCGCTGGAAGAAGGTGCAACGTGGGCGTCTGCCGGAAGAATCATTAAGTATTTCCCAAGTCTCTCCCTCCAACATCAAAAACTGATAAAAATTATTTCAAGAAGTTATAGTAATTTATAGCCTTCTAAATATTTCTATGTTTTATTTTCAACATTTGTGTTCAGAGTTTTAAAATATTTAATAGTTGTGTAATTGATTGTAAAATGATTTTAAAAGACGATTTGTTTTATTTTATATTTATATAATATTTTATTGTTAGTGTTCCTCCCCAGAGCAAAAATTTTAAACTATAATGTTTATTTATGTTTTTATAACACATTTGCTTTGGGTTTTATGTAAATGTCTCATTTTTTATTTATTTACATAATAAACGAACTGATTTGAAAAAAAAAAAAAAA
>CP045904.1:9836904-9869237 GCA_013387185.1 Caligus rogercresseyi | reverse complement strand
GGCCACATCTCCTTCCTTGTTCTTGTTTGCAGGGGTTAAGATCTGACCGATTTGCATCCTATACGATCTGCAACGCAAATCTTCTTTCATACATTTTGAATGTTGTTTCCCCAACCTCTAGCTCCTAAGCAATGACAATAAAAGAGCGAGTGGGTCTCATCGATGAAGACCCCACAAAGTCCATGTTCTGACCTTTCTTGTGGACAATTCCGGCCTAAGCTTCCTTATAATCACTTTACGTGGATCCTTGCAGTCCTTCCAGGGATTTCCACAGTCTTTGGACGCTTCGTAAAGCATAGAAGTCAACCATGAAAGCTCAGAGTTGAATACTATGCCTTCATGCTAACCAAGATTCCAACCCGGCGCATCTCCGTTCCTCCTCGCTGAAAACAATCTCCTCCAGATTGCTGTATACGTCCCTCATATGCTTTGAATCAACTGGCTGTATAGCTTAAACCAGTTGCTTTCTACTGGTATAATTACCGGCCTCCTATCTATCTAAATGACAAAGTAACACAAATCTTAAATTCGTGCCAATTTCATCGGGGGACCCTGTATATTTTCGTTCCTTCGACATTCTAAGTGACGACGTTTTTTTTTAGAAACGAATTACCAAAATAATGTGTGAGGACGTTTTTTTAGAAATAATTTCCAAAATAAAGTGAGGACGATTTTTTTAGAAAAATAATTTCCAAAAAGATTCCCAGAAAAGTGATGACGTCCCGGCACGGTGTTTAAAAAACTGGGACACTGGGCCGGGACGCTCAAAAAACAGCCGGGACCTGGATGGGTACCTGGTCTTTTCCTGATAGATATACACGCATATTATATATTAATAATTATATATAATGATAATATTTAATTTCAATTATATCTATATTGATATATTAGAAAAAAGAGTCCTCGGCATTTGTCCTATTCATAAAATCTAAATCTCTCATACGGCCCTATCTTTCTTATACTACAGAATATTTCACATTCCATCAAACTCAAAATGCAAAAATTGAAATAATCTATTTATCGTAGCAGACGCATGCAACTAAAAAGATGAAAAGTTTTTTAATGAAATATTGATAAGTCTTGCATACAAACTCTTCTTCTTCGTTGATTTATGAACAACTCGCAAACAAAAACTTGTTTCTTCAATTTCCTTGATATATTAGATAAGTGAATTTCGTGAGAGAAATAGGGAGGATGTTTAATATACTTAAGAGACCGTTTCTCTGTAATCCATGTATAGACCCTGATACAAAACTCCTAGAAGTAATATAAAATTAAAAAATATATATAATAAATTAAATAAATCATATAACCCTTACGTCTAAAGTATTAGTAGGGTTGGGCAAATCCACAAAAGTTTTTAAAGGCCAGTGGTTTCTATGGCCAAATTTTGTGTAGAATCCAAATCTGGCAAATTTTTTGATCTCAGTTGATGTCTTACGTCACTAACACTCAAAAATTCAAAATGGCCGCCAAAATGATATAATTTGGCCAAAAAATAATTTTTTAAATGAAATAGTACTTCCAGTTTGTCTTATATAGGTTTTCTTGTTAAGGAATTATAAAATAACACTAAAAGTCAATAAATAATTTTTATTAAGAGATTCACAAAATATTATTAATTTTTCTATACAAATTGGAGGAAACAAATGGATTTCAAAATTAACATGAAGCACCATAACAATAGTTCAGTATCACATATCTATATAAAACACTATTCCCTCACACTTAAGCATTGTTTGAGCAGTGTGCTTACATTATAATCAGATCTGACTCTGGCTGATATAATCTTAATTGATTGCTTTAGTTCAGCACATGAAAACTTTTCCATTTTAAATCTTCCGTCTACTTTGATTTCTCATTTGTCGAATATCTTAAGTAGCCTATCTCTGACAGCAATTGTTTTTCTGTTAGCCTTGTAATCAAGTCAAGGAATCTCTTGTAAATGGCCTTGGTGTCCGCTTTTTTTCTTTTGAGCTGCTCTTTCTTTATTAGCGCTAATTTTTGGAACTTTTGACAGTGTGCAAATAGTTGGATCAATGTTCTAACAGCGGTTACATTGTTGACGTTCTTACCCATTTCCATCGTTTCTGATTTTCATCGTTACTCAGCTTTAAGAAGGATGGATCTGTGGTTATACATCTTGCGTGAATGAGTGTGAAAGATGTTGATCCTCCACTTGCTGCAATAGGACATCTAATTTGCAAATTCTGACGCACAGCCAAGTTTTTAAGTGGAAGCAAACTGTAGTTTGGTTTCATCATATCAACAGACCTTACTTTTTTACCAAAAAATATTACGTTTAATAATTTTTGAAAATCGATTTTTTGGCTCGGTATTTTTAAATACTTTATCAGCACTGCCTGATCTGCACCCCAATATGATTATGCGCAGAGCGTGAAAATCTTCTCTCAGTAACACCTAAATGTTGGGCATTATAGATAACAATCACCTACTCGATCTGTCATCCAATTTTTTTTAAAGAAATAGTTTCAAAAATGAATTTCAATAGCCAAAAAAATTATGTAAAAAATGTAAAAAGTGTTTTTCAAACTTCTGGCTCATGTTACAGAAACAATATTTCTAGATCCTGGGCTCGATAGACTAATTTTGATGCTATAATGCTTATTTATATCCTGTCGGATGCAATTCTATCCAAGCATATAAGCAAATAATAAAAAATAATATTTCTCAGAAAAAAACTTACTTGCCTATATATACATATTTATGACCGATATGAAAGTAAAGTCCCTGCAGTTCATAAAATATATATGTCAACATATAATTGCAAAGAGGATTAAAAAACATCTGATTCATCAGTTTTTGAACTTTAATATTTTTAAAAAGAAACCATATATTTTTCTTCATTTAAAATGCTGTATTTATTTTTATCAAATATATTTTTAAAAGAAATGTAGTAAGATATGAGTTCCAAGATCTGCCCATAAAATAATGTTCTTATTGCTTGAAAAGCAATAAATGAAAGGAATAATAATTGTTCCAATTAATTATGTTCTAAAAAATTGAATTTGATTTATTTTTAAATTTTTACTTCAATGGATCCCATTTCAAAAAAGTTTTATTTCAAATATAGCATCCCGAATTCCTAGATTCATCGGGGGACCCAGTGTATATATATATATATATCAGGAAACGACCGGGTACCCGGCCCGGCAGGGATCCCAGCTGTTTTTGAACGTACCGGCCGGCCCGACTTGAAAAACTTAAGTCCCGGCACGGGTCCCGGCGAAAAAAAGTGTCCCGGTTGTTTATGATATATATATATATAGATATATATATATATATATATATATATATATACTATATATATATATATATATATATATATATATATATATATATATATATATATATATATATATATATATATATATATGCAGTGGACATCCACTCTCCTGGTAGTGATTACGATCCTATCTCTTCTAGGAGAGATGACGACTTAAACATGAAGATATTATTTTACGATGCTGTACAATTATTTATTTCATTTGCAATTTCTATTGTATATTTGGTGGAAATCATTTTATTTGTGCTTGAATGCACAAACGAAATCATTTCCACCAAAATTGGGTAGTAAATGCGACCCCATGTTTTACTTACATTTTATCTATGTATTATTGAATAATAAAATTTGATACCCATCTGAGAAAAATTAATCATAATTAAAATAGTTTGAAAAACATCGTAATACCATCTCCATACTTAAGTTGTCATCCCTTTTAAGAGATACAACTCCTGATATCCTAGCAGAATAAATTATTTTTCTGATATAGATGATAATTGTTGTCACTCCTAGGAGAGGATACGATCGTGATCTTACTAGTAGAGTCAACAACGACTCTACTGTATCTCCATCTCTACTGCGACATATACATATATAAGTACACAAAATGTCAATAAATTACATGGAATATTGTATTTTTATAGTTTTAAACCAATTAAACTTCCCTTCAAAAAGATCTTCATAAAATAATGGATATGGATGACATAATTTCCTTAAAGTTTTATTATTTAATGATTTGGTTTCTTTCAAGCTATTCCTCATACAAAAAATAATATTGGGTGCTTCCAAAGTCAATACATAATATCCAATTGCAAAGGTGATTCATAATAATGCTTTGACTAAGCCATATATCACGACTTTTTTCAATTCCCTAGACCTGGCCGCACCCAATGACAAATGATTTAGAGTCAACCCAGTCAACATTAGATAGTTGCTAAACTACGCATTCAATTTTTATAGGTGAATGAACCGAGGAGTGGTGGAAAATAGGATTTTTGCATTGAAACATGAAGAGACAAAACAAATATATATTTTTTTCTCCCGATTTCATTCTTTTTCCTTTGAAATACGGCATTAAAGATTCCAATATTTTATTATTATTATTTTCAATAATGTTGTTGTGTTTCGTATATACACTTATATAAAATAATTTATACAAAGTAACTTTTTATAGGAAGGGCAATGTTTTATACACATAGGGTACATTGTTGCAGTTACTTTTTTCAAAACATAATATAAAGATTATCCCTTGGAGTCATGCATGTATGTATAAACAAGCTTGACAAAAGAAAAGTTTTGACCGTATATATATATATTCATATATAAGATGTTTAATTAATTAATGGCATAAAGGAAGCTTATGCAAGCTGAAGTTTTTTTTATGTTCATCAAGATAGCTTAAAATTGTCATAGAAAAAAACAAATTATTAAATCCTTTTACTCTAAAGGAAAGTTATAACATTAAGTTATAAATCCCTCACATGTCCTCAATTTCAATGCTACAGAAAAGGAGTAAGCAAAAATTGTAGTTAAGCTCTCGAGGAATCCAAATTTATTTTTATTTTTTATAACCACAAAAAACACGAGATATTAAAGTTTTGAAATTGACATTTGTGGGGACCAAACTTTTTTATTAATAATTAATTTATTTCATACTTCTAGGATATGTCCAAAATTTTACATTCCACAAGTAGTAAACATACTTTTATTGCAATCCTATACATATAATAAAAACAATAAAATAACACGTCAATAATGCTAGAAAATAAGAGAAGTATCAACAAAAACAAAATGGAAATCAAAAGATCTGGTTGATAAAATAGCGGCAGCTTGATCCTCTCGGTCGACATGAAGGGGGAATAGTTCGTTCACGGTTGTATTTTTCTTGTTGTCGTTTGACACATTGGAGATCGACCGAAGAGCGTCTTTCGACGAGGCGATGGAGACCCACAGGGGTCCAAACCTATCGTTATTCGCTTTCGACTAAACTTTCGCAAGATGATCTGTATGCACTAAAGTAAAATCCTAAGGGGGGTGCAGCAACACTCAAATCCGAAAAACATGAAATAAGAATCACTCTAATATTATATTCGTGAAGCCACACCTTTATGTATCTCTGATTTATGCATTTGAAATCGACAATCGCAAAAAAATATTTTATTAAATGACAAATAAACTGGGAAGTTATTCAGTTGTCCTCCTAATAATTACTCTTGAGCTATGGAAGTTCACAAAATATCAATGTAATCACATGATTCTGAACTGCACTGTTTGACAAAAAATAGACATATAATGAAGGATATCGACATACTCCATTTCCCCGATATTTTTTTTTTTTCAATAAAAAATATTATGTAGAAAGTCTTTCTCATAAAGAAAACTACACGGTTGCGACTTTTTCTTTTGCATTTGGCGTATTATAATTATCAAAACATTTATTGTTTATATATTAAAATTAAATAAGACGTTCAAACCTTTTAGAATATTAGAGATAAAAAATGAATAGATATATTAAATTATACGAAAACTGCACGAAAGATAAAAATTTATATACACAGAAAAAACAAATAGTTTATATTAGTGTATCTACATTTTCGTAACATGATGCTTGAATACTGAAAGGCAGAACTTGATTTTCAAAAAGTTCACTTTTTCCTCATAGAGCATCAACCTTTGTATATTCCTAGCAAGGAATACTAGAAGCTAACTGGAAGGATGACGTCATTAACGGGCACTCCCTTTATGCTCAAGTAAGGGCCATCATTATTAGTTCAATTGTAATATTTATTTCAAAAAACGTGGTTGTGTAGTGTTATTTCAAGTTCTTTATATTCTGTGTTTCCAAGTGGTTTACAAGTTATCTGCTTCTGTTGTAAACAGGGATATAATAATATGCCAAAGAGGGACTACTCTTTCTCAAACGATCTCTTTGGGAAGCTCAAGAGTCACTTTGATATCCACAGCTTTCGCCTCAATCATCTGTCAGCCATTAATGCGGCCCTCTTGAACAATGTCACCTCTGTCCTCATGCCCACGGGGGTGGAAAGAGTCTCTGCTATCAGTTACCAACCGCGGTCCAGGGTGGAGTCACTGTAGTCCTATCCCTCCTGGCATCCCTCATATATGATAAATTCACGGTCTGGGAATCCCTGCAGATCATCTCTATGGCCGGCAGCGGAAAATATACGAAAAGCTCCGTCTCCTCACGCCCCAAATCATATTCCTCTGCGTGACTCCCGAGAAGGTATCTGCCTCTCAGAAGCTCATTGGAGTCTTTCGAAGCCTTTATTCGCGGGATCCCCTCAAGCGATTCGTTATTGATGAGGCCAACTGTGTGTCTCAGTAGGGACACGACTTTCACTCGTACTACTAGCTTCTCCATAGGTTACGAAGTGATTTCCCCCGAGTCTATTTTATGGCACTAACGGCCACCGCGACGCCCTGCATCCGAACGGACATTCTACATCATCTAAAAATGAAGTCTCCAAAATGGTTTCTCTCTTCCTCCAACAGACAGAATTTGGCCTATGAGGTCCAACCAGAGAATCCATCCAAAACTGCTATGCTGCCCTTCCCGTGGACTGCTACCGTGAAATGGCTATTAAGCTGCCTTGCTCCAAGGGTGAAATAATGGACATTGTTCATATGAAGGAGCTTTAATACAAGAGCTACGAGGAGGAACTTATCCCTATTTGCCAGAGCTTTTTGGACCAACGGTTGAGTTATTTGGAGGATAAGGAATACGCTGCATTTCTAAATAGCGAAGAAGGCTCTGGGATTTTCCGTATTTTAGCTCGAGCATCGAGTCTATTGGTGGATGGATGTCCAAGTCAAAGTAAGAGTTTCTAACTATTCATCAAAAATAAAAGTACCCTTTTTTATCTTAAAGCAATTTAAAATATGAATGATTTTAAAGACATATATATATATATAATATTAATCATTACTTTTTCATTTTATGAAATAGATTTTTACTTTATCACAATATCAAGCCAATAAATAAAAAATAAGTATTAACTAAAAATTAAATATATTGAGTGCATTGTCCAATTTTAATAGTATCGTAGCTACACGTAGCTTTTATTCTGTTATTGACTTTGTTTTTTGTGTTGAAATGCATATTGCATCATCTGTTTTTAATTAAATGATGTTAAGGTAGTGATAAAACAGGATAGAGTTACGCTATGACGTTAAATTTAATATCACCTAAATGTTTATAATTAATTCTTCATATTGTAATAGGGGCGGAAGAGGCAAATACTATCGGGGTCGCTGTGGCAGAATGTTATCTTTCCCTGGATGAAAAAAGTCTGGCTCGACCTCAAGCCGAACTGGAACGCCCTCAAACGCAACGCCAGCCCCGCTAAAACCTCCTCAAGATCCTCTGATTTGAAACTCATGGCACCTCCGAAACTAGAAGTTTAATGAGGCTGTGTCGTTTCAGAGAAACAAAGATCGTCAGATATGAAATTTAATTTGAAAAATATTTTTTTTAGTTACAGTCTATTTCACAATGAAAACATATAATATTGAATTACTTGTTTGTAACTGTTAAACTATGTATCGTTTGTAAATAATATTATATTTACTATTGTGGAAACTATTGTTGATAAATAAAAAGTATTAAAATATATATCACACTCGCTATTCATTTTTTAAAAATATAATACCTACTTGTTTGATCGTTGAATTATAAATTATTGAAGTGAAAATGACTCATTTAGCTATAAAAATACATATAAAATTTAATTTATTGCTATGTTAATCAACGTATCATGGCCTTAACTTGGAAGCTACAATTTTCCCTTTCCTTTCCAGTTAGTTTCTAGTATTCCTTGATTCCTAGGTGAGTACTAACGTGTCAAACTTATTGAGTATTAATTTTTATCCCTATTGTTTTTTTTTGATTTACTGTAATATAATCGTACATATTATTATCGCGCACGCCTTAATCGCAGCCTTTAACATCGTATGCTTTTTTTCGTACGTTCCTTTATCGCACGCCTTTAACATCACAATCTTTTTAAAGGGAGTATTATTAACGTGTTGCTCAATTGTCGTTGCTGCTTATAATCGTACGCTTAAACATCGTGGTCATTATCATCGTAGGTTTACTTCAATGAATTCATCAATCCAATAAGAGGAAAAAAAGAAAAAAAAGAAAAGGGGGCTGAAGGGAAATAATAATAATATAGTAATATAAAAGATATCATCTTTTCATCAGTCGTGAGTAAAAACAACAAAAAACATCTCGAAATTTCTGAAGAATTGTAGTGCTCGGGGCTGTAAATGAGGATGTTTAAGTCATGGAGAATCCAGCATTATCTTTGCTTAATTTCTTCGAAGGACTTGAAGCCAGGTCTTTGTGATAAGTGGAAAAATGCACTTATGGACAAATATATAATATATAAGGACTCCAGGACTCTGATTCAGATTTAATGCGTCTTATAGGACTTGAATCCGGATTTTTGGGACTCAAGGACTCGGATTCGATCAATTTTTGAGGACTTGAAATCGGACTTGGGAATCCTGAATGATTACATTAAGGATATGGACTCTCATTTTTGGCTGTGATTCTACGTGTCCCATCCAAGCTATATTATATTTAACAATTTGGAAATTTATTGAGACCTTGAAAATGGAACAAGGGAAGAACGCACTATTGGTAGAACCATACCTTGGTGGAACTGAACCCCCTGCCAAGAAAAAAAGTATATAAATTCTTCTCTCCGCCTCCAACGAATTTGCAATAATTACGGAGACTACGAAGCTACAGATTATTTGAAAGGGATAGTATATAATTTATCATACTAGCTTTTCATGTATTATAAGTAATTCTTTTCGTGTTCTCCACCTATAAAAGTTTTATTTATGTATAAAATTATTTAAGAAAATACAATCTCGATTATCTCAAAAATTTGAAACATTGTAAATTATAGTATTGTTTGTGTTATATAGCTATTTACGTTTAATTTATGTTGAGAAAGTGATAATAAAAAATAAACTTGAAAAAAGATTCATTGTATACGGTAATATTTCATGCCCTTTCTTCAGAGCCGTTATATCATAGCAGACATCCAAGGGGACTGCACATCTATCTCATTAAAAAAGGGTGAACAAATTATTTATTCTCAATTTAAGCATCTCTTTTAAATGATTTTTATAGAGGACATTAATTTTCCCCCATGATCATGGAAGGTTTATATAATAAGTATTGATTGAAAAATATTTATTTAAACGTTATGAAGGGGTATCATTTTTTTTTTTATCAATATACTTTTTGACACAAAATTAATCTGATTTGTGAATGGTGATTAATGAACAATAATTGCGTGAAATCTAATTCTGTCTTTATTTTGAATTTTCATAATTTATTATTCTAAGTAATTTTTATAATATATAAAAAAACAATATTTGGGCTTTTAATTGGTTGTGATTGTATCATAAATAATTTTAAATAACTCACGGTAACTAATTTACCCAAAGTTGTTTATATCATTGTTCATAAGTTTATGTTAAAAGTAGTGTTGAGACACGGTCTCAGACCGATTTTGATTTTCGGTCCGGTCTGAAGTAGTATTTTCTAGACCGATTCAGACCGAAATTTCGGTCTAAACCGTCGGTCTTAGACCGTAGACCGAATTATATTCGGTCCAGACCGTATGTAATAATTAAATCGGTCCAGACCGTAGACCGATATTATAAGCATTTACAATAGCATTATTATCTGACGACGTTTTGTTGATTTTCATTCGTACATGTTCCGTTTAGTATTTTCAAATCAATGTACATGTGTGTATATATTTAACATATTTATGTCTTCGAAATAAAAGAAACAGTACTAATTAGTAAATACTACTTAAATATGTTTTCCAAAGAAGAAGTGTAGTAGCATTGTGATTATAAACCTATAAAACAACAACCCATACTTATAATTCAACATATGTATGTATTTTCTATAACTTTGTTAATCTTACCAAAGGAAGAAAACCTTCTTTTGTTGCAGGACAATAACCTCCGAATTAGAAACCAAATTCCTCCGAATATAAATATCAATGGAACCAAATGGCCGACATAGTATTTCCGTTTAGCCATCACAGATTCATCGATCTGAACGACAAAACCTTTAATTTTATTAGGTATATTTGTCAAATAGCTCGAGTGAATATTCCTAAACTCGGAGTACCAGTTGTTAGTTCAGACACGTCAATCATGTTTTGCACCGTGCTCACGGGAATTTTCAGTGCTCAGACCCATGCTAATCGTACGAGTACGGGAGAATGGTTCTCTTGATTACATGTGAAGATATAATTATATTAATTTTTTACACATACATTGACAATAAAAAAGCGGAACGTATACTTATGAAAACACAACAAAACCTCATCAGATATCAAAACTATGTTACTGCCGATATTTTATTAATTATATAAATAATGTGTACCATAATATTTTTCTAATATTCATCAAAACTTCTTGAAATAGGTAAGTGGTGTTCTTAATTTTAATAGCCTTTACTTACCGGCTTAGATAGATCTATGTAAAAAAAGAAATGGACCGATTTAGACCGAAATATAAAATTGGACCGATACAGACCGAAGTACAAAATCAGACCGATACATATCGGTCCAAATGTGAGACCGGTCAATAGACCGATCTTAATTTGTATTTTTTTACTTTAGACCGGTCTAGTACTTTCGGACCGAAACTCAACACTAGTTAAAAGTAAGTAGGTTGTACTAAATATAATATAAATTTGAAGATGAAACAACCCTTAAGACTACTCAATAGGCCATAGACAACTCCGTTGATATACGACCCAGTCTTCTCGATTGCCCTCACATTAATCATAACTATATTTAGTTGAAATATATCAAATCAAACATATATGCATTAAGTGATCTTTCTTTATAATATATATTTATTAAATTTATTTATTAGAGTAAAATTTCGAAATGTATTTACAAATATTGTTAAAGACATCTTCCACGCTCTTCCCACATCTCTCTCGCCAAATAAATTCCTTCGGTAATGGACTAAAGTCAAAAGCACATTATTAGTATGAACGCTCGTCCTAGGATCCACGAAGTTTCGTGAATGGTCCACGACGTCGTGGAGGTAATGAGGATGGGCAGGCAATTAACGGACTCCATGATAGGCAGCCTATCCATCAATATATATTTGTGGAACCTGTGTCTATGCTCTCCATAACTAAGTGGTGCGGCACTTCGACCCTAAGAATAAATTAAAGTGATTATAGCAAATATTATAATAATGATAATAATAATAAATTCTTTTCACCTTCAGCATCTTGAAGAATCCCTCCTTTGTTACCGTGCAATCTTCCCCAAACACCCAGCTCTAAGGCACGAGATGGCCTAGATTATACTTCCTCTTTGTCATGAGGGATTCATCAACTCAAGGCACCATGCCGGGGCCTCAAATTTTGCATACACTAGACCTCAATTTTCTAGTACACGGCTGATGGAGTACTCATCCCCAAGGCATGGTGAACCGTTCAGAAGGACATTTTATGGGCCCAGGACCAAAGCAATCGTCTGAATTTGTTGAAAGGTAGTTTGTAGTTTTTCCAACGGGAGCCACTCCTTTCGCTGATGGTCCCGTTTCCATGGGTACCCCATTTCCACCGCCTCATTGGACAGGACACGAAAGAGGAATAGACCGTCGGCGAACCTTATTTGGAGAATTTGACTGGATGATTTGGCATCCTTTGGAACGTTGATAATTGCCTCCATTGTGTTCAAATGAAACTGATTCTTCCTTTACTCTCTCTCTTTGTTTACATTGGTGGCTTTACCAATGGAATAAATTGTATGACACAACCTCCACCTCAGGGTCGTTTCGTTTAAAAGAGTAAAAAAACTAGGTAACATTTCTGTAGCAAGAATGTTTTATGCAAAATTATCCGGAAATATATAAGAGATATAAGAAATAATAGCTTTTTAATCAAATACATAATTTACAGAGGATTTTTAAATTTAAACATATGAAGCAAAATTAATGTTGAATAAAACACCATTAAAAATAATTTGTTCCACCTTTTTTTGATGAGTTAGCTGTGCCTGTTTATTTTATAGAAATAACATTTCTACATTTTTCTTGTATTCTCTTAAACATTTCCTGTGTGCCCGATAATTTCGCATAAAACTTTCTGCAACAGGATCGTTACTTAAAAGATTTTTCGACGAACCACACACACACTTAACAAATAAATGCTTCGACTAAGTGTATCTGAAAATAGGGTATAGACCAAGACTTATATTTAGTTCTATGAAAGTTTTTAATACACTTTTTCATTAAAATCTACAACAACAAAAAAAAAGGACGAGAAGCCATATAAACAGAACATATGATTTGTTGAAAAGTAAACTCAATTCAGATATGCAAAAAGCTATTGAACAAAAAACTTTTTTGGGGCGAATGATCTTGTATCAAAAATGTTTTAAGCGATATTACAAGCCCCACATGAGAAACATTGGCGCTTTTCCATTTATTTACATGAGCTATAAATACGTTCATGGTTTAATCTTGATAAGATCCTTGGATTTCGTGAGATTAGGAAGACATACGATTATTTGTTCCATCCTCCATGATTGGATGATCCTAAAAAACAAGAAAAATAAGGCTCATTAAATTAATAAATATAGTGTATTTATTAAAATTTTAAAATTAATTATCTTAGTTTTCATTTTATTTTAAAATAAGTGGAGATTTGTCCTCACTTATCCTAGGTCTGAGTTAACTCCTTAGTGGTATTATTGGTTTGTCTTTTATATTTAGTATGTTTTATGGTCGATTTATTGTTTTATTGACTGATTTTTTTTGCTTGATATCGTAAGATCATGTTTATTATTTTTATTTTTCAACATTTAATTTGTGTATTTTAACTTTTGTTTGGAGATCTAATTTAAAAATAAAATGTTTATAAATATATAAAAATACATTCTTTTTTATTGGAAGAGATGGATTGTGGTACTAAATTGTTAATGGTATGATATCTTACTCGTGTCTGTCAATTAAAGATAGTGAGGGGGCAAATAAGAGATGGAGATGGATATATTCAATCCTTAATTTTAGATCAGAAGAATTTGCTTGTGAATTGGGTTGCATTTGTGTTTAGAAGTCTTCTTCTACTTTTACACTCACATGCCAATGCTTCGGAGCTTCGAGGATTTCAATAGCCTTACAGTCTCACGACACTCACGGAGGCGGCTCGGGTTCCTCGGAGAACGGCGATGGAAGGGTACAGTAGTATTGGATTCCGGTAGTAAAGCTGGGCCTCCACCGACACTAACTCTCCATGGCCAGGTCCACCTGAAGCTCCACGTCACTCATCGAGGAGCGGAGACTTTCTTTGCCGCAAAAGAGTGTTTGTAGCAGTAGACAATCTTCTTTCTTTCGTCTTGGATGCTTGAACTCCTCTTGCATAAAGATTAATTCCGTGAGGAAGTTCGTCTTGTTAGTCCTCTTAAACGTCTTTGGCTTGAGTGTGTTAACGCCAAAAGGTCCCTTGAATGGACTCTTACTAGCAACTCATCAATCCTGATGACTTGATATAACTATTCCCGTTGTCTATGGTGCTCAAATGTTTATGTTTGATAAACTCGGGTCGTCGTTGAAGTAAGGAGCCGATAAATCCAGGATTTCAACTCCTAAAATTATGACGTAAAATATATTCTAAACATATAAAAAGTGATCTATCGATTCAAACAGTATGAATGAAAAAAAATGAAAAAATACTTTTGAAAATAAAATAAAACTAGTAACGATTAACAATAACTTTATCTATAATATTTTACATATTTACGTAAAGGATTTTCTGTTAATAGGCATCATGAAAGGTTATTTGATATTATTGGCAAATGGTATTTCATATATTCCATATCTTTACTACAACCTACTTACTTATGATACAAACTTAAATATAATATAGCTTGGATGGGACACGTAGAATCACAGCCAAAAATGAGAGTACATATCCTCAATATAATCATTCAGGATTCCCAAGTCCGATTTCAAGTCCTCAAAATTGATCGAATCCGAGTCCTTGAGTCCCAAAAATCTGAATTCAAGTCCTATAAGACGAATCACATCCGAATCAGAGTCCTGGAGTCCCAAGAGTCCGGATCCAAATCCTATAAAACTGGACGAGTAGGACACGACTCTTATATATTTGTCCATAAGTAGATTTTTCCACTTCTCACAAAGACCTGGCTTCAAGTCGTTCGAAGAAATTAAGCAAAGATAATGCTGGATTCTCCATGATTTAAACATCCTCATTTACAGCCCCGAGCACCACAATTCTTCAGAAATTTCGGATGTTTTTTGTTGTTTTTACTCACGACTGATGAAAAGATGATATCTTTCAAATTTCATAATGTATAAACTTAGGTTCCGAAATATTTTTCGTGTGACGTCACGTCTGGCAGAAAACATAACAAATAACTTTTAATATATATAACATCTCTACTCAATTATCATTAGTGCATCGTACTGTTACAAAAAATGGCTTCAATTAATAAAAAAAGAAAAAAAGACAGTGTGCAGTTGCTGTTTGTTCTTCATTGAATCCCAATGCTCACATGTATTGTACCACTCGTTTCCAACCAACATCACACAGAGAAAAGCTTGGACCATCGCATGCAAAAGAGGAGATTCGACATTTCCGCCTGCATCATCCTTTATGTGTAGTCTGCACTTCACTGAAGAAGACTATGAGAGAGATCTAATGTATGAGCTTCTTAACCTTCCTATTAGAAAGAACTCAAGAAAGGAGTAGTTCCGACACTTAATTTAAATTGTAAAAAGAGTTTCTAAATCAATGTCTAAGGTGCCGTCAGTTCCATTGGAAGCTCTTAATAAATTTGCTCAAATTCGTGTATAAAATTTGAAAAAGGCCTTCAAGAGCAAAAAGCTAGACATAGAAAAAGTTTAAGAGAGAAGCGAAATATGAGACAGTGGATTAATTAAATGCTCCAATAAATTATTTACTTTTCCTAATATGTATTTCTAATAATATTTATATAATATATAATTATAAACAGTATTTGTTTTGTAATAATTTATAAATTAATATTTTTTTCTTAATATGTATTTCTAATAATATTTATATAATATATGATTATAACCATATTTTGTTTTGTATCAATTCATAATTATACTTTTTATAAATTGTCTTTGTAAGAATATATGATTATAAATAGTATTGGGTTATAATTTATTTCGTTGTTTTTTATGTGCTTTAACATATAATGATTGAAGAGTTTGCTTTTTCATGAAATATTTTGGATAATTTCACCACTTTAAATCATCAAAAAATTATAATTACTCCAAAATTTAATATTTTTCCATTTTCTAATAGATTGTGATAATTAATTCTTCTATGAATCTATTAAAGGCTAATTCGATTATATTTAACATATTTTACTTATCAATATACCCTCTTTTGCCCGATGTGACGTCATGCTCATGAGGTAGGTTGCGTGGCGGTGTATTTTTTTACTTTCTTGGTTAAAAGGCTCTACCTTTACTTTTAACTACCTTGATATATTATTATTATTATTTCCCTTCAGCCCCCTTTTTTTTCTTTGTTTTTCCTCTTATTGAATTGATGAATTCATTGAAGTAAAACCTACATGAATGACCACGATGTTTAAGCGGGCGATTATAAGCAGCAACGACAATGAGCAAACGCGTTAATAATACTCCCTTTAAAAAAGATTGCGATGTTAAAGGCGTGCGATAAAGGAACGTACGAAAAAAAGCATACGATGTTAAAGGCTGCGATTAAGGCGTGCGCGATAAATAATATGTACGATTATATTACTGGACACCTTTTTTTCAACTTTATTTCTCAATTATAGTTTTACAATCTTGTTATGTTATTTGAGTTATAGTTTTATCCCTATTGTTGGTAAATTGAGCACATACAGCCTTATGTTGATTTGCCATGTGAAGATGTATTGAACCCGAAGGAAGAGATTTGGACTGTATATAGTGAAGCAAAAATCTTTCTTTTTGCTTTTAAAATATATATTCAAACTTCCCCCTTCTGTAATCTCGTCTTATATCCTAGGCTTCCCTGGTCCACAAACATTTATTCTACAAAACAGAGTAAATGAAAAACAAACACTGCCCTTTGCTTACTCTTAGAGCAGAATTGGGATACTTATTTCGACTTTACTCAAATCTTATTTACATGTGTACAACAGGTTATACCCAATAAGAACAAACAAGTACAGATTTCATAGCTTTACATACATGTTGTTGGTTGAAGTATTAAACTGAACATTCTTTTAATGTAAAAAGGAATAAAACCTTGCTATCATATATAATTGGTAGTCAGTAGAAATTGGAACAAGTTATTTATAGTTTTCGATACTCTGCTCGCCTTGAAATTCACTCAGTTCGATCAAATGATGTATAAGCTGTACTATTGATTTATTCTTGTAGGCAATTTCTTAACTTATGGACAGTATATCACTTAAAATGTCCTCTACACATTGGTAGAGGTCCTATTCTATTCGATCTATACAAAAGAAACTGCAATATTCGTGAACTGGAGATATCTAGAAGTCGTATGGATTGCATTATGATAAGAAAGTTTGATGTTGTCGTTCGATACATTGCAGTATTCTCAAAATGTATGATTAAATGGGTTCGTCATACTAATTTTTGTCACGCCAAACACCAGTGTCGGATCCAAGCAGTAGGTAGATTTTGTCAAATTGATATTTAGTAGTGACTCCATAATTATTCCAATTTAATTTGCCATTAATATTTCTTCTTTAGTATAACATACATAGTTTGTGCTTTTCATATTTATTCTGGTATAAAATGTTCTACTTTACTTATCTACAAACATTGATATTTCCAAGATTCCAATGACGAGTCCGTATGGCTTCCGTTAGCATAACTTTAATTGCATTTAGTTATTATCCGATTAGCACCATAAGCTCATAAAATATTACCCTCGTCAAAAATGAACTTAAATATCCTAAGATATATCCCAAAAAGCGAATTCGAACGTGAAAATTAATATTCGAATGTTAAAAAAGACTCCCGCGGTACAAGCGACAAATTAATATTTGAATGTGAAAATGTGAAATAAGCTTTTTTTCATGATTATATGTGTGCGTTATTGAATTGTAATATTATATAGGCTATATATGATGATTTAATGATCTAATTTTAACTATGTTTTTGCCGCATTATTGCCGTATATGGGCCACAAAGCAAATGCGTAAAACGAGCAACCCGATATTCGAATAGTTCGAATTCGAGTTTTTTTTCAAATGAATATTCAAATGTCATTTTTGAGCAATTTTGACAGCCCTATATATATATATATATATATATATATATATATAGTATATATATATATATATATATATATAGATATATATATATATATATATATATATATATATATGTGTGTGTATTTCTTCTAAAGGCCAATAATAAAAATACTTCAGGTTATATACTTCTTCTGTATTGGCTCATGTAAATACAACGTGTCCATTAAATGAGATCCAACCAGATTCCTGTCAATTGTTATATCATATCTAGCTTTCTTCAACTCCCTTTCAACAAATTTTCCCTGACAAAAAAGTCTTGTCAATCAACTTGAAGAACAATTTATTTTGTATTATATACAACCATTGTTCTTTAATATGAAGCCAAGTATAACAATCATGAAAAATAATAAAAGGAGTTGACAGCCCTGCTTACCAAGACGAGCTTAGAAAAAAGTTTATTATCATCTTATATTTAAATAGTTTTTAAACATGATTTAAAAAAATATATTTTTTCGATAAACATTCCATTTTTTACATTTCTTCCCTCCTATAATTTTTTAACTCTTCAACGTTCAATTATTCCACAATCACGAAAAACTCTTAATAGTAAATGCTTATAAGGATTTTAATATCATTTGTTATTAAATTTTTAACACGTAATTAATTTGGATTTTATATATTTATCTCATTTTAGGTTAACAAAATCAATGATGATTTACCTTTATATATAATATATATATAAAAATATATATATATATATACACATTAGGGGGTATTATAGAAACCTAATATTAAGATATCAAAATGTCACCCCCTGCGAAAAGCATTACCAATTCGCCGTAAATTTATTACAAGAGATTGATGAAAATTTAGCCCCTTCAATAGTGATACAAATTGAAATGAACTTTCAAGTTAGACATTTTTCCCCTGGGGAAAAACAAATTCCATACTAATATAACATAAATTTTAAAGTAAAAAACTATAAGAAAAATGACAAAATTTGAATCATTTTGAATTCATTTGGTCGCATTGTTAAACGACTTATTTAATAGCTGAATAAGACTGCATAATAGGTTGGAATATCAATGTCCGAGTCAGCAGCTGATGACATATAAAAGAGAAGGAAGGAAACGGCATTATCCCTTGAACTGTCCAAGCCCTATGAAGTAGATAGAGAGGGATATAACTACAAAGAAGCCGGTGATGCAATGGTTATGAAATAACCATTCAAGTTTTTTACTACTCATCAACATAGCCTGACGTTCCCTTGTTTTCTATTACTATTGAAATTATATTTCATTATTTTCGCAAGTCAGCCATTTTATTTAATTTTATAATATCTTCAAGTTGATTGAAAGTTTCTTCTCAGTTGAGCATGTAGTTATTTTATATGAAGTGGTTCAAAAAGAAAGCAATTCTAAATAAAAATAGTGAAAATGAGAACACGCATTTTTTAGTTTTTTAAATCAAAATAACGCCCAAATATTTCAAAGCATTTTAAGACCAGTTGGACACGTTTTTACCACCGAATGTAATTTTTATATTGATACGTTAAAATGCTTTTCTTGCTATTGGACTTATGTATTATAGGGTTCAATTCCACATGATCCCTCCGATATGATCCCTCGAAGATAGTCCCTTTTTTCATAGCAATAAGAGATTTATTCTTTAGCAATTATTAATTATAATATTATATAATCAGCATTAATCGGAGCCTATATTCAACTTATCGAAATATTTACCAATGCAAATGAAGGAGAATCTTACCAACTATATCATATTGATGAAAACTCATTTTTACACAAAAATCCATTTAAACTTATATTCTTGCTGAACCTTCCCATATTTCTTTGGTTTTTTAGTTAAAGAGGAATAAAATATTTCAACACCCTTTGGATTGACGTACCTGCTTGAATCATCGAGGGCATTTTTCGACTTTAAACGCCCTACATATCTTCTTCCCATTCTCTCTAACCATAAGTAGTTTATTTACATAAATGACTTATTTGTGCTCCGTTTTCCCTATGTATAAAGATATTCAAAGTTTTCCCTTTCAATAGAAACTCTTAACTTATTAACATCCAAGTTTTACATTTTTAAACAAATATGTTCCTACTCTTTGTTTGCATATTATGTACTCAGGCACTCACATAGGCACTACTTTAAAGTATGTCTTTTTCACCTCAAAGGGACCAAGAGAATGTTTTTTAATATATATGAGAAATTTACTAACATGTATGTATACTTTTAGAACCAAGAGGGGGGGGGGGATATTCCCCTCCTTTTTCCAATGGAAGACTTTGCTTAAAACTAAATTAAATTATCGTTAAGTGACCCAGTAGAAAAAATATATTTTACATTTCTTTTCATTTAGTATTTTTTTACACTTTAAAACTTAATATATTTGCAAAATTATATTAGCGTGCTACTCAGCTCTTTCAATAAAAATCTATAATTTAATTTGTATCCTTCCTGTTAAGGCTAACACATGAAATAATTAAAGCTTATAATGAAACGTCCTCTAAAACCGATTTATCACAGGGTTTTTAAAATTCTCAATATCCTAGATGGAGATTTTACCCCTTTCTACTATAGCCAAGGCATGCTTTCTTTCAAGTGAACTGGAGTAAAATAAGCCAAACGCACTCCAACATCCATAAGAAGGCTACGGCCTCGGTATGAGTCAAAAGTGACCCTTGCATCCTCCAGTCCGTTACTTAAATCCGTAAAAGACTTACAAAATCCGTTTGATATATTTTTATTAAAGGTTATTTCATCCTATGTATCTGTGGTGGCCATATTAGGATCTTTCATTGATATTGGGTTATTTTGGTTAGTACAAGATATTGGTCACATTATTATTCATTTTAATACCTTTCATGAATAGCTTAGAACAATAACAACATCTGTGCTATCATTAATCTATGTTTGAGGATTCAAAATCAAGTTGCATGCCTCTTTAATAATTTCAATACAATTTTAAGGTTATTTCCAATCTGCCTGATATAGAGAGCAATTTACAGAATGCCCGGTCAATGTATAGATTGCCCTTTATAACAAGCACTATGTATATATTTCCCAGACAGTATACAGATTAATAATATATATGTTAATATTATATATATAAAAAAAATATATATATAACATTTCATATTTTTTTTGCAGCCTTGTGAGTTCTTATACTCTTTTTTTTGTTTCTAGATCTTATATATTTACATAACCATTCCAAAGCAAAGTAAGAATATATATCGAATAGGCCTCAGGTTATACTTATAAAGACACTGTGTATTTGGAAAAGGGATAAAAAAATCCTTATAATAATATGCAAATGAAGTCGAAAAAAAGGATTAGACTTATTAGTAATAAGTTCTCTACCACAGAAGCTTGAAGAATTAAGTTTATGGAAGGAATAAATAATAAATCAAAATTTACTTTGACTTAAAATTAAAGCAATCGTTCACAATATTTATCATGATTGGTTGAAAGAAACGTAGAGTAAATGAGTAAAAACATTTTGTATCTATAGTTTTAGTAAGAGTTTAAATGATATAAGTCACTTTCGCATTATTATAATCTTTAAGCTTTGACTTCTTCCCTAACTCCATTCTTTTCCAAAATGGCGGCACTACCCGCCTTCATTCAAATGTGTCTTCTACGTCTGATTGGTTGATATCATGATGTACTTATTTTTTCAACAAAGGGTCTATTTTATATCTGTCGTTTCTTGCTTTTTCTATCATTGATTTGTCATTGTTCATTCTCTCCGCTCTTATACATCCTTCTATTTTAATTAAAACTTTAAATACTCTTGGTAAAGTTAGAAAATGTCTTTCAACATAATGGCAAAATATACATAACCACATAGTTTTAATTAAAGTTAGAGATCAATAGGAATCAACTAAGTCACCCAAAGTTTTATTCATTTACAATATCCTTGAGAATTAATTAGGCGCCCCAAATGGAGGGATTACTTTATTGGCACTTTGAAACTGCAATGTACGTACTTGTATTTTGACTTTGAATGTGGTTCTATTTGTCAAGAGTTGGAATTAAAATATGATCTTAGATATACCAAAATTATGGTTTGCAAACAGGAAAACAATTCTTCAAATGATTGAGTCTCAACTGAGATCCTGCTTTTAACAACAATATTCTGTATATATCCTACATTTCATTAAAATATTAAATGCATCTTCACCCTTAAGTTATTCAATAACACTATCTGATTGTAGCTAATAATAAAAACTGCAACACTCTAAACTATCTATGGACTATAAATAAATAATGAAACTAAATTGTCTGTATAAAAAAGCTATATAAACAAATACCCATTTAAATGACCTTTAATTTCTCTGCTGAATGAAAATGTTCGCCAACTTTTATGGTGTCTTATTTTCCCTCTGTGCTGTAAATAACCAATAAACTGTGACCATTTGTAACTATCAATGTACTCCCAGGGGACTCATTTTAACAATATAAAACTTGCTAAAAGGACGGTGTAATAATGTAAGATGAGCAGAGACCACATCCTGGTCAATGAATATTATTATGTATATTTGAAAAATACCATCTTTGGATCTACATAATAAATGTACAAGTTTAATATGGGCAAAGTATATTTTTAAGTCCAATGCATTTACTTCCATTCTATTCATAAGCATGGATAAGACCAGATAATTAGTATTCATGGTTGTTTTAGAACTTAATTCATACATTTCTGTGGTGCATAAAATAAAAAACATGCATTAAGTCTGAAACAATTCTTGACCATAATATTAATAGGAAATAGTTTTAGAATGTATGACATGTGTACTTATGCACTTCAAATAAGATATTGTTTTCATTTCTGTGAAAAATTTGTTCGGAGACATTATTTAAAATTGTGCTATATATATATATATATATATAGAAGAAACATATTGTAACTTTGCACTTATTTGAATGTATATCCTTTTTAAAATATGTTCCACGTATAAGGCTTTTATCATCGACCTATTTCATTTGGAATATTGACCTTAGAATCTTAGAAGTTAATGGAACGGTTAATATTAACAAAAGGATTGAAAATGTGCTGCACAATAATACTGATAACTTTATCACGGACAAAGTGTTCCTTGTAAATAAACAATCCATGCCCTAACCCAGTGGTTCCACAACTTTTTTCTGCTGGGCCCCCCTTTTGGTACATAATACATTTTTTGGCTCCAAAAACGATCAACGAATGATATAATTTTTTGTTGTCATTCGTCGTTCGCGAACGACGAACGACAAACGATTAAAAATTTACGACAAATCAACAAGTCTGATATTTATATATTTTCCCCCGATAAATACTATTATATTCAAACTTGAGTAAAATTAAATTAAATCAAAGAATGTTCAAGGCAAAACAATCACCCTTACTGATATTTAAAAAAATAACATAAAACAATACTTTAAAAAAGATTTTAAGTTAAAGTAGAATGTAGATCCTTAGAGACTCTTTAAGTATATATTCAAAAAACATGTATAACTTGTGTATTGGGGCTATTTATCTTAGTAATGTGCAGTTCAAATGAATAAATCCTGCAGTAAAAGAGGCTTAAGGGAAGTTCATTGAACCATCATCAATGTTTACTTAGATCTCTATGTGAGTATAAAGAATGCATAAAGTTATTTTTGTTTGTGCCAACAAAAAAATAAACGTTTCTGGTCCAAAAAATCGACGTTGAAATATCTTTGAATATATGTTCAACAGTTATATAATGTTCGTAGATCATTTCTATAGTTAATTATTCTTGGTCATCAGTTTAACTGTATTATTCAATTTATCTAACAAAAAGCTTTACTCCAAAAAATATTTCAAAAACAATTTACATATATAAAATTTAAAAAAAACCCTGAAAGTCATTGCGAAGAATAATGTTAAAAAAAAAATCTAACAATATATTATTATATTATATTAATAAAATTGCAGAGATTATATTGTACCACGGTATTCACCTAGCATTATATATATATATACATAAGTATATATATGTTAATGTATATACATATTAATGTTTCAAATGAAACATTGCAATGCAACGTTCAAGATCAAAACAATGACTTTGCTTTGGATCTTGAAGAGTCAACCTTGCAAAATGAAAGTGCATCGTTTGTAATAGAAGATCCTAAATGGATAAAAACACCTGAAAAAAATTGCGTAAAATCATATGTCTTAAAATATATATGAAACTTAACTCTTAATAAAATTGCAGATATTTAATGTACCACGATATTCACCTAGTATATATATATATATATATATATGTTTGTATATATATAATTAAGAACAAGTATAATTAAAATTATTCACAACATATATTCAACACGAAATTATTGCTCTTTCAGCCAATTTATGCCGAAAAGTAGTGGAAAATGTGGTCTAAATTATTGGACTTTGTAAAATGTGCTCGGTGCGGCCATTCAGAGGAGAAAGAATTTCTTTTCTATTTAATGTTTTGTTCTTAATTTTAAAGAGTCCAATTTATATCAAGATATAATATAGATCGATGAAACATCAACATAAATTTCAACCACATAATATTATGAACGGGCGGATCTGGACTCCCTGTGGGTCTCCATCGCCTCGTCGGAAGACATATAGAAGCTCTTCGTTCGGTCTCTAGTGGATCAAACGACAACAATGGGGAGTATAAATGTAAACAATCTATTTTCCCTTCGTGTGGACTGAGAAGATCAAGCTGCCACTATTTTATCAACCAGATCTTTTAAATTCCTTTTATTTTTATTATTATTCTTAATTTCTTGCCTTATAGGCGTATTCCTTTATTGCTTTTATTATGTGTTTGAGAGTACAAAATTGAAATAATGTACGTTTGCAACGTACGGAATGTAAGATACCCTAGAGAATGAAATAAATAAAATTATTAAAAAAAAAAAACACATAATATTATGTTAAACAACTTATCATTTCTACTATAAATGACCTGATTCTATAAAGATATATATATACTTAAATAAAATATATGCTATTACTATTATCAAAGAAATATGATTTGAGTGAAAAAATAATATATAAATAATAATAATAGTTATCATTAAAAGACTAACTGCTCACAATATATTTCTTAGAAATAATTTCAATAATAAATGGCTTTCATTTCTTTTATCAAAGATGCGATTATTTGACGATGCATCCTTATAATGGCCCAAGTTTATGACAGCCATTATCTTCATTTGTTACCGCTTTCATCACATCATTAATGTTTTCAACGTCGAGAAATTTGATCCACCGTGATGGCTTTCTTACCCAAGCAAGTAAATCACAGCAATTTTGGGCCATTTCATGGAGGGAGTCATCCCGGAGTGTGACTGAGTCTTGAAGTGATGTGAATACTGTCTAATAGACAAATTGTTGACCGACGTCATTCCTTGGCTTTCATGTGTAAGTGCATCTTAACACAGAACTTCAGCTTTACATTTTGGCGATTCCAAAATAGTACATTTGCCTTTGTCATTGTAAAGCCGTTATTATAGTCGTATAGATCTCAAAAACGATTACAAGTCAATTATGATTTATGTATTTAGGAAATAGATACATTTGCAAAGACCAAAGAATTTGCTTCTTTGTCAAAATAATTTCGAAACAAAAAAAGCAGTTCAGTGCCCGCATATATTGAGAATATGGGAAGAGGTAGGAATAATATTTTTTTTAAATCACAGTTTAAGTCTATCACAAAGTAATTTGAGTATTTTTATATTGGTCCAAATCATGAAGAAATAAATTAAATATATTGTCACATAGATTCAAGTCATTCTATATAAATTTAGAAGTTCGAGAACCTCCCTACCAGATAATTTTGAACCCTTTATTAAGGACGGTGTTAAGATTATATACTTTGATTAATTTTCTTGAATGTTGAATTTAATGTCAATATGATATAAGTCCAAAAAACTTGTATATATATTTCATTTTTATATATTTACAGTTCAATTTTACAGAATGTACATAAACACATAAAAACCAAGCTAATACTCGTACGTTAAAATGAAACACAAATAAACATTATAGTTTAAAATTTTAGCATTGGAGATGAACTAAAACATATTTTACGACGATTAGAACTTAAAAAACAAATAAATAATATCGAATCATTTAAAATATCGCAAAAGAAATATTGAATAAACTATTCGCATCTTAAAAAGCACTTGAAAATTCTAAATATTGTTCGGCGATGATTGAGGGATAAAGATGGATAATATTGGATCTCCTTAGACGCATAGGACCATAGTTCATTATGAAGAGAGGGAATCTTCAATTCCAACGCACCATACCTAGCTGCAGCCGAGAGAAGCAGACTTCTTAGCTCGTACAGATGAAGAGGGTCCCACGATGTAATTTCTTCGCAATTAAGGCCTTTGCGTTCAAAATAGCGAAGTTTATGGCTTTGGTACACGACGATTTGCCATTTTTGCCCATACAAAATAGAATAATTGCTTTGGAGTATTTGTCTGCTGATTCTTTTCCAAGACCTTTTACATTTAGAATTACAAATCGTTTAAGAAGTCCCACTGCCTGGCACTCTACAATAAATTTGTTGTAACCTGGGTACGATTTTTACCACAATAACCATCTAGATAAATTTAACTAACTTTATGTGGCATGTCACTTAAATGATTAAGTCCAGGCTAACAAAACTTACACCTGTATCTTGGAAAGTTTGAGATCCAATAACAAAACTTTATAATTAAATTAAGTCTACCATTCAGTTAACTTTTTCCTTAATCTCCCATTCCTCAAGAAACATTCTCTGCAAAGTTATTTTTAATCTAATGCACTTCCATAGTTGATCGGGATATGAAACTTTCAGATGGAGTATTGTTTTTATTTTGGAACATGGGACAAAAAAAAATGTTTTGTAGAAGATTAAGATAGGAATAAAGTTAATAATCCAACTTTGAGAAACTGATTCATACGTATAAACCCTCAAGCAAAATCGTTATATCCCCTACTAATGCTGATATATAAGACATCTTTAGAACATGTTATAATATATTAATAAAAACACTTTTAAACACTGCTTTCAAAATATTTGGAGAAGTTAGAAGCTG
The DNA here is from genome assembly GCA_013387185.1 of Caligus rogercresseyi. NCBI lineage: Eukaryota > Metazoa > Arthropoda > Copepoda > Siphonostomatoida > Caligidae > Caligus > Caligus rogercresseyi. Next base: position 9,842,519 of record CP045904.1, on the reverse strand, counting down.
ATTATTTACAAAAGAGATGCTCAAAAAGTTGCTTTTGGGTATCAAAATGGCAAGTAGTTGACCTTATGTATATCATAAGAAACTTGTTCTCTCTCATTTATCTGCTCTACCAAAATATATTAGATCTAGATTTTTCGAGCTTAAACAGTCAAAGTTACCGAATAAATTAATTTTCAATGTCAATCGCCTGGGTTAAGCTTTCATATATATTATATTTTGCCCTTTGAAGGTTGAAACTTTCACTGCCTAATTAATTAATAGGCAATCATAATAAATTTGTATCTTAGAAACTTAGAAATGTTGTTGTACTCGTGGGATTTTGCAGATGTGAAAACATCCAATCCGTCTATGATGCAAAAATTGGCTCACAATTGTAACTTATTGACTCTAGACATAATTATTTTTTTATTCCACAGTTCATAAAAATATATACAAGCACAAAGAATGATCATGTATATAAAATGATATTAATATGTAAAACATAATTAAACACTGTAGTTTGAAATTAATTGTTTTTTGATATAAAGATATTTCTGCCAAATTTATTCATATTGTTTACTAATTTCGTTAAACATACTATGTTTTGATAACTATCGCAACAAAAAATCATATAAGTAAGAAAATTTTGTGGTATCAAGACTAAAATAGTGAAAATTATAGAGTTTGTTTTTTTTTCTTTTTTTATTTTTATATTTCTGCTATCTACAATGTTCACAAGGTCAATACCTTGAATCCTAGGTCGACATTTATACAATAGTGATACAATAAACAATAACTTATATTATTTCTGTAATCCTGTACACAATATTTAGTAAAAGTCATTTAATTTTTGTTGTTTTTCTTAGTTATTTTTGTCTCTCCATATCACATATTAAATGACAAAAACAACTTATTTGTTCAAAACAAATATTCTTAAGCATAGAAGTCGTATAAAATTTCAAAGACATTATATGTACGTCTTGAAGAAAAATACTTGTTTTTAAAAATACTTGGAAAAACATGTTTCGTCACAACAATGCATTAATTTTCAATCAAAATTTTTGTATTAAAAAATGAACCGTCAAGGGCTTTCAACCACTTTCACATCTGGAACACACTGTTTTTATTTATAAATATTCACAAGTACAAGCATATTTAAAATAAATAATGGACTTTTAAGTCATTATCTCAACTTTCCTGTATTTTTTTACAAAAACAAAGTGGATCCATTGGCTTTCAAATTCTAATTTTAGGAAGTACGAAACCTCTTTAGCTAATTTATATTTTGTGTATCTGAATTTTTTTATCTAATAATATATGTTTTATAACTTTTTATTGACATGTTATTTCAAATAAAACCTCTTTTTTGAAAGGGACAAATGTTGAAAGTTTCAATTAAGACAATTTATTGTTATTGACGAACTACATATTTAAAAAAATAACCAATATGTCTTTGATTGTTTTACTTGCTACCTGGTAGATTTTATTGGCTATCGAGGACAGATATTGTTTCTAACATATACTGTGTATATTAAAACTCATCTTGAATAAGGACCTCATAGCACAAGCAAGTTGTTCAACCACGTTTTTATTTTTACTGATGTACCTGTTAGATCAGGGATGCCAGGGTAAAATCGGTCAGGGGGCCGGACTGTTTTCAAGTGGGACCTCGGGGGGCCAAATTACCGGTACATTTTTGGCCTTGCAACACTAAACACTAAACAAAGTAGATTTAAATTTGTTGATATTGTATCATAATATCATTTATGTATAAAAACACTTCTCAACCACTAACGTAACTGGCCAAATGAGATGTCCATTCGGGCCGGCTCCGGCCCGCGGGCCGCCACCATGGCACCACTGTGTTAGATGGTAGAGTTCTCTTAAAGGGAACTTATACTTTTTTGCATTTTCATGAAATTTGGTAAGTGTCTTCTAGGGGCGTTGATAGATTATTTTGGATGCTTCAATAGAAACTAATCAATTTTTTTAAATATGATTCATCGACAGTTTATAAGTAGCAATTTTTTCATAGTTTGACAAAACAACGTGGCCAGAGGCTCATGAGGAAGAAACACCTCACGGTTTCAATGTTTTTAAAGGATCCTCATCTCATCTTCTTCAACCAAGCCGTGACAAGGGTCATCATCATTGACAGGGATCCGGCAGGGATCGTCGCATTTGGGAAATACCTCAATCAAAAACCGTCATAGGAAACATAAATAGAGCTGCTGGCGCTGTTTCTGAACCAAAACCACAAAAGACCTCTGAATCCGTGGTAGCTAGAACATAGAATATCTTCCTATAGCTAAGATCCGCCAGAAATAGGTGGAGGCAAGAGAAATCGCCAGAAGACTAGTGATGACATCTGCCATCCAGTTCTTTTGTTTCTATTTTTATTAGCTTGTATATGTTTTATGTTATAGCCAGCTTTACGATTGTTTTGATTGTCAAGAAGATGAGGAGTGCGCAAGATGCAAGAATGGGAAACAACACTTTTGTGAAGAATGGAGATGTGCACCTGAGGAAACTCCCTTCTTACAGAAAAAGATATGGATTCTTTAGAAAAACACATAACTGAAGAGGAAATAATGTACGCTATAAAAATAAATGGAAACCCAACAAATCACCTGGTCCCTCTGGTTTTACATTTGAGTTTTATAAAAAGTACGCATCTATTTTAACTCCTATATTAATTCAATTTATGAAAAAGTTTTAGCATGCGGTAGTTTCCCGACCTTTGCATCAACAGGACGTATCGTTTTAGTACCAAACCAGGAAAAGATTCAGGGCATTTGAAAAATTTAAGACCCCTATCCATGCAAAATTGCATTTTTAAATTTTTTCGTACGTTTTAACAAATCGTCTAAGTTCCGTTTTAAATTCATTACTCCATCCTTCCCAATTTGGATTTATGAAAAAGAAATTGATGGATCATATACCTTTTACTGTACAAACGTTTTTAGAGTCCTCCAACGATGTCTCCGTAATGGCGGTGGATTTTTCAAAGGCTTTTGACACAATTTCCCACAAGTACATAATTCAAACTTTGTACAAAGAAGGCTTTGGAGACTACATAATCCGAATGGTTGGAGCTCTCCTTTACAACTCCAAAACAACAATTGAATATGGACCCGTAAATAATGAATTCTTCAATAAAAGAGGTGTAAGACAAGGCGACCCTGCATCCGCCTTATTGTTCATTATTTCATTAGATCCATTAATACGAAAAATACATCAGGACGCATCAATCACAGGGTTTCTTCGTTAATATCCCATCCCAAGTGTTTATGCTATGCCGACGACCTGACAATGATATACTCAGGCGGTCCGCTACGGACTATTAAGTCAGTTACAAAGACTTTAGACTTATTTGAAAAGTTTTCAGTTTGTTCTGGACTAAGGATAAACCCTGAGAAAACTGAAATCATTAGTCAATACCATCAATTAATTGAAAAATCGTGGCCCCATTTTATTACTGTCAGTAGTATAAAGCTATTAGGATCATGGATTGGAACAAACAATGTGGAAAAAAACTTGGAGGAAATCATCGCAAGGATAAATAATGGTTATACTTATTTTTCGTCACTTGGTCTTAACTTTTGGAACAAGATTAGGGCTTGGAATACCTACATAACATCAAGAGTGATTCACCTTTTACGTGTAACTCCTTTTGACGAAACTATTGCCACTCAAGTAAATTGCATAGAGGCATCTTTTCTAAAGCTACAGAAGAAGAAAAACCTCTCTAAAAGACGTCTACACAATCCTCTTAATTATGGCGGCCTCTCGGTCATAGACTTTCCTCTCCTTTGGAAAGCTCTAAACTCCTATTGGATTAGGCTACTATGGACAAAGGAGCATTACTGGAATGAACACTTGTCCGCTTATCTACAAATAAATTACGCAAAAGATCCATACTCAGGCTTAAATAAAGTCTTAAAACATATTTCAAGTATTCGGGAAGGATGCTAAAAATATCTGCTGGGATCAAAAGCGTTGTTTGCTCTATAGAGAAATCTCTAAGATGGGAATTTCCCACTAGAGATACCATAAGCGATTTAGGAATTAAAACTTACGGAATAGATTTTGCAGGTGAGACAGAAAGCTCCACTTTTTTACTCAATAAAATGGCTTTTCTACGTTTCAAGAAAGCGTTTGGAGATTATGTTCCGTGCACAAGACCTATAATTCCTATACGTTTACGTTTATTCCTAATGGACGTTTCTAGTATCCGTAAGCTTTGCATTTCTCCGACCATGGAACCTTTTAGCGAATACTTAAAGAGAAGAAAACTTAACCTCCCTGTCATGAAAAGCATCGAGGCAATAAAAAACAATTTGCTCTCATCTTCCGAAAAATGGTTAAAATACCGAATCCTCACAGGAACACTCGAATTAAATGCAAAGTTCTTTTCTGGTGAAAAGAAAAAGTGTGGTTTTTGCAAGGTGAAAGATGAAACCAGCGAGCATTTTCTTTTCGGATGTGAGAAACTTGCCCCGTTGTATACTGCTACCGGCGAGATTTTAAGCGAGAATTTTGGCTTCTACCATTTGAAGAGAGACGATTTTATTGCCTTTTACCATGGAAAAGAACAACATATCATCAACGCGGTGATCACAAAGACACATCACTTGCTCTACGCGAAAAGATCTGCTTTAGACAGTGATATCAGTGGCGTTTTACCTACTGTCAAACTTCATTTAAAGACTTTAAATTTTTTAAATAATACTTCATTACATCATGTTTAAAAAAAATAATTTTATAGCTGTAACGTTGTGTTTTATTTTTTTCTTGCACTGTTTCTTTTTATTTCTTATTGATTTGTAGTCTTTTATGTGTCTGTTTGTTACTTTACCATATATATTTGATTTTAGTCTTTTTGTAGGTATTGTGCTACCTTACTAAGTATATTTTTTTAGGGTAGTTTTTTTTTTTGTTGATATACATGTCAATAATTACATATTTACTTTTTGTTGAATAAAGGATCGCCAGTTGGCCAAAAAAAAAAAAAAATGTTAGCATTTTTAACTTTTTTTTCTTTATTTTATACTGTTGTAATTTCTTTAAATATAAATGAGCTGAAAAGTTTGAGCTGAATACTTGCATTAATATTATTTTTTATAATAGCTTTTAAAAATTGCATTAAATGAGTATAACGCTCAGTTAATACAAAATATTTTAATTCAACAATCTAACTTTTAAAACCTTGTCACCATAAAAGTCATTTGCTATGTCAAACACAACACACAAAAACTAGTATCATTTATATTATGTGCCAAGAGTTTATTCTCCCTATGTTTTAATATATATGAATCTTAGCACCTACCCCATGAATCCACAAGCAATCCCAATGCATTTTATTGTTTACCCGGGAGTGTGTAATTACTATAACCCATATAAAAATGCACTTTGCATCATCATCAACTTGAGAAGCAGAACTTTTTTTCTCTAGTGCATGCCTTTCTTCTTATCTAAAAAAGACTTTTTAACTTGTAGTTGTGCCCTTAATAAAGATCCTAGCACTCTAAATAATGAAGATATATATTCTTGTGACCAAAACTGTGCATTAAGGATATTTCATAAGAAAAATATTTAGAGGCAACAATTTATAAGACTTTTGATTATTATTGGGT
>CP045904.1:9818015-9836804 GCA_013387185.1 Caligus rogercresseyi | reverse complement strand
TTTTTCTCTTGCAGCAGGCCTTTATTAGTCACATAAAAAACATATTAAAGCAACTAAAAGAGTGATAGAAAATTTTAAGTTTTACAACAACAATAAACATTATAGTTTATAATAAATTTTCTACTAAAAGGCCACCAAATATCTTTACAAATACATACAAATCTAAATAACTAACATAATATCTAAAAACAAAGAATAAAATTACGCGAAACAAAATATTAAAGGTCAATTAAAAAAAAAAAATCCTTGCGGTTTTCATTGTCCTTGGAGTAGATTTTTTTGTAAATCGTAGCACCTTTTTCAAAGTATGGAGATGTCGTGCAGATTGAGAAGGGTAGAACTTAGTAACTTCAAAGCATAATTCCATGAACTGTCCTGGGTTTTGGGGATTCGTAAGCGAAGAGCACAATACCTCGCAGCAGCGAAAATAAAAATTGCCCTCAGATGGTCAACATTTACTGGCGTGTAGCTTGTCAAATTTTTGGCAATATAGGCCTTACAGTTAGAAATTGAAGCATTTATAGCTTTGCCTTCGACTGAGATGGGCCTAGTGTATGGTTGCAAACCAAAAAGTAAAAATCCATTAAGGAAGCTGGGCCTAAAATTTTTGATAAAATCCTGATTCAATATAATAAAAGATTTAATAAAGCTAAAACTGGACAGTCACTAAAAGCGTGAACACTGTCATTATAAGTTTTCCCGCAGTCCTTGCAGGGGCGAAAAAATCGAAGCAGTCCAGCAGAGATCTGGAACTGAGAAGTGAATGTTCTACTGTCAAATAAACCCACCAGAGATCGCATAATCACCTTATCCCATGAGGAAGGAAGAAGAAGGACTTTTTTAAAGTTATTTAGGATCGCCCGAGCATCAAGACATTCATCTGTTTTGGTTACTAATTTGAAACACCAAGGAGTTAAAGGAAGATGATGGGCAGCAGATCTATTCAAAGGAAAAACAAACTTCCAGTATGGAAGATGGAGTCTCTCTTCAGGTCATGCAGTGTAAACACACTTTCACTAATGGCAGTCTTTTCAAGTCTATCCGGACATGGTAGGTTTGTAAAAAAGGGCGCCTTTTGGAAGTTTTGACGAATAATGTCGATGATCCCGCTCGAATCAAAACAAGGTGTTAACGACCAGACAATTCTCTGAGCTGCCCCCCATTCCTTTGATACTCGGTCTACTGAGTCATTTGATAGAGTAGTGCCGAACATTAGGTGTTTAAAAATACTGGACTGACATATAAAATTTCTCCACTCTACATTGGGTTTGTACAAATGTCCTTAAAAACTTTTATATATATTTTCGGTAAAATAACTTCTAGCAAGGATAACCCTCCGCCCAACTGAGCGCGAGGCCGCTTCAGCGCCGGAAGATAGCTCTGACTGAATAATAGCCTTAGCCAATTTTGTTCCTCTTTAATCGCTTTTTTCAGCTACTGAAGGTATTGCAGTTGCCACGTATAAATTTGAGGGATTAGCTGGGTGTTGTATAGGAGTATCCTTTTTTGTAAATTGAGATTTCTCCAGGATTTGCACCATTTTCTAACTTTCGAGAACCGCTGCTCATAATTAGAGACAGATGGTCCATCCCTCTGCCAATCAATGCCCAATATATTGACTTTGTCAACCACACAACACCCACAGATTTGAGTACATTTCATTGGGGACCAAAGACCTATTGGCAGAATTGAAGTCTTCTCTTCATTGATTTAATCCAGATGCTTTAGAGAATTTTCCAAAATAAGAGAGCAATATCTCAATCCTTTTATGTAGTTGGGCGTTTGAATTGCCTTCCACCATGAGAGTCACATCATCTGCATAAAAATCCACCAAATGTTTCTTCCCTCCAAAACTAATGCCAAAGCCCCCATACTTCCGAATGAGGGATCTGCAAAACTGTTCCATGGCTGCAGCGAAAAGAAGGGAGAAGCCGGACACCCTTGTCTACAACTTCTACCCAAAACAATAGCACCACTATGAACTCCATCGATGCAAAGAGTTGAAGAACCATTGAACACAGAGCTCTCACAGGATTAAAAAACCGTCTGGGAAGATACTTTCTAACAGCTCGTAAAATGAAATTGTGATAAATAGAATCGAAAGCCTTTGTAAAATCTACTGCAATAATTGCTCCATAAGTTTTCCTATCCCTAGTCAAATCTATGGCAGCTTGGATATTTCTTGAAATATCTGAAATATGTCTATTTCGTAAAAAACCTTCTGTTCATTTTTAGCTTTCTGTTTAAAATTGGCTCAATGTGCTTAGCCAGGACTCCTGCTAATATACGATAAGTCTCGTTTAAAATTGTCAAAGGTCTCCAATGATTTGTTCGAGAACCATCACCCTTTTTGGAATTAAGACGATCCTACCACGAGTAACCGCAGAAGGAAGTCTACCCTTAGTCTCCATTTCTTCTCCAAGTTTGCTAAGATAAGGGACAATGTCTCTGAACATAAGGTAAAAATCTTCCCCTTTATATTGTCTGGACCAAAAGCTTTATTGTCCTTAAATTCTTTTTTATATAATCTAAAATGGTATCATGACTAAACAAAGAACTAGAAATGATCTTCTTATGCTTAGGGAAACAGCTCCTCGAATATTCAAAAACTTTACGAAATTTTCACAGACACTCCAAGAATTGAATGAGAATCTGTCAGTATTTTATCATTGACAACTAATTTGTTGATCCTCTTAGCTGAGTCCTCTTTTTTAAGCCATAAAAACTGTCTACGTGAATGTGAATTTTGTTCAGCTTCTACTTTTAACCTCATTTCCTCTTCTGCAACTTCAGCAATTGCCAAATTGTTAGAGACGTCCGTTACTAAATGACGAGAAAATAACGTTCTTTTTTTTATCACAGACTCAATGTCATCCTGAATTTGCCTCATAATCTTTTTTTTGCTCTTCATGAAGCTTATAGTGGTATCTCGGACGATTCTACAAAAAATCCATAAAGCCGACTACAGGAAAGAGAATAATCAAAATACATTTGCAGTCTTGCTTCAGTTTTATTTTATATTCGTCTAACTCAATAACCCAGGATGGAATTCTAAAACTTTTCTTTGCAGTAGCAGTAAAAAATTCTAGATTGAGCATCCTATGATCAGAAAAAGGTACAAACGAATAAGTGGCTCTTTTTGTGCAAGAAGACAACTGAGGAGTCATCAGAGCATGATCGATTCTTGACTGTTTATCTCATCCTCCAAGAGTATTCTGATCAGACCCTAGCTTTTTAACGACATCTACCATCCTAGTTGCGTATTAGTTTTCGTAAGACTGAAATAATTCGGGTAGGATTCTTTTTTAGCATTCAGATAACATTTAGATCCCCTATAACAAAACTGGTCTTGATCTAATTTATGGTGTAATTATGATTGGTAGAATGTTGAGGACTTAACCAAGGATAATAGAATTAATCGTATGGTTATTTCACATTTATAGTGCAAAGTTGTAATTTATTATTTGTTTTGTAGGCATGACAAAGTAATTTTAGATATATTTTGATGACTTAGGCTGGAAGAAACCATTACCGTTGTGCGTCATCAAAAATCACTAACAAGCAAAAATTAACTCCCTTATCAACATGTACGTACCTTGTTTTTCAAGAGTCCTTTCTAAAAAAACATGTAGCTTTCAGCACATATCTTGTCTTACATATCACATGCAGGTTTTTACAAATGGAAATTTATACATTTTATAAATGGCCCCTTATAATAGAATAAGAAATGACCTTACATTAGTCGATGCGTGTAAATATCGATCCTTTGACCATATAACTGCACAACATTTGATCATATCCCTCTAAAAGGTAGGATTAGTTGTAAATCATTCATTAGAACGAATACAAAAAAAAACCTCCTCTCTTCCCATAAAAACTTCCCCTCTCATAAAATCATTAGTCCATGCAATTGCTCTTGGCTTTTTATAGAGTAGCAGGAGAGAAACCTAGGGCCGTTTCTCATACATAGGTATACAAAAGTTGATAATGGATTAGCGTAACAATGATACGACCCATAGCTTATATTAGAAGTATTAGTTGCGATATGTGCTGTATTATATAGAAACATATTGATACTTAAATCTACAAGATTCCCTCCAAAATATTGATTTCCTTAATTGTTTTCAAAGCAGTTATGGCACCTCCAAAGAAGACACTCCTCTGTGCTGTAGGAAAGGATGACTCCCTTTTTATTAATGAATTGTATATATTACAATGCATGAAAATAATTACGATCAATATGTGTAATGTGATGTCTCTTTCAGGATATTTATTTACGGAAGTATCCTTCACAATAAATGTGTCACGAAACCTCAAATTTTAGGAGCCATTATATTATTTTTAGATAATTCATAGATAAAAGAATATAACTGTCGTATATAAAGAAGGTTTTATGGATTATGGTTAGGTTCAAGTAAATATTTATTTTGAATATTATTGAAAAGGATGTATATATTTGTTGTTTTAATCATGGATACTCGCATTAGGGTGAAAAAAATATTTGTTTTGCCCGGAAGATACTTACACTACATGTAGTGATTATTATATATGGTTTGTCAAAACGACAATCATCATCGTTTGAATTCAAACAATGTATAAAGATGCGTCTAATATTTGAAAGACATATATAATAGATTTTCCCATTACGAGTCCACATAAGTGGTAAACATACTTTTCTTAGGATAAAATGGCTTTTCTTAGACATTAATTTTTTTTATAAGAAAACAGGACTTCTGTGATGAAACTTTTTAAGCATAACAATTAGACACGGACATTTCTGAGACAGACAGTTTTTAGACAAAAATAACTTGGACACCGTAACTTTTTAGACAGAGCGTGTCCTTTAACAACAATAAAAGTGCACACAACAACATTGGTGTTCTATCCCGCGATACTTGAGAAATATATTATGGTCAACCAATATTTTTATGGAATTCTACGATTATTATTGAATAAATAGTGACATATTGGGTGTAAAAATTCTCAGAGATTTGATTTGGGGGGAAAAACCTACCATCGGCATTGGTAGTCCGTGGCAAACTGTGTTCAATCGGCATATTTTTATCTATTCCAAATTTACCCATGGATAGATAATGGAAAAATCATGTACGGAGGGGGATAGATACCCATTCCTTTTTCGATAAATCTAAATTCTATAAAAATACTCTCAATGTGAGGGTGCAGGTTCCACTCCCGAGAAGGAAAGGTCAATTTTTGTGAACCTCATTGAAATTATCTTATGTTTAACAGACTAATCTTAACACATTAATGCTTAAATATATCCAAAGATAGGCATTCTAACGTTTATAATATGTAAGAAAGAAAATATATACGACTACCAATTGCCATACACCATGAAAGCTGTAGCTGAATTAGAAGCTTTAAAAAATAAAATTGAACGTTTTAGTTGATGATAAATTTACTGCTTGTAGTACTGATTGACCAAAGTACCAATAATTAATTTATATTTTCAGATGTAAGTGGATTAGATTATAATATATATATATATTATAGATATATATATATATATAGATATATATAGATATATATATATATATCAGGAAACAACCGGGACACATTTTTCGCTGGGACCGGGCCGGGACTTATTAATATTTTTCGTTCCTTCGACATTCTGAAGTGACGACGTTTTTTTAGAAGAGAATTTCCAAAAAAATAAGTAACGACGTTTTTTTAGAAAAGATTTCCAACTTTAATAATGACAACGAAAAGAAATATTAAGTCCCGCCCGTTGTCTAAAAAAACGGTACACCGGGTCGGGCTGGAACGCTAAAAAAATAGCGGGTACCCGGTAGTCTCCTGATGTATATATATATATACCTATATATATTATGTATATATATATATATATATATATATTACCTATATATATATATATATATATATATTTAAGGTTTATCGAGTAGAATTATCAGCAAAGTCCCAGTGACGTCATGATTAGAGAACATGTAAATACTTATTTTGAAAATTCAAGCCCATACAACCTGCTACTCATTGAGTAGGAGTAATCTATTTCATAGAACTGGATAAAGATGTTTCTCCTCTGATTAAAACTGATATCAATAAATTATGTGTATAAAATGCATTTCTCCATGTGACTTTTATATGAATCCCCCATCACTTTCTTATTAAAGCACCCTTGCACCTGAGATTATCCACATAAATTTAGGCATTATTCTCACTAGGTCAATATGTTCCATGCATCCATGGAATTGCCATAATTTATGTCCCAAACAACCGCTTTTTGCAGCAAATACCTTCGTATAAGTACGCAGGGAATTCGTATAATGGAATAATGCAAAGCCATTAACCGTTTACTCTGAGATTTAATCCTCTTAATAGAATAAGATGACTACTCCGATGGCAGTTGAGATTAGCACAAAGAGATAAATCTATGCAATCATATTCTAAGCGTAAGTCATATGATAAAAAATATTTCAAATATTATAAATGAAATGAATCAGAATACTCTTAGCATACCTTGATTTTCCTGATATATAGTGTGACTTATTTTAGTAATCATAAATGCTTTGCATTTATATTTATTTCTTCTACATATCATAGATATTTTTTCAACCTTTATCTTTAAGCAAAAATAGATAAAAAAATACTGGTAAATTGTAAAAAACTTTAGGTAAAAAATAATAATCCTTCGTAATAGCATCGCGGTAAGGAAAATAATTGGATTAACCGCTTTAATATTAGATTAAATAATAATAGTATAATTTAAAGGCGTATTTATCAATAATGATGACATTTTTTTTGCCCTCACAATCATGTTTGTTTATGATGATACATAATTAATAAACAAGTGAAATACTTCCATTCACGTTCCAACGCGTATCCTGAATTTTAAAAAATTTGGATGTTTAGTTATGAACGAATCAATGCGTATGCTTATTGACGGCGGAAGTTATGCCAAATATGTGGACTCTTATGGTGTAAGATAAGAATATATTGAACTTGACACAAGTTCCATCAAGACGGTTATCAAAGAGCTCATAATATACAAATCGTGATTCTTTTTTAAAACTTTATTTTCCATTTTTCAAACAACTACATAACATAGAAAGTTTCATTGAAGGGTTCAACCATAGATATTTATCATGTTTATACAGCGTATGCACCAAATACGTAATTGATTAGTACCCTTTTATCATAAACATTAAACACTTTTAAATATCATGCCATCAATAAATTACGTTCAAAAATAAGTATAAAACTATTTATATTCAGAAAATACTAAATGGAATTTGTTAAATATAAATTCAACTAGAGGCATGTATATTGTATACACTCAGAGAGTGTAAGCCTCCGCCGTCACGGGGCCCTTTTGAGACTTCCGAGGCGGATTTTTCACGACTGGGGCGGCGTAGAGGACGGGGAGGGTTCCCCTCGACGGAAATTTTGAGAGGAAGACGCTCCTGGCACCCAATTTCACAGCACAGCGACATCTATTGGCAGAGTAGGCTAACTTGAAATATTTATTAGTATTTAGCTCATTTGGCATCTTAAAGAAGCACTCAGAGATGCCAAAATTAATCACTTGTTTCCTTTGGCATTTCCAACAACTCCACAAAGTTTCATCCGAATCCGTTCGGCACTTTTTGAGTTATCCGGCTGACAAAACAACCAACAAACCAACGCCAGTGAAAACAATACCTCCTTCGGCGGAGGTAATTAATATCTCATAAAACATTAAAGGTATTTGTGAAATGTATCTTACAACATATTTATTCCATTTATAAAGATGGAAGATCCATAATTGTTTCTGCAGCCGGTCGTTACGCAGCAGTTTATTTGGGGACCTCCTCTATGATACAAAGTTCGTCCTGTAAGCATTCTGCGGAAGTTACGAAATATTTTCATTCTGATTCTCATCTCTATACAAAGGTGTATGAAATAAGCCTAAGACAATTCAATAAATTCATGAAAAACAAATTATATATTAGTCTTTAAAAATATTAGTGCTTTTCTATAATTAAAAAATATATTTTTATCTCAGGAACTTGTGTTAGAAATTAAATCTTATTTTATTTCTTTATAATGAATTATTTAATCAATACTGTTTATTTATATTCACCTCCGCCGAAGGAGGTATTGTTTTCACTGGCGTTGGTTTGTTGGTTTGTTTGTCAGCAGGATAACTCAAAAAGTACGGAACGGATTCGGATGAAACTTTGTGGAGTTGTTGGAAATGCCAAAGGAAACAAGTGATTAAATTTTGGCATCTCTGAATGCAGAATTAAAATGCAAAATGAGCTAAATACTAATAAATATTTCAAGTTAGCCTACTCTGCCAATAGATGTCGCTGTGCTGTGAAATCGGGTGCCGGGAGCGTCTTCCTCTCGGAATTTCCGTCGAGGGGAACCCTCCCCCGTCCCTCTACGCCGCCCCAGTGGTGAAAAATCCACCTCGGAAGGCTCATAAGGACCCCGTGACGGCGGAGGTTTGCACTCTCTGAGTGTATATATGCCTCTAGTTTTCATTACTTACAAACTTCCTTATGATTCAATTATACCTATAAGTGTATAAAGACCTTTCTAATGGTAAAAGCATGCAAGTACCATTTCATTCAGGTTTAATTACATTGCAAAAGTTTGCAACAAATCAGATAAATCAATATTTTCAAAGTACAGTTTGCGTCATACTTGTTCCATATATATATATATATATAGGAGATCCTAATTTTGTTTATCTAAGTACGAAGAACTAAATTGCATATTTATTTATTTTCGTTCATAAGCAACATTATTGTTAGTATTTTATGAATAATAACTAATAACTTAAATCGTACTATTATTATTATTATTGATATAATTAATTCACTTGTTTTCCTCCATAAATATTGTACGTGAGACTGTTTTTTTCTTGCAAAAAACAGTGCATAGATAGAATATTGATCATCAGTGAATACTTTTAGCTACATTGTGCACGGAGTTTTCAATATTGTTTCTGTTTTGTAGTTGCACCTCTGTCTCAAATATTACATATTATTATTAATTAAATAAATGAAGGAAGTGATATTATACAAGAAACAATATGAATGTTTGTATTATTTAAATTATATAACAAGCAATAAATATATTATTTAAAAAATGAAATAATATTCCGTTAAAACCTTATTTCTTGCGACTCCTGAAAAACCTTAACTTGTAGCTTAACTATTGATAAGACGCTCGAAATATCGTAGCATTATTAACTTCTTCTTTCATATAGTACATAATGTGTTTTAATGAGGCTTGTGAACGGAACGCAAAATTGAACGGCGTTCAGCTGAACGCACGTTCAATGAACGGAACACTGAACGGAAGGCAACTTTTTTTTGAACGCTGGACGTTGAACGCAAAAAAAGAGTTTTGCGTTCAGCGTTCATTTTTCTAAACATTTCTTGGACTTTTTTTGGAAGAAACATCATCATTTTTTTAAAGAAATTATTTTAAAAAAACGTCCTCACTACGCATAACTTTTTTTGGAAATTATTTTCTAAAAAAACGTCATCACTACGCATTACTTTTTTTTTTGGAAATTCTTAAAAAAAAACCGTCGTCACTTTTTAAAATATTTGAACGCTGAACGCTAACGGAACGCTGAACGCAAAAACATTGAATGGAACGCTGAACGGAACGCTATTTTTTTTAACGCTGAACGCAAAAAAAGCTGAATGCTCACAAGCTGGTTTTAAATATAATAAAATAGATTAAATGATGATTAAGACTAACATACAACCTATAAAATCAATTCTATTATGTATATAAAGGCTGAAATTGTCCATTAAAAGATCAGAGATGGATTAATATAGAATGTGCCAAGATATGGTCACTGAAAAAAAAATTCGTAAGGTAAAAAGGAATATTTACTTTGATCTTTTTGACTAAAACTTCGAGTGTATCAGAGAGAACACTTCTCTGATGACCACAACATGTCTCTGGTATATTTATAGACCTTCTTTTTAAAATAGTTAATGAAGGGAGGAATTGTTTACTTTTAACAAATACTCCGCAGCTGGGACCAAGATGCTTCAGCCAGTCTCATTCTGATTAGTACTTCAGGTTTGTCTGCAGTCTCGTACAAGCTCAAAATAGTTTGAAATTGCTTGAAAACCATTGTGTTTAGAAGCAAGGAGCAATCTGCCGTTTCGGCAGTAAAGACGATTCCGGCTGTGTTTATAGCTTTTAAATTCAACCGCCTCTTGTTGGAAGCTCCCATCTGAGGCTCTTTTCATGCAACTTAATGATAATAGTGACTCCTTTTATTACCTTAACCAATCGTCAAGAAAACTTTAAAACTTCTGTACCTCCTCCCATAATATGTCGTATATTTTCCACAATAATTTTGAAGATAATGTATAAAGATATCAATAAATTATCGAAATGCATGGCAGAAAAGGTCTCCAATTCGTTGATAATTTTAAAGTCTTTTTATCGATATACTCGCTTTTTATATATATTGAGGAAGATCAATTGCATGGACAGGCGTTTCTTCATCATATAGTGTAACTCTTAAAAAAGTAATTACTTGTGAGACAATTTAGGTCTTGTTTTTTATCCAAGCTTGAAAAAACCTCACGCCTTCTTTTAATTTTTCTTCAAAATTTGTAGATTCATAGCTGTATAATTATCTCAATCCAGGATACTAAAATTTATATTGCTTTAGAAATTTAAAAAAAAAACTGGTAATTATTTTAATAAAACCATTAAGGTCCTCCTCCTATTATTTTACCTACGTTTAAGAAAGGACTTAAACTATGAGTGTTTATTTTGTTTGCTCATATATGGCGATAAATGGAGCATCCCTCTGTAGAAAAGACATAGTGAAATACATTTTTACCAACTGAAAAAGTGTATTTATTGATGAGTATGAACTACTTAGAGCATAAGCCTTTTAAAACGTCCTCTCGGTAGGACATCTAATAAAGTGATGATTTGTCAAAGCTCTGTCTTTTATTCTATTATCTATCTGTTTATAAAAGTTCTAACTAATCCATGAACTATTTTCGAGCCCAGTACAGGTGATCAATTTGCATTATGAAAAATAATCAAAAATACATTTTCCAAAGAACCATCTTCCTTCTATACGACCTGAGAAGTATTTAATCGATTAAGAAATATAGCATGAAGTGAAGGCCCATATTAATCAGGCGTCATAGCGATTCCAAAGCATAGTAAAAAAAGGGCTAAACATACGCCACTGGGACTTGAACGGTATTTTGTTGAGAGAAAAGGGGATCTAATAAAATGCTTTGTGTAAACCCCCATCATTTCACTCATGATTGCTGTGGATTGAACATCAATTCAAGGCTAATAAATTCCCCCAGTGAACTAGTCTAACATTAAGTCATCTATTACCTATTAAACAAGTCAACTCATCAGTCTATGTACGGGAAAGAATGAATATTTGTTACATCATCCTTGGCGACGAATACACCCTTGCCGATAAGAAGGAAATAATGGCTGACAAAGGAAAACAGGATGTTACTATGTGAGCTACATATAAACTGCTATAACTGTATTTAAACGAATATGACGTCATAGAACATTCTCCCCACAGCATGAGCCATCGGTTCTCTCAAATTTTGACAGCTGTCTGGGTATTGGCGACCGTCAGGGTGCCAGTGATGCCACCAGTGGATCTCACAAGAATGTCCCACAAGTCGTAATCATAGGTTTTTTTTTTCTCAAAAGAAAGGTCTTTATTTATTTCATAAATTATATACAAAGATATATATAAATATTTATAAACGTTCAAAGGACAAATTGTGTTATGAAAACATAAATTACATTGTAGTTAAAAATTAAATGCCCCTTAAAGACCTATCAACTCAATTATAACAAGAACATGATACACTATAATATAATTTGCGACAAAGGGTGGGATAAACAACTTTTTTTTTAGGTTTTTTTGGGTAAAATATTTTTTTTTGTTAATCGGCCGAAAGTTTTTACAGTGTAAAAATAAAATATACCAAAATTATATATAGGAACCAATAAACTATTCTTTTTTTTTGCCTATATGGTTCAATAGAATGCATTCGACAGGATATAAATAAGCATTATAGCATAAAATTAGTCACTCGAATCTAGGATATTATCAATGAGATAGACCAAAAATGACTATCCCCTCTCGGGAGTATTCAAACCTGCGCCCCCAACATTGAGAGTGAACACGTCATAACGCTCACTGCTATTGCACTAAAAAAAAACTATTCTGGGCAGTTGCGTAGATACATAAATGAACAGACAGATTTTGTTAAGGTCATGACTGCTGGGACATAATACTTGGTACTTCATTTCTTTGAATCCTTTCTAAATAATATAATTGCTGTCTTGTTTATCAAGTACAAAAGTTTTTCCTATTAAAATATATATAAAAAACATCACAAAATGAAGTCCCTCGAAAACTTGAGTGTAAAGAAAATAGGACTTAAAATAATAAAGACAAAAACATTAGATAGAGAAAGGCATTATATGGGGTCGCGATAAGGAATAACTTATCTTTTTCAAGCCTTTTTTTTACTGCAGCATGAAGGCTTCTTCTGCCTCTCTCCATGAAGTTTTGTTTAGTTTCTTATAGTATGAAATCATAATAGTAGCTAATGGAGGTTCCAGTCTTCCCCGCAAAAAATACTTCAATTAGTAATTGCAGCCTTCTATGATGTGCAGTAAGATTTGTTCTGTAAGGAGTTAAAAGGGGCGATAAATGCAATCTTTAAATACATGCTTATATCTTTTTTTTGTTGCCTATTTGGTTTTATAGAATTACTTCCGACTAGATATAAATAAGCATTATAGCATTAAAATTAGCCACTCGAAACTAGGATCTTATAAATAAGATAGACCAAAAAATGACCATCCCCTCTCGGGAGTATTCGAACCTGCACCCCCAACATTGAGAGTAGAATTACTTCCGACTGGATATAAATAAGCATTATATCATTAAAATTAGCCACTCGAACCTAGGATCTAATAAATGATATAGACCAAAAATCGTGCTAGGTGCAGTGGCCGTGCCCGCTTTTGATGTTTCAGTTTTGAATGTTTCCGTTCTCGCCGTGAATGTGAGTGGCCGTATTCCTACTCTGCAGTATATGGATTTCGCCGTTTTAATATGAAGCAAAAAAGGAAGAATAAAGCGTGCGCTCAACATCCGATAATTGATGCTAATCAAAATAACCTACATAACGAAATAGTTTTTTTGTTCCAAATATCTTGACGTTTCAAAATAAATAAAGTCACCTGATCATGATAAGTTTTGAGTGCAAATAAAACATTTCGAAATTGCAAAAAAACTGTAGTGCTCCGGGTTACAAATAAGGATGCTGAAGTCGTGGAGAATCCAGCATTTCTCTTCAACTCATTTCTTTTAAGAGACCCAGGTCTCTGTGATCATCAAAGAAGGCGCTTCCTATGATGAATAAGACATATATGCCATGTCATTCGTGCTAACAGCTACGGACTCGATCCGGACTCTCGGATTCGTCCACTTTTAATGACTCTGATATTAGTTCGAAGGCTTGTGATCCATTCTGTGAGGACTTGGATACTCAGGACTCATGAATGTTTATATTAACGATTTGGACTAATGAACTGTATTTTCGGCTGTTCCATCCAAGTTGTATTATTTTTGATGTTTTTAGAACAATAATTCTAACGTTATTAAAAGGGATGCCATCTTTCTTTCGCTATCAATATATATTTTCTGGAACATAATTAATGAACAAGGACAATGAAAACATGCTTGCTTTTGAATATTTGAAAGTTAACTTGATTTTAATATGAAATTGATAGATTTATCAAGTGTAATTTTACTTTAAAACATATAAAAAATTCAATCAGGCGGCTTTTAGTCTTTTTTCGTTTTATCATGAATAGTTTTAAATAAGTATTGTAACTATAAGTTTTTCGTAACTGAAAGTCTTTTAGAAATCGAAAAAAGATATATCTTTATCTGAGAAGGGTCGATTTGAATTTATAGATACAGTACCGAGGAGGTCTATTTATAGTACGATTCACTTACAACAATAATAAAAGTAAAAAAAATCCTGTTTTATACATATACAGGTGATTCACTTAAATTGAGACTCACATATTACAAACTACAATCTTTGTATTAAATTTTACACAAATATTTTTAAAACAAAAATGATAGCACAATGTGTAGTTTACAAAATGTATTCATAAATTTCCACATATCCTCCTTTGGCCTTCAATACAGCTTTGAACCTCCTCACGGTGGAGGCAAAACAGGCAGGAATCTCTTCCTCAGAGATTTTTCATCCTAGGATCATGGATGGACAGGGTTTGGGGGTGGATGGAGAAGATGTCGAGTCAACACTTCTTACGTGGCAAAAGGATGGTGGGTTGTCCACTTGCAAGGCTCCGTAACTTTTTTTTAACATCTCGATATGAGAGAGATCATATCTATCAACACTAAACATTATCTCACCATGTGTTTATCTTGATCAGAGCCCTAATTTTGATCAGCATCATTATTCAGATACTGAGCACACGCTTTCTTCCCTTGATTCTTCCTTTTGTGGCTATACTGTATATGCTGTACACGACATCTACCTATTAAAACGGCGAAAATCCATATACTGCAGAGTAGGAATACGGCCACTCACATTCACGGCGAGAACGAAAACATTCAAAACAGAACATCAAAAGCGGGCACGGCCACAGCGCCTAGAACCACCAAAAATGACCATCCCCTCTCGGGAGTATTCGAACCTGCACCCCCAACATTGAGAGTTGAACACGCCTTTTTGTCGCTATATGGTTCGATAGAATTACATCCGACTGGATATAAATGAGCATACTAGCATGTAAAATTAGTCCTCGAACATAGGATCTTATGAATGACAAAATGACCATCCCCTTTCAGGATTCGAACCTGTACCCCTAACATTGAGAGTTGAACACGCCTTTTTTGTCTATATAGTTCGATCGAATTACACCCGACTGGATATAAATAAGCATTATAGTTATTAAAATTAGTCACTCGAATGAATGAGGTACATATATCAAAAATGACCATCCCCTCTCGGGAGTATTCGAACCTGCACCCCCAACATTGAGAGTTGAATACGCCTTTTTTGCCAAATTGGTTCAATAGAATTGCATCTTCTGACTAAATATTATATAAGCATTATAGCATTCGAATTAGTCGATCGAACCTAGGATCTTATCAATGAGGTAACCAAAAATGACCATCCCTTCTCTGGAGTACTCGAACCTGCGCCCCCCAACATTAAGTGTTAACACGCCTTAACGCACATGGATATTTTAATATTTATATGTGAGGAGAGGCTTAACAACACAAAGAAAGCCAGACGATGGATCCTGTGATTCTTTATATTTTTACATGTATTTATATTAGTTTTTGATATTTAATTAATTGAGTCTGCCCACAAACATTTTTAAACATACATTATAATTTAAATGATTTTATTTCCTTGTATACAAAGTATTGAAATATAGAATATAAAAGTGAATTTCTAAAAAAGTGTTATTTTCAATGCAGTAAACATAATCAGTAGAATGGATTGTAATATAATTATTTAAAAAAAAATTGTATGAAAAATAAGTTTAAGTATATATTAAGTGTATTATATAAATCTATTAAAAATATGTCAGATTATTAAATGACGTTGATTCATCTCTTTCTAAGTAAAACAAATCCGGTTTTTTTCTTGATTTCCTTAAAAATAATATTGTTGATCTTGGAATAATAATAATATTTATAATTACTTAAAACCTATTCTTTAGGTATTTATGTATACCTACTGTGACGGTCGTTTATTTATTTTGTGTTCCTAAGAAAATAAATTAAGCAGTGTTGCAGTGTTCCTTGAGAGGCTTCAGTGGTATCTACAGAAAGGTATTGCATCGAATATCACCGTTGGATACTAAAACCGAACCTCAGGTTGGACAGGGTGCCCAATTTTGGGTTATACTCACAAGTCCTGAGTTCCCCCAAGAGCTCTGACGTATTACATACTTCGTCATACTTCCTGAGCTATCACAGTGATAAGAGAGAGAGAGAGAGGTAAAAGAGAAATATTAATATTTATCATTATTGCCCATATTTTGAGTCCTGATCAAAGAAGTTTCCTCAGTTCTCTTACATCATGACTGCGGCTCTCCCTCCAATAAACCCCCTGACTTGCAGACTAAAGCGTTAAAAGTAAAGTAGCGCGACAAGAAAATGTAAACAAAAAAAATGATGGACCAACCGTAGTTTATTTTTTTAACAATAGGTGCCGCTTATCCATTTAACATTTCATTCAAACCGGTAAAGAGGAGTTGATGAACGATGAATTATGACAAAATACATAAAATTACTGAAGTCTAGAAAAAAGATATATTTAGTCATCAGTATTCAGTTCAAAGTTATATTACAACCTCAATCTACGTTATCGTATTCACTTATTTGTCTGCATTCAATTATTACAACTTACAGTAAGTAAACTCTTCTTTCCTACATCATTACCAAAAGTTACCATTCATTTTTCTTTAGATATACATCCATCGTACAAACAAATATTTTATCGTCATAAAAACGAGAAATACATTATAGAAGCCATGGGTGGATGCTCCGTAATGGGATGTTCCAACAGATCCGATACCAAGAATCAAAAACTTCAAGGACGGATTCAATTCTTCAGATTTCCCTCTCCAAAAAATCCAAAGGAATTAGAAAGAAGAAACCAATGGATCTGAAGTATCGACTTGATTGGAAACCTAAAATAAATTCGTTAGTTTGTGAGAATCATTTTGAATCCCATTGTTTTTTTACTAAAACATATACAAATATGAAGTACTTGAGACTTGATGCAATTCCTACTGTCAAGGCACGGTTACAGTCGGACCATGGTTACTGCAAGATTCGTCAAGATACGTCACTCATAATAGATTCGGCAAAACCTTCGAGTTCAAACGAAAGTCACAACGTTTCAAAAATATCGCAATGCACTTTTTTTCATTTGGAAAGTATGGGAGAAATCTATGTAAAAAGTTTGTGCCATGATTGTCATTTATATATAAATAAGATTAAATGCCAGGAACGTATTATCGACTCATTAAAGATTACTATAAAACTTTTGGAAAAAAAAATTACCTCTTTCGAAAATGTTAATATTTAAAACTAAAAATTGGAAATAATGATTTTCATAAAAATTTGAGTGTCAGCAATACAAAAAGCAGAATTTTTAGCAATGAATCTATAAAAGATGCTTTAAAGTTAAGGATGGCGTGTGGAAAATCTGGCTACGATTTAGTAAGAGAGTATTTGCCTTTGCCTTCTATCAGAACCTTGCAAAAAAGAACTGAATTTATCATGTTTAATGATGGAATTTTAACTGAAGTCTTTGATATGCTTAAAATTAAAATAAGAACGATGTCTGCAATAGATAGAAAAGCTTCATTAACTTTGGATGAATGTTCAATTAAGGTTTCGATAGATTATGATAGTAAAAGTGGCAGTATTATGGGCGAATCCTCATTTCCTAATTCTAAAGGAAATGCAACTAAAGCTTTAGTGTTTATGTTATCTGGCGTTTCCACTGTGAGGTGGAAACAAGTAGTTGCTTACTTTTTTACCCCTAATGCATACGATGGTAAAGACTATGGCCCGATTGTTATTGATATTATAAAAAAGTCTCGTGAGGTAGGAATAGATGTAATAAGTATTTCGACCGATATGGGGTCACAAACTTAGCAATGTGGAAATGATTTGGTATAAATTGTGGAATGAAGTCTCATTATAAAAATAAAATCGATAGTCCTGCCAATACAAGTGATAAAATCCACTTTATAGCCGACCCATCACATTTAATAAAAAATTGGCGCAATATTTTGTACACAAATGATATAATTTTACCAGAGGAAATAGTAAAATCTGAAAATCTGTCTTCCAATGTAATTTCTTTAAAACATTTTCAAATAGTTGCTGACTTTCAAAAAAAATTAATTTTAAAACCAGCTTGTAAATTTGATAGTTCCAAGATTCATTTAAGTCATTTAGACAAAATGAAAGTAGGTCCCGCGTTACAATTTTGGTCGCATGATGTTAGCCGTACGATAAGGTACATGGTGAAGGAGGGGAAATGTGAAAAGATTTTATTAACAACTGCATGGTTTATTGAAAACTTAAGAAAATGGTTGATTTAGTTTGTTCAAGGAAAATCTCATTTGGTTTCAGTTATAAGGAAGAGGCAATGTATGAAGAGTCAATTGCATTTATTTATAATTTTATTAATATAATTAAAAAAATTAAAATATTTTCTAAAATAAATAATACTGCCTCTTGGAAACCTGTACAGACTGGCTCCATCCTCACATCATTATCAATATTAGACTTGCAAGAATTATTACTTGATCAAAAATTGAACTATGTTTTAACTGCACATTTTTCCTCGGACTGTATTGAAACCTTTTCAGTATGGTCAGGGCAACCAACCCCACGCCTACTGCTAAGGAATTCAAATACATTTTACGCTTAATATGCTTAAGCCAATTTATGAAGGATGTGAAGTCTAGCAATTATAATTATGACGATTCAACATTTTTGGCGGAGGTTTTGGATGTGCGAATGTCATATGATAAAAATAAAATTTTAGTGGAGGATGACTTCATTCCACAATTTGTATCAAACTTTTCCTATTCATCTCAATTAACTATCACCGAGATTAATTATATTGTACTATTTAGCAGGTTATTTAATTTTTAAAATTGAAAAATACGAGCCTTCATGTGAGTCGTGTATTCCGT
>CP045904.1:9804211-9817915 GCA_013387185.1 Caligus rogercresseyi | reverse complement strand
ATATATATATATATATATCATTACATCTGAAAATATAAATTAATTATTGGTACTTTGGTCAATCAGTACTACAAGCAGTAAATGTATCATCAACTAAAACGTTCAATTTATTTTTTTAAAGCTTCTAATTCAGCTACAGCTTTCATGGTGTATGGCAATGATAGTCGTATATATTTTCTTTTCTTACATATTTAGATCGTTAGAATGCATATCTTGGATATATTTAAGCATTAATGTGTAAGATTAGTCTGGAACATAAGATACTTTCAATGAGGTTCACCAAAATTGACCTTCCTTCTCGGGAGAGGAACCTGCACCCTCAGCATTGAGAGTATTTTATGAATTTAGATTATCGAAAAAAGGAATGGTATCTATCCCCCTCCGTACATGATTTTTCCATTATCTATCCATGGGTAAATTGGAATAGATAAAAATATGCCGATTGAACACAGTTTGCCACGGACTACCAATCCGATGGTAGGTTTTCCCCCCAAATCAAATCTCTGAGAATTTTAAAACCCAATATGTCACTTTTTATTCAATAATAATCGTAGAATTCCATAAAAAATTTGCTTGACCATAATATATTTCTCAAGTATTCGCGGGATAGAACACCAATGGTGTTGTGTGCACTTTTATTGTTGTTTAAAGGACACGCTCTGTCTAAAAAGTTACGGGTGTCCAAGTTTTTTTGTCTAAAAACTGTCGTCTCAGAAATGTCCGTGTTAAGTTGTTTATGCTTAAAAAGTATTCGTCACAGAAGTGTCCGTTTCTTTATAAAAAAATAATGTCTAAGAAAGCCATTTTATCATAAGAAAGTATGTTTACCACTTATGTGGACCGTAATGGAGAAATCTATTAATATGTCATTTCAAATATTAACGCATTTTATACATTGGTTTGAATTCAAGACGATGGTGATTCGTTTTGACAAACAATATATAAATAATCACTACATGTAGTGTAAGTATCTTCCCGGGCAAAACAAATATTTTTTTCACCCTAATGCGAGTATCATGATTAAAACAACTTATATATACATCCTTTTCATAATATTCAAAATAAATATTTACTTGTAACCTAACCATAAAACTTCTTTATATACGACAGTTATATTCTTTTATCTATGGAATTATCTAAAAATAATATAATGGCTCCTAAATTTGAGGTTTCGTGACACATTTATTGTGAAGGATACTTCCGTAAATAAACTATCCTGAAAGAGGACATCACAATTACACATATGATCGTAATTATTTTCATGCATTGTAATATAGATCAATTCATTAATAAAAAGGGAGGTCATCCTTTCCTACAGCACAGAGGAGTGTCTCTTTGGAGGTGCCTATAATGCTTTGAAACAATTAAGGAAATCATATTTTGGGAGGGAATCTTGTAGATTTAAGTATCAATATGTTTCTATATACATAACATGCACATATCGCAACTAATACCTCCTAATATAAGCTATGGGTCGTATCATTGTATACGCTAATCCATTATAAAACTTTTGTATACCTATGTATGAGAAACGGCCCCTAGGTTTCTCTCCTGCTACTCTATAAAAAGCCAAGAGCAATTGCATGACTAATGATTTTATTGAGAGGGGAAGTTTTTATGGGAAGAGAGGAGGGTTTTTTGTATTCGTTCTAATGAATGATTTACAACTAAATCCTCCTACCTTTTAGAGGGATATGATCAAATGTTGTGCAGTTATATGGTCAAAGGATCGATATTTACACGCATCGACTAATGTAAGGTCATTTTCTTATTCTATTATAAGGGGCCATTTATAAAATGTATAAATTTCCATTTGTAAAAAACCTGCATGTGATATGTAAGACAAAGATATGTGCTGAAAGCTACATGTTTTTAGAAAGGACTCTTGAAAAACAAGGTACGTACATGTTGATAAGGGAGTTTAATTTTTGCTTGTTAGTTATTTTTGATGACGTCACACGGGTAATGTGTTTCTTCCAGCCTAAGTCATCAAAAATATATCTAAAATATACTTTGTCATGGTACAAAAAAATAATAAGATTACTAACTTTTCACTATAAATGTGAAATAAACATACGATGTATTCTATTATCCTTGGTCAGAGTAAGTTTACCCTAAAGGTGACTTATGTGAACGGGATCCAAGGCATAGCCATAATGAATTTGCTTTATTAGTTTATAAAAGTCTCGAAAAATGGGACCAAGTTTAATAGATTTCTGTGATATCATTGCATATTGGGTTTTTTTTGCATTAAAATGGATTATTTTGTTGCCAAATCAAATAATATAGTTTGTAAGGAACATCAAGTATGAAAACATAGATAATACTGGATCACAAATTTTAAACTTTTTGCATAAAAATAGCTGAATCCAAAGCTGACATTAGTTTTCTTACATCACGTGAATTTTTCCCTCTGCGTCATATATGCTATTTGACGAAAATTCATCTGATTTATACTATTTGTTTTCCTCAACCCAATAAATTTAATGCTTGTATTTCAACTCCACTAACCACAAAAATATAGAAACTTCGAGCAATTAAGAAATGAAGTTTTAAGATCTATAGGTAGATACCAATAAACTAGTAGTAAATTATTGTAGTGTATGAAATGCAGGAACAGACTTGATGTTTGGCGACAAAATCAACTGCTCCCATTTTTCGCTCTTCTTTTTCTTCAACCACTAATGTTCGAGAAAAAACTCTTATAAAATATAGAATATTTACATTGTTCGATATATACCATGAGTATGGATTATTAACTGATATAGTGGCCGTGGCAATGAAAAAATTAAACACAAGGAGGGTGATTCGAAATCTCAGCTCATTTATGAATTACGTAGCCTTACTCACTTGGGTAAATATTATTCGTAGTACTTTGGGTAATATGGGAATGCCATACTCAGAACGCGACTGAGCTACGAGCGCCTTAATCCGTAGAGGCCAGAGTGCGATCCAGGAGGTAAAAAGACACGAATATATTGTAGACTTTTTTTACATGGAGGATTCTTCAGAAGGTCTTAGTTGCGAGGAAGACAGGCACAGCAGGATGGGCGGGCGACGTAGGCCCGCCCACCCACTGACGTGGGCCCAATTTTTTTATAAAGTGCCAACTGTACCCCCCCCCCCAAACAGCTATAGCCCCCCCCCCCTCAACAGCCTGGGTCTGCTGCCGGGCCTGGAGGAAGACAGTACAAGAGTGTGTTTCTAAAGGGAAGGAAGAAGGTAAGAACGACCGGCACGCAGAGAGCTTGCCGGTCAAACTTGCTTATCCTTCCTGAATAGAGATATAGAAAGCTTATTCCCACTTTATTAGCATAGAAACATCGTGTTCAGCTGTTCCCGTGCCCAATATAAACAAAGTAATTAGTACTACGTCATTGTAAGCTGATCATAGAGATGGAAAGATTTGTTTATATTGGACAATATGACGTATGCCTCTGAATAATTCAATAAACTCTCTATGTCTTTATATCTCTATGATACGACCCGCACGCATGAGCTTGCCGGTCAAACTTACTTATTCCTTCCTGAATACAGATGCATATTTTACAATACAAATAACAACAACAGGGGTGAGTTGTGTGAGGGTTCCTAATGAGGGCCGCCACAGTACAATGAAAATAAAGACAAATGAATCGTAAGGGAGCTCATGTGTGTGTAAAGGTGCCCTCAACTCACAATGTTGAGGGCACCCGGTTGCAGAGAGGGCAAGGTTGTTTATGATAAGAGCATAGGTTCCATAGACTAATTTTAATAATAATATGCTTGTCTATATTCACACAGATACAATTCTTTCGAGACGAATAGGCAAAAAAAAATACACCTGATTTTTATTAAATTGAAGCTTGACAAGCAAGAGATTTTCTATGTCGACATTAAAATTGCTCAACTCAAAATGAATATTCATTTTTTTTCGCATTTTGCATTTTGATCCTTATTTTACATATTTTCATTTGAATAATTTGAATATAAAGCATGCAAAAGGCAATTCTTAAATGCTTATAATTCAATAACGTACCTTTCCATCAGTGATTTTAAAAGGTATTAAAACAGTAGCCAACACGCAATTAGTACCTATATATGGAATTGTCTATCCCTAATTATTGAAAAAAAATCGTGAACTTCATTCATCGTAAACTTGATATTTTATCTTTGTTGAGCAAAAAAAAAAATAGAATGAAAGCAAGGACTACTCTATGAGTTTACATATTGCTTTTTTACTCTACTCAGTTTACTATTTATTGTATTTTGTAAGGATTTCCATTTGAAATTTTGATATAATATATATGTATATATATATACAGGTTTGAACGCGTTCCACTTTTTTCCGTTCCGTTCTGCGTTCTGTTCAAAAATTGGATTTCAAAAAAAATTATCATAAAAGGCTCTTTACTTTCACTGCTCCTCGTATGTATCGGGTGTGTAAAATTTTAAACTAATAGTTTCGGTTTGAAGTTAGTTACCGCAATTAAAGCTCTAAAAACTTTGCAAACTTCAATAATATATTTAAGATATAAAATAATTGAACCAGAGACTCAGCCCGAAAAATTAACACATTTTTTTACCCCGACCCCAAAATGTTACAATATGAAAAGTCAAACATGTAAAAATCCCACCCACATATGGTCCACCGAATTTCTCGGTCTATACTACTCATAATAATTGCTTTATCTGAGAATAATTACAAAAAAATATTTATTTACAATCTTAGAATAACATTAGTAATCAATTACACTATTTATTTGCTACTAGAAAGAGCTGTTTTTAAAACCGTTTATATAGAGATTTACAAAATGTTTGAATGAATTAAAACACATTATAAAATCATTTACATAAACTCATTCGTACGTAAGTACGAGGGCTGGTGAATAAGTCCATGACTTTTTAAATGAAACAAAGTTTTTTTGACAAAAGCTAATTTTATTTTTCAACATAGTCTCCATTGAGCTCTATACACTTCGTCCAGCGTTTCTCCAATTTTTTTTCCCTCTCCAAAAAATAAGATTTCTCGAGGTCCTCAAAATATGTATTTGTTTGTGAGATGATTTCATTGTTGGAATAAATCTCTTTCCGGCAAGCTATTTTTTAAGTTTCGGAAACAAGAAATAGTCACTCGGGGCTAAATCTGGAGAACACGGCGGATGAATGAGCAATTCATAGCGTAATTCGTAAAATTTCGCCATGGAAACAACACATGTATGGACTCTTGCATTGTCTTGATGAAAAAGAACTTTTTTCTTGGCCAAATGGGGTCGTTTTTTCTTTAAATCCTCATTAAATCGGTCCAATAAGCTGGTATAATATTCGCCATTCATTGTTCTTCCCTTCTGAAGGTAATCTATGTGGATTACACCACGTGCATCCCAGAAAACAGTAGCCATGACTTTGTTGGCTGATGAAACCCACTTTGGCTTTCTTCGGAGCCGATTCACCCTTCAAAACCCACTGTTTTGATTGCTGCTTGGTCTTTGATGTGTTGTAGTGTATCCATGTTTCGTCCACTATTACAAATCGGGTAAAAAACTCGTCCTTATTGCGGTTGAACAAAGCCAAACATTCCATCGAAGTTGTCACCCGATTGCGTTTATGGTCGATTGTGAGCAAACGCGGCACCCATCTTGCGGTTAGCTTTTTCATAGCCAAGTGATCTTTCAAATCGAAACCACTGACCATGTGATATGCCTATGGCTTCCACAATCTCCCACATTTTCAATCTCCGATCGGCCAACACCATATCATGAATTTTTTGAATTGTTTCTGGTGTAGCGACTTCAACTGGGCGTCCAGAGCGTTCGGCATCAATGGTGCTTGTACGACCACAACGAAATTCTGTAAACCACTTTTTACCATTCATATCGATGGTGCAGAGTCTCCATAGTATTTATCAGCTTAGCCTTTGTTTCAGCGATGGTTTTTTCCCGAAAAAATAATGCTTGATGAGCACACGAAATTAACTTTTCTCCATTTTCTACACAATTCGCGAAGTTGTTTGTCTGTAAAGACTGTCAAACACAAACTAAAAGACCCAGCGTGTTCAAACTTTAACCGAAGTCAGCTGATAGATGCTTGTTGACAGGAGCAGTGTTGACAACCAAATTATATGGACGGATATACAAAAAGTCACGGACTTATTAACCAACCCTCGTATATTGAGAAGAGTAACATAGAGCAAATTCAGCTTTTAAAGTATAATGATTAAACAAATTTCAGGTTGAAATTATTAATTGGTTTATGTACAATAAACGACAAAAAACATGGACCATTACAGTAACTAAATAATTAAATTTAGTGACCGACAACAAACCTGATAAAAATGTATAGTACATACTAAAATAAAGGTTGGGTGATTTCCTCTTGAATATTATTTGAACGTAACGCAAAAAGACAAATTTTAGCTTCTGTTCATCGTTCCGTTCAATTACGTCCGTTCCGCGGAACGCGTTCAATTTTACGTTCCGTTTACAACCCTGTATATATACATATATATATATATATATATAATATATATATATATATATGGAAAAGGAATGACAAAAGACAATCTCAAAGACCGACGGTTCTAAGGACCGATCTCAAGGACCGACGATCCTAAGACTGGACTGGACCGAATAAATTGGGACTGACATAATATTATGAAGGGTCCATTCTACTAGATCAGTGCTTCCCAATCTTTATGACATAACGTACCCCTTGGAGCATTTCATCCCCATCCCCAGATCTCTCTCCAATCCATAGACATCCTGATAGACAGGGTGTTTTCTTCTGTTATTAAGTTGACACTATACTTTGCCGTTTGATTTATTTTAAATCATCCCGCGGCCCACTACAATCACGTTGCGTACCCCTAGGGGTACGCGTACCATACTTTAAGAAACGACGTACAGATAATTCACATTTTTTTATTAGTCTAAGTAATCAATAAAGCTTTTAGTATCATCACGCCATGTTTTTTATAACTCAAATTGAATGTAAGCATTAAATTGAATACATGCTCATATATAAGCACTCATAATAAACCTACCCTGCCTATGGCATGCATAGGAATGCATAATAAATACATACAAGTATAAAATATTAATATTTATGCATATATTTAAGATTAATATATGCATATTGATTAGCACTAATAGGCAGGCAAGGCGTTTTTTAATTGATAGGGCGCACAGAGGTAAAGAATGGTATTATTTTCTTGGTTGAAGGACCCTTATTAAAAACTCTCATATATATTTATTCATTAAGAGAATGACTACAGATTACCCTTAGAGAATGGCCCAATAAAATCCATCATTGATCAATCCAAAAAGACTTTGTAGATTGAATTGATATTTTGAGATTTTGACAGTTTTATAATTAATATTTTATAATTAAGCAGTTTACATACATTTATAATTCTTAAAAGTGTTGTAAGTAGCATATGACAAGATTTTGAATAATATGATATCTCCGGGTTCGCGAATGAGGATCTGAAAATTCTTTAAAACTATTTAGGATTTGTTATTTATAAAAGCAGTTATGCCTAAGATTTTCCCTTTTTTATTAAGTCCATTGTACATCCAGCTATAATAAATGTTGACACTTCATTATTAGTGAATGAACAAAGTCCTTTTTCATACTGCCAACTGTTATATTATTATTGTTCAATCGTTTTTGCTTTCAGCCAATCACATTTGAGAAAAGGTTTTTTGAGGGTCCTTAGCTAGCAGCTAACTTTCTGATGTCTTGAGTTAATTTTTGATGATGCATTCATGTAAACACAAAGGACACGATATTTAAACTCTTTCATATTACTTTTAAACTGCAGGCATATGTAATTTATCCCCTCATTTTGAATTTGTGTGCATAATTCTGGTTCGTATTTTGTCTTATTTTTATTGTTGTTGTTTTAGTACATCAAGGAACATAATATTTCTGGCTCAGCATGCAAAAGTCACATAAATATCTTCCCATTAATTTACTGCTATTATTTCACATGTGGCGTGTCAACTAAAAAACTCAACATTTCAATTTTTTAAACCAAAAAATATATATTTTTGTTTAAATATACATAACTTCATATGTTGTTACAAACATATATAATAAAATATGAGCTATAAAATGAATGATTTAATATGTATACCTATATACCTTATAGGCTTGTAGAAATCATAAGATTTCGGGATCCAACTATGGGTATCCAAGTATGTTCTCTTAAGAAAAAACAATATTTTGGTACAACTTTGAATAATAAAATCTCACTTATTTTTCATTTCGTATGGTATTGAGTAAATACATTTATACGTACATATATATATATTGTTATTTAAAATGATATCTACTATCCTACTTTAATATAAAAGAACGGATGGTTTTCTTTTTCTAAAAAAAAGTAATAAGAATGTCATTTTGAGTTGATGAACCACAAAAGTTCCTCAATGTATTTCCCCAGAAACTGGGTCGTAAATTTCTTCAACTCAACAGAAAGGCTACAAGGACTCTTTGTCATGAAATGCATCAAAGAACAGTGCAAAAAAAATATTTCTCTTCTTTCCATAGTTGTAAAGTAATTGAATAAAATAACCACGTTTTTTGTTTTATTTCACTGAGTTGCCATCCTAGTTGGCTGCAGTGGGCTTATGTAAGAGAAATTCTCATTGGCGTTCAAGGAACTCCTTAGACGAAGCCGAGGGGTAGGGACTCCATTCACGAAGTCGAGGTGAGGGGGAATGTGTCTTACTGGAGAGGAGGAGACTCGTTTCTTGGTGTCCAAGGCATTTATCCGGAGTCAAGACTGTCCCATTCGCCCCAGGAAGATAGAAGGAAGGGATCGAGGGATCACCAACAAGTTTGAAGTGTAGGCCAGAATGCTTTCATGGCACCCCAAAAAAAATAGATTCCCAACTATGATCAGTGGAGGCTCTATTATTTAACGATTGTTGATGGTGACGTCACTCTTGACTCTCTCTCCCCCCCCCCCCCCCTCATGTTTATGCAATGTGTATATAAGGCGTGCGTTTTAAGCCGTGTAAAATTTGTTCCTGTGAAAATAGTTATATCGCTGGCCATGGGCAGACTTGTATCATCAGCCTGAGTTTCTTTACAAGGACTTTTTATGGAGGTATTGTTATAAAAGTTCAAAAAAGCGTTTTTATTGAGTATTGTATTGATTAACCGATGAATCTTATTCGACCAATTATATTTAGGCTTGAAAATTGGAGTTTCATGGATGACCCATAATGTAATGTCAATTTATTACTCTATATTATTTTCATTCAAATAATCACATTCAGCCTATGCTGACGCTAGTGATACCGACCTCAGATCAACCTGGGGGGATGTTTATTTCACTAAGTGAAGTAGGAGTTGATTACATCCTTGATGCAAATTTGTATTCTAAATGAAAAACATTTACATTAGCTCAAGGGTGCCAATGTTAACTTCACATTTATATTTGGAACTACCACTCTGATGGAGACATATTCTGTAATATTTCCATGCAAAACTTTTGACACTCTAGTCTCTTTTCCATTTTGAATAAAAACTAGTCGTCCCCAAAGAAAATGCGTCCTTCGACGTTTCCATCACAAGTATTTAAGTATTTTCATTATGTAGATGACTATTGAAAACTCTCTTTGCTAGAGGTATGTAAACTCTTTCTTCTGATATTAATTTGGACAAAAAAGTATTGAGGTTCGATAATATGTACAAGTTCTTCTGCAGTCTTTAAGTATATATATGTAATCTTAAGTGCTTAACACATTCTGAATTCCTTTATTTTAGTTTCTCAAATAAACACATGCTATGGTCGCCAATTTTTTTTCGTTTTTGCCCAAATCGTTTGCTTTATTCACCATAAGTTTTGACACAATTCCATCAAGGACCTTCGCCCTCTCCATTGCCTCCAATCAATCCACTCGACGTGAGAGATCATCGCTGTTGGATATGATTTGAGATTTGTTATAGTTTATCTCCAGCTCCAAATATTAATCCTCAATATTCTTCTCACCACATATGAAGTAGACATCATCAGCAAAGAATAAGCTGGTGAATTTCTCCCCAAAGACGACTAAACCTTTAATATACCCTTGAATTGTCATTTGATGATGCATCAGCGATACGAGGAAGAAGAGAGGATATAGGATCTCTCTCTGTCATACCCCCTGTTACAATTTTATAACGTTTCCTCCGATCTGAGAAATATTATCGTTGAAGAGTGGACTTCACTGAACTTAAAAAGCTTTCCGACACTTCATTTAACATTAAAATTAACTTGATCTATTATTGCTTTTTGACTCATAAAGTATGACTCATAAAGTAATATTTTATTAAATTTTATAATCTGCATTTAAAAGAGTGATATGCCTGAGGTTTTCAGCTGACAAGTAATGAAAGAAACTATAGTATATATTATAGATATATATATATATAACAGACTTGTTTCATTTGTAATCGTTCGTTGTTTGCGAACGACGAACGACAAAAAATTTGACGAACGACGAACAACAAAAAAAATTATATCGTTCGTCGTTAGTTTTTGGCGCCAAAAAAGAATTTTTTGTTTCATGGGAAAAATTTCCTTTCCACAAAAACGTCGTCAATTTTTTCAGAATGACAAACGATGAACGATTCAATCTAAAACGAACAATGAACAACGAACTATAACTTTTGGTGAACGACAAACGAATGGCAATTTTTTGCGAACGTGAACAAGTCTGATATAGGTAATATATATAATATTTATACATATATGTATATATATCTATTTAAAAATGTATATATATATATCGTAATAAAAATCTAAATATATGTATATATATCGTCATGAAATATACTTACTTTTGTCCATAACGCTTCCTCGTACATGCAAACTTTTTAGAACAATCGATCTTCTGCCCTTTAATTATATAATTTAATTTTATTTTTAAGACCATTAAGCTTAATATCACAATTCGTACAATCATATTTATTTGTAAGCATGGGTAGGTATGGGTCAAATAAAGCTTATTTTATAAGATAATAACGCTCATTCTTCCAGAATAAATTGCTTTTTTGGGCCTTCTACTAAATGCTTGTGCATATTCCATGGCCAGTCCTACTTTATGTAAATAGTTGTGTTTTATCCATGTAAAATGATTCTCATACACAAATTTGACTACAGAAGAGGGAATCCTTTGCAGAGAATCCTCCTTCCTCCTCAATAGTCAATAAAAACCCATCCTCAAAAATATTATTACCCCAACACAACTTTGCATTTCTTTATTTAACTGCCCCATTAGAGCTCTGAGTCAGACGTAGAGTCGAAAAATTGTTTTTTGATGTTCCGTGTAGCCATGCAAATCTCTTAGTCAATCAGGAAGGAAATTATTTTAATTGTTATTATCAGTTTTTTTAAAGGTCTTTATTACCTCCGCCAAAGGATGTATTGTTTCACTGACGTTGGTTTGTTGGTTGGTTGATTTGTCAGCTGGATAACTCAAAAAGTACGGAACGGATTCGGATGAAACTTTGTGGAGTCGTTGGAAATGCCAAAAGGAACAAGTGATTAAATTTTGGCATCTCTGAGTGCAGAATTAAGATGCAAATGAGCTAAATACTAAATAAATATTTCAAGTTAGCCTATTCCGCCAATAGATGTCGCTGTGCTGTGAAATCGGGTGCCGGGAGCGTCTTCCTCTCGGAATTTCCGTCGAGGGGAACCCCTCTACGCTGCCCCAGTCGTGAAAAATCCGCCTTGGAAGGCTCATAAGGACCCTGTGACGTCGGAGGTTTGCACTCTGAGTGTATATATGCCTCTAGTTTAAAGTTGTATTACTAGATTATACATAATTACAATTATAAATAGTAGGTAGTAGAATGCGTAAAAAATACATTAAAAAACATTATAGTTTAAATTAATCTACCTAAAAAGACCCCAAACTCAATAAACAGAGATATTATGCAATATAAAAACAAAACCTAAACAAAAACAAATCATAAGGGGTTATAAAACGGTGATATTGAAGGACTATCTTCTTCAGCAAGGTGAGGTGAGTTTTTTTGTTTGTGAAAGGAAGGACCATGGAAGTACTTTGATCAGTGATTAATCGATGATATAATAATTAGCCTTTCCCTAGGCAATAATAATGTGGGTTACTTAAATGAAATATGATTATGTAAACTCATGATCATTGCATACTTTATACCATAAAAATGAAATGACTATTATCCAGGAGTCGTCTACCCCTTATATATTATTTATCTACAAAAAATATGCAATAAAGGCGTTGCTCACCTTAATCTAATTACATTATCATCCTTAAAAGCAGTACCTAATTTTTGTTTCGGGTTGTGTCATGTTAAATATTAATTAAAACGGGCACTGTGTTTTTCCTCCTTTCCTCAACAAGCTGTTTTATTCAATAGTCTTCTTAAATGAAAATAATTAATCTTTTCTATTTCACCAGGGTTTTTTGTTGTCTATATGTTCGTTAGAATTGCCCCGAGGGGAGATATAAATAAGGCATTATATTATTAAAATTAGTCACTCGAACCTAGGATCTCATCAATGAGATGAGATATACAATTACCACTTGGTAACCACTGTTACTGTTACCTGGATAGAAAGAGAAAGAAAAAAAAAGATAGAGTATTTTGCCTTAAACCGTTAAAGTAAAGTAGCGCATGCATAACAAAATTCTTCCTTTTTTCGCAAAAAAAATTGGGACTAAATATTAGTTCTTCTTAAGTCCGTAAGGGGCGCTTTTATGGAGAGCTCTTTGAAAATAATAACAAAGTCCTTTATTATTTATATTTGGAGACGTTTATTATCTTGTAGGTTTTGAATATTTCAAATCATCAAATTTAATCCCTTTTAAAACGGTTTTAAATAGGATTGTGACGTAATTTCATGGGCAACGACATCTAACGTTAAAGGAAATTACAAAATTTGGCCAATTTTTTTTGTTTACTTTTTCCTTGCATGCGCTTCTTTGCTTAACGCTTATTTTGCTTCACTTCTCTTTTTTCTTTCTCTTTCTATCCAGGTAACAGTAACAGTGGTTACTTAGCGGTAATTGTATATTCTAATAAAAAAAGATCAATATTTTTGGGGAGAGTACGTGCTAAAATGTATTTGCTTATTTCTCTTAAAGTATAGCGATTTTTAGAACACCAAACATATCAAATGAAAGCTTGGTAAACCAGCTTTAATATTTTGGTTATACTAAGTCATGTCAATTTAATAAGTAGAGAGTTATATGTACATTAAAAAACATATCTCGCGACAAAATGACGCATATAATGGATTATAAATGGTTCAGAGACAAAGTAAAATTCTGAGAGGATACCTTGACGCAAATCTAAAAAACACATCATTATTTTTTTTTTCATAATCGATTTCTTATAGGTCAATACAGGCTCTGAATCATATGATGTAAACTCAGATTGTACTGAATTCTGAATTGATAGAATGCAACCAAGGTCATTTTGGATTTATCATTCAAAGTGTGTACTAAACTTAAAAATACTATTTTACTCTGAAGCGAACAAGTCAACTTCTACAGGCGAGTGAAGTTAATCGATACAAAAAAGCTATGAAATATGCTAACATACACACTCCATAGGTTTCTTTGTTTTATAGAAACTGTTTTAGTAAAAACCAATCAAACATACGTCTGGTAGAAAATTAGAGTTCCTTAAATTAATAATTATTTTTGAAGTCTGTAACGCCCACCATTTTCAAGAAATTGG
>CP045904.1:9723990-9804111 GCA_013387185.1 Caligus rogercresseyi | reverse complement strand
GTAGCTGATTCAATAGAAAGAGCTGGCGAAGATTTTATAACCAGTCCATTGGTCCTGAGTCTCAGAGACTTATATAGATACGGAAGCTTCTTCATTGACAAGAGATATGTTATTTACATTTAAATTATTTTTCAACGTTAGTCCTCGGAATTTCATTATAAAGTCGTCACTATAGTTCAGGTCCCTGTTAAGTGACGACTTCTAGGAATGAAATATAAGCATGAATGGATCTACTGCTGTTGTCATGCTTCTTCCACGGACATCTCCATTCTCTAAAGGAATATAAATTTTGTTGCTGGAAGTAGTTATTAAAAGAGTTGGTTATTGTTGTTTATCTGATTCTGTTGTATTACAGAATTACATCTCATAAATGCCATCTTTATTCAGAATCTTTTTATTTATTTTTAGGTCCGAAAGTCTTGATCTAACAGCATAGGAAACCCTGTGTAAATACAAGATTGTCCTAA
Organism: Caligus rogercresseyi; assembly: GCA_013387185.1. Taxonomy (NCBI): domain Eukaryota; kingdom Metazoa; phylum Arthropoda; class Copepoda; order Siphonostomatoida; family Caligidae; genus Caligus; species Caligus rogercresseyi. The sequence goes on along the minus strand of CP045904.1, from coordinate 9,803,644 downwards.
GCCAAATCTGGACTTCATGCAAATGGAATCTGAATTCCATAGCCATGACATACACTTCTAAGTGCTTCACTCGAACGTGATTGATGAAAAAACGGAGTGTGAATCAAAATGCAGTTATGAAATAAGGCATCACTTCGCTCATGGCTGTTGAGGTATGAACATTAAAAAAAATACAATCATTTAATTCTTACAAGCTGGAACTTTATCAATGCCATTTACGATTCCTTTGTATTGAATATTTCAGTATTGGCCCCTACTGTTAAGTAAATGAAAAACCTCTTCATTCTCATTATAATGAATGACTATTTTATTTATTTTCTGCCTATTTAGTTCGATAGAACTGCATCAGACTGGCTATAAATAAGCATACCAGCATGTAAATTAGTCTATCAAGCCCAGGATCTATTTGTTTCATCAACGATAAATGGAGCATCACTCTGACGAAAAAAACTTATCCAAAAAAAGAAATAAAGTTACCAATTCAAAAAAAGAGATATTAATTGGTGTGATTACGTGAACCAATATTATTAAGACATTCTTGAAATATATTGGAAACACTAAAGCGTTAAAGTAAAGTAGCGCATGCATAAGATAAAATTCTTCCTTTTTCCCAAAAGGAATTGGCCAAAATTTTAGTTCTTCTTTAGTCCGTAAGGGGCGCTGCTTTGATACCAGAGCTCTTTGAAAATAATAAGAAAGTCCTTTTATTATTTACATTGGAATCTTGCACAATGTTGTAGTGATTTGATAAATTTCAAATCATCAAACTTAATCCTTTAAACCGATTTTAAATAGGATTGTGAAGTAATTTCATGGACTAGCGACATCTAACGTTAAAGAAAATAACCAAAATTTTGGGTCATTAAATTGTTTACTTTTTCCTTGCATGCGCTACTTTACTTTAACGCTTTAGGAAACACTAGCAAAGGTCACGTAATGAGCGAGAAAAGAAAAGAAAATACAACTTCAGTGGCTATATGGACTCCTGTGTATTATATATCGAAAGAGCAATGGATAACTTGTATACAAATCAATGTTGTGAAGGTTACCTTCAAGGATGTTCCTATATATATATTTATATATCATATTATAATTTGAAAAGAGAAAAATGCATTTGCAAAATAATAAAAATACGTTTATAGGATTCCTTGTGTGTGTGTGTGTGTTTTGTATGTATAATTGTTAGTTCTCACAGTACTTTAACATACACATGAGTTTATAGGAAATGTATACAATATATTTAATGGTTTAACATATATGCCTTTTCTTAAAACAGTACATGGAGAGAGAGGAAGAGGGTAAGAAGATAACTTTGCCTCCAACAAAAAATGTGACCCGTCAGCTAAAGTTTGAAGGGGTTTTGGGGAAGGAAAATGATCTAACTCCAATATTATTATTTTTTGCTGTGTCATCACCTTCCTTAAACATCGTACTTTCTATAAGATCAAAACTTCTGAGGAAGATTTTCTTCTGGCGTTCACAAGGAATGCCAAATGTGACGCTGTGATAACAAAAGTCCAAAACATATTATACAAAATGAGAACAGTTAAAACACAGATCTTTCTTTTATTATTCCAATTGCTTCTTTTTATTCAAATTTTTTATTACAGATATGAATTTTTATTGAAATGCCTTTATTTATATGATTGATTCTAAATTATTTCAATATTTTCTTATATTTGTTTAGTTTAAATAATTGTTATTTATTGATCATTAATGCACTACGTATATGCCCACTGGGCCAAGAGGAAAAAAAAACATCGTACTTTCTATAATCATATTACTTATTGCACTTTACTATTTCATTGCGCTACTCATTTGCCACCTTTGTACTACTTCATTGCCTTAAATTATTCAGTATTTAAAGTCAAAATTCTAAAACGACTAACATAGTCTTAGATAAACTATGCGTTAAGAATACATCTGAAACATTTAATTGATGGCTTATGATTGAAGGATAAATAATTACTATATTACACTGAATTCTGAAAGGTCTATCGATTGCATGATTATGTTATTTGATATCGATAAACTTTTTTTAGAATCTTAATTTTTGACAATAAAGTTATTTTCTGGCCTCTTTTCTTCTATAAAATAAATTTAACTTCCCCTGAAGGGATGTTTTTATTATTTATTCAGAGTCTTGGTTTGCACCCCCTTAAGTCAAAGTTCCAACTCTCAGAATCATCAAATTGCTTCCCGTTTCTCTAACGATTTTTTAGAAATTTACTCAAGTCGATACCATCTTAAATCAGTAGATTCGTAAAAGATCTACATATACATTGTGTGTGTATTTTGTTCTCAATTGTAAGTTGGAATTACTATTATTATTATATATATATATATATATATAAATAATAAAAAATGTCCATTGAAGACAAAGGACAAGCTACATTGCTCTGAAGCACTTCAAGATGTGAATTACTATGGCAAAACATAATAACCTCACCATTAAAAAATTTAATAGTTTATATAGTATGAGAAGCCTCGAAATAACACTATATTGTTTGATGTTATTGGATATAGTACATATATGAATATAAAATACTGTTATGTTTCTTTATTATATATGTTCCAATACTTCATAACACATTTATAAATTCCAATTGATCTAAAATGAATACAAAACCCTCAATATTTACGCATTTAGTTTCTACAACTATTCCTCCTTCCATTAATTAATTTCAAGCAGGCACGTGCACAGATAAAAGCTAGGTGGTGCTAGAGCACCTGCCATTTTGCCCTCTGGAGAAATGTGCCCTTTTTTGACTGATGTGTTTTTTATTGTTTGTTTTGTGGCACATGGACATCATGACATAGCTCAATTTTGTATAATTTTATATATAAATGTATTTATTATGACCCAAAAATTGGTCTACAACGAGGGAAAACAACGGCCAGCGCAGCTTTCCAGCCTTTTCCAAAATGATTAAAATCTATGCGACACTGCCAGTGACAACCGCCTCTGTAGAGAGATCATTCTCAAAGCTCAGCCTCATCAAAAACAAACTAAGAAGTCTGTGTGGAGAAGAACGTCTCTCAGATCTTATGCTGATTTCCATTGAGCAAGATCTAGAAATAAACCACAGAGAGGTAATCAGAATCTACAAGGAGATGGCACCTAGGAGGATGCTTCTCTAGGACCAGGAGGAAAAAGACACAATAGCAACCCCTATATATTTGTTTTTTTCTTTTGCATTTTGGATTTCACAGTTTTTGGTTACATATTTGTAATAATAAAAACATTTATTTTCTCAGCTCAGGCATTAAGTTATTTATTTTTGTATTCTTTACCATTGCATACAGTAACAGGGTTGCAAGTAAAAGTGAAAGGGTTGTAAGTAACATGGTTGCAAATCCTTGCTAATTTTAGGTTTTCTGTGGAATAAATGCTAGCTGTGGAGATAGCTGTTGCTATTTACCAAGTGGCTATTTAGTATATTACATAAATATATATGTAAAACTTATTTTCGTTAAGTATTTGTCTATAACGATAATTTACAAGGTTGCACGAAACAAGGCGGACATTGTTATAAAAATATGAAAATAGAACAGAGGAAAACTTTTGCTTATCATATTTTGTTAATAAAGTGATTGACGACTTCACAACCAGTGTATCATGTGACTCACACCTTTTACTTTTACCATGCAAAAAGGGACAAGCTGACGGGGTTGCATGCAAAGTGAGGGACACAGGTTGGTTCATTGCATAGTAATACTTATTTAAAATATTATGTTGAATGAAAAATGTTTCCACATCTTCAAGAAATATCTAAAGACAAAATTATGCAAAGGTAAGGAGTTTTAAATGTTATCTAATAGATGAATCTGAGATGCCATGCCATGTCTAGCTACACTTGATGAACCATTCCAGACCAAGAAACCGACCCGTTAAACCCACTCCAAACAGCCAAAACCCATTTTTTTCGTCCACACTGCGCACGGACGAACTATTGCGGGTGCGCTTCGCGCCCGATTAAAATGCCCTTTTAAAATCTGAGCACCACTAACTCTGAATGGCTGTGCACGCTCCTGATTTCAAGTGTGACTTCATATATTAACTTTAGCTAAATATTTTTTAAGGATTGCAAAGCGTAAATACAAGCTTAAAAATAATCGAAAATAAGTAAAGAATCAACTATTTTGGATGAAGTGTAAATGATATTGTGTAAAAACAATTTACATTAATCATATCAAGAAGCCTTAACGCTAAAATTATTCAGCTGGTTTGGCAAGACTTACAAGATAATACTCAGGAATATGTTGCTCTCTGTTCACAAGAGAAACTATTGGAATATGAGTAATGAAAAGAAGATCAATTGATAGTATCGCAAAGTTAAATAGTGTAAATTCCTTGAATATTTGTAAACTTCGTTAAACTTCAGCCTTGTAAGTTATAATTTAGTACAAATAATTATCTATACTTATAAAAAAGAATTCCGTTCGTTCGTTCGTTTCCCTGTATCTCCCGAACGGTTCATTAGATCTTGACGAAATTTTCAGTGAATAGTTTTGAGAGCTCAGGGAGTGTTTTAGTGGGGTTGTCAACACCTGGAAAATTCGTCATCGCCATGCTTATTTTATTCGCCAAAATGTTGTCATTTTTTAAAAATTGCTAAGTTAGATTTTCTCCAAATTTTCTGTGGGTGAGTATGAGGTAATAAGACGTGTTTTTGTTTTATTGGGTGTTTACCGGAAAAGTCGTTTTTTACATGATTACTTAAAATATTTTTTTTTCGGTCCCTGTATGTCCCCCCAAAATTAAGTTTTGTGGAAAATTACAACACTTTTTTATATTGCAACATCGTGCTAATCAAATTTCAATAATGCCTAGAGATGGAGAGTGATGTAATACCTAGCCTTAAGGAATACAAAACGGAAAAAATGGCAATGGCGATGAAATGACGACTTTTTAAGGAACTACTTTTCATTAGAAAATAACATTAGCACTCTATGAAATGGCTTAAAAATAACTTCTTTTTATAATATTTAAATACCCAGCCTTAAAGAATACAAAACGGAAAAAATGGCAATGAAGACCCAATGATAACTTTTTAAGAAACTGATTTTAAAATGAAAAATCCAATGCGATGACATCACTTAAAATATTCGTATAATTTCTTCTTTTTACGATGTTTAATACTCATCCGTAAGGAATATAAAACGGAAAAATGGCAATGAAGAGCTATGACAACTTTTTAAGGAACTGGTTTTAATATGAAAAATCACATGCGATGACATCACTAGAATTATTCGTGTGATTTCTTCTTGGTGCGATGCTTAAATACCCAGCCGTAAGGAATATAAAACGGAAAAAATGGCAATAAAGACGCAATGACAACTGTAGAAGGAACTGATTGTAATATGAAAAGTCACATGCGATTAAATCACTAGAATTATACAGGTGATATTTTTCATTCCAGACTATTGTCAAGTTGGAAAATCCCGGGCAGCACCGGGTAACATATCTTTACTAATAAAAAAAAGAATTCCGTTCGTTCGTTCGTTTCCCTGTATCTCACAAAAGGTTCATTAGATCTTGACGAAATTTTCTGTGAATAGTCTTGAGAGATCGAGGAGTGTTTTAATGGGGTTGTCAACTCCCGAAAATTAGTCATCACCATGCTTATTTTATTAACTTAAACGTTTTTTGCCAGTTTTTTTTTAAACTGCCAAGTTAGATTTTGACCAAATTCACTGTGGATGAGTATGAGATAGTAAGACGAGTTTTTGTTTTATTGAGTGTTTCCTTGAAAATTCGTTTTCTACATGATTACTTAAGATAATTTTCTTTCTGTCCCGGTATGTCCACCCAAATTCAAGTTTTGTGGAAAATAACAACATTCTATAATGCAACATCGTGCTAATCAAATTTTCATAATGCCTACAGATGGTGAGTGATGTAAATAACCAGCCTTAAGAATACAAACGGGAAAAATAGCAATGACGACTTTTTAAGGAAAATAGAAAATAAAATAGGCCCTCTAATAAACGACTGAAAAATAACTTCTTTTTACAATGTTTAAATACCCAGCCTTAAGGAATTCAAATAGAAAAATGACAATGAAGACCCAATGACGACTTTTTAAGAAACTGATTTTAATATGAAAAATCATATTTGAGGACATCACTAAAATTATTCGATTGATCTTTTTTCTATTCCAAAGACTATTATCAAATTGGAAAATCCCGGGCAGCGCCGGGTAACATCCGCTAGTATCAATATATAGTTCATTGCATCAAGTGCATACAATGGAAAGTTGACTTAGGATATCACACTCAAGTCAAGCCTGGTTAAAAAGGATCAACTCTTTTATTTCTAAAGTTAAGCTTATAAAACTACAAAAACATATTGATAACATTTTAGTAATTAGGGATCAGAATATTATATACCTTTCAAATAGCGCTCTCGTAACATATATATTAATAAAACAGGTGCAGCAATGGATTAACAACAGTTTTTATTATTTATTATATTATAAGACTTAATATTACATGTAAAATTCTAATTGACCTAAAACTAAATTTAAAAAAATATATTTACATAATACTTTTTTGGTTGATTGTTGAACACATTTGGTTGAACACTTTTTAGACTTCAAAATTAAGAAGCTTATATTTAACAGGAAATAATTATTACAAAATAGGGTTATTAGTTTAAACTACTTATAAACAATAAAATTGATTGTTTTTTTATGAAAGCTATCAACCATTCTTATACAAATAAAAAGTACAGAAACCAAATTCCTCACAAGACGATAATGTTTTTTTAAAGAATATATTGACTCAATTAATACATATTAATACGAATGCTTCTCCTCCTAAAAAGACTTTTTAAGTATTTTCATACGTTTTGAAGGAAATATAAAATAAAGCCATTATATATATATATATATATATATATATATATATATATACACTAAACAGTATCAACTATATGCTTAATCAATAAAGTTTAAAATTGGTTTGGCTATGCAATCAAAAAAAGTATTTTTTATTAATTCCATAACAATGTTTATTTTGTTCTTAATTTACATTTAAAACTAATCTTAACGATAGCATTAAAAGTCTTTAAAACTTTAAACTTACTCTCTAACAAATAAAAATTTGTGGAGCTATACATATAATAAATTACATCATAGTATTTACAAATAACTAGCTGCCATTTTTTTCCTTTATTTCTAAACTAAATTATGTATATCTTATCTAAATATTGGCAGTAAATATCCAAAATATATCCAATAAAAATTAGATAAAGTTTAAACTTCTCAATTACAATAAAGAATTGCTTTTACATACATACAAAGTAGAATAGCTAAATAATCGCTACTACTAACACAAACTTTCACTTTTCCCACTAAATCCAGTTGTTTATATATATATAACAAAGCTTTAGCAGTAAATGTTATTGCGAATATTTTATTTATTGACTATGTGGAAGGCCTTTTAATAATGTCTACAATGTCAGCAGGTATGTTTCGAAGAAGGGGCAGCGTCTCAGAGCTCTTATTTGAGAGATGAAGCTTAGGCTCTGTTGGTGTCTCAAGAAGTGTGTGAAGACAGTTGACCCCAGGGCGTGGAAGGATTTGATTGGCCTTTGCCATCTCCCTACAGGTCTCGTACACTTTTCCAGGGGTGATCTAAAGAAATAGTAAAGAGAAAAAGACATAAATACATTCAACAATATTATATAGGGCGTATACGTATAATCCGGACTAATTAAAACAAATTTTGAAATGTTGATAACTTATTTATTTATCAATATTTTTCAACAATTTTTTGTTAAATGAAAGGCACACATATATAGATATTTATTTTTTAATATAGCTCCCATCAGCGGCGACGATCATCTGAAGCGGCCGCAGGCCTTGGCGACGACGTCCTTCTTCATATTCATGGCGAACTCCTCAACGATGGCGGCCCTGAGGGAGTCGAGAGTGTTGTGTACTTGTTGGTCTTGTTCTCGACCATGCCCCAGAAGAAATTGTCGAGGGGGTTGCAGTCAGGGGAGCTGGGGTGCCACAAGTCCGGGCTCCAGTGGTAGGGGAGGTTCTCCAACAGCCACGCCTGGGTCTCCCTCGACTTGTGGGCGGGAGCCGAGTCCTGCTGGAAGACATAGGGCCTCCCATTCGCCACCAGGCCCATCCAGGCCTTCACGACGTTCTTCATGACGTCGATGTAGATAGCCGTGTTTACCTTGAGGCCCTTCCCGAAGAAGTGGGGGGCATGACGCCCCCCTCACTGCTGATCACCCCCAGGACCATTACGGGGGAGGGGAACTTCGTGTGCTTGACGACAGGCACCTCGTCAACATTTTGGCAGATCCACCTATCGTTCTGCCTATTGCTATTCTGGTCCTGGCTAAAAAAATTCTCGTCGGAGAAGAACCTGAGGAGACCGGCCGTCTCGTGCTTGAGGTTGTTGAGCAGGGCCGCCACCTTGACCCTACTGGACTCCCTGGTCCCCTCCGTCAAGATCATCCTGTGCCTCTTCTTGTACGAACTGTAGCCCAGGTCATTGTTGATGGTGTTGGCGATGGTCTGCTTGGAGCAGCCCATCTCGGCGGCCAACTTGGCGTAGAATTTGTTGCCGTCCTCGTTGACCTTCCTCTTCACCTTGGCGACAAACTCGTCGGTCCTGGTGGCCCCCAGGGACCAAGAACGCTTTTTGCGATAAGCGTCATTCTTTTTGAAAGAGTTCCAAGCCTTCCACTGGTCGTAGACGGTCGACTTGGGGTAGTTGAAGAACTTTATCACCTCCTTTGGACTCCTCCCGGCACGGAAGGAAACGAACATTGCATGCCTTTTCTCCTCTCCCATGGCTAAGTGTTGACTGATTTTCAATCTGTTTTTTTGGCAGATAGATAAGATCCAAGCATAGTAACTTACATATGTGCGTAGCAATATCTCAAAAACAAAGACGACATAACCGATCAAAGTTAGTCCAGATTATACGTGTACTCCCTGTATACATATACCAATAGTATTATTATTTTTTCGCGAAACATTTATATTTCAAAAACCATTGAATAAAAATATTCCCAGTAGCATTCATAAGAATACAATAAAATAAAGTCCTAGAGATTAAAGATGGAAGGTATCGGTATAAAATCGGATTGAAGAATTAATGTAATAAATAACGAGATAATAGTATTCAATGCATATAGATTATCAAGGTACGCCCATAATGACAAAAGAACTGCCTTTTCGCTTGCCGGCGGTTTTTGATGACGTCAAACCGGCAAGCGGGAAGAACCACATTTTGTTATTCTTTTCACTGACGTCATTAAAACTCTAATGCGTCATTAGACTTTTTGATAACGTAAAAATTGATAAGATTGACAACGTTAAAGGCATCCAAAGAACAACATCATGTATACTTATTATATAATTTGTAAAAAGGAAGCTTCCTTTGTACAAATTTTATTTTTTTGTTGTTTTTATGTTTTACAAATTTCAAATAGTATTTTCTTACTTTCGAAGATGATAGAATATAACATAAAAAATGATTTTTCCATAATATATATACAGATCATATGATAAAGATTTACGATGGCTGAATCTATCCCCTGCTTACAAAATCATTTGCTTTCACGTATAATGTCCTACTTATTTAGTTCTATGACAAAGGATACTCGGATATGAGATTTCAGAGTTAATACTTGGCTAAAAAGTCTAACATGTCATTTTTGTTGAGCTCATAATTTTACCAACATAACTTTACATACGATAACTCTTTTCCAGGTGTGATATAGAATAAGATTATCCTTTTAACTAAGTTTTGATAATTTATTTACAACAATATTAAATAAGTTATAATGTTATAAATTCACTTTTCTCAAAGTAAACGAGGTACTTAGAAAAGCTTTAAAAACATAAAGATGTTGAATATAATCAACAGTCTGAATACATGCTTTAAAAACAAAACGTTTGATATGAGTCGAGACTCACATAAGAAATCTCCATTGGTATTACTAAAAATCATTTAGCAGATTTGTTTGTTTAACCAATCGAATGTTAGTAACTGAGTCATCTAGCTGATAATTATGGCATTATTTATCCGGCATATTTCTTATTGGTTTAATTACAGTTTAAATATATTTTTTTATTAAAAGTTATTGATTTGGAAACAAAGATAAACTCTCGAATAATCATGCTTTGAAACCACGATTTTGTTTGGTAGTAATTGTATGAAACTGTTTGGGAGTTGTTGTTTGATGTTCTTAAAAGACCTCTACTTTATTCACTTTCTCGCTTCTCTTTGGTATATTACTCCAACAACAACTTAATACCTGGTGAGCTAGAACACAATATTATTCCCTTCAACCTCCAAAAAGGACCCACTCATACAAAAGCTATTGTTTTTAAATATAATATTAAACCAGCCCTCGCGGAGAGGTTTAGGGACTTCCATCTACAAAAATATTTATTAGGGCTTTCACAGATCCTCAAAACAACTAGTTTGACATCCTTGATATTCATTTACCCTTAAAAATATGCGAACAGGATAATAATGTCCTCTTTTTAACCATTTTTATTACCTCCGCCGAAGGAGGTATTGTTTTCACTGGCGTTGGTTTGTTGGTTTGTCAGCAGGATAACTCAAAAAGTACGGAACAGATTCGGATGAAACTTGGTGGAGTTGTTGGAAATGCCAAAGGAACAAGTGATTAAATTTTGGCATCTCTGAGTGTAGAATTAAGATGCAAAACGAGCTAAATACTAATAAATATTTCAAGTTAGCCTACTCTGCCAATAGATGCCGCTATGCTGTAAAATAGGGTGCCGGGAGCGTCTTCCTCTCGGAATTTCCGTCGAGGGGAACCCTCCCCGTCCCTCTACGCCGCCCCAGTCGTGAAAAATCCGCCTCGGAAGGCTCATAAGGAACCCGTGACGGCGGAGGTTTGCACTCTCTGAGTGTATATATGCCTCTAGTTATATTTTATTCACACTGGAATTGTATTATTACTGCGGACATGAATGAGCATTATCGTAATATTTACATTTTTCCGAGGCTCAGTGAGTGTTCAACTCTCAAGTTTAGGGTGTAGATTCACCTCCCGTATGTCAACATTGAGCAATCTCATTGATAAGATCCTAGGTTGGATTGTGTAAGTTATATGCTAAAATGTTTATTCATATCCTCATGTATGTAACTTGTAGCAGATTATCTCCTTCTCTCTGCTCATCTCTGTCCCTCTCTCTCTATCTCTCTGCTCTTATCTGTCCCTCGCTCCTTTTCTTATATAAATACGTCACCAGATGGGCAACAGGCGGTTCATTCTCTATTATAAAGAGACTATGTATATATGTATATATTATATATATATATATATATATATACGTTTTATGAAATACATCTAAGTTTAAATTAGTTATATATAGGAGTCAGTCGCTTACTCCTTCGTATACAAACTCAGTCGTACTATATAAGCAACAAAAAGTTCAATTGAACCTAAACAATGTCGTCAACTGAATCGAATAAAAACAAACTCTCATAAACCACCCCTCCTTGCACATTAAAATCCTTGACTCCTTTAAAAAATATACATTTTTTGCTGCAATGATTTAAAGTCCCTACTGCAGTGGTTATAACTGTAAACAGCCACATGCTAATACAGACAGAGACACACAAGTGTGTATGTGTTTGAACTTCTAAAATATAAATAAACCCTTGGCCAAGGAGTCCTTCATACTCACAGCCTTGCAAAATAATAAATCAACATGCATAGGGGATGAAGTAATTATGCATATAGTGCATATTGCACTTTGAAATAATTAAACGCAATAATGAAGTTGGAGAAATTAGGGTAAAATAAATGTCTTTTATTATTCTTACAATCGCGTATAAAAGAATTTCATTTGTAGATAATATGCCCACAATTACTTTTAATTACACACGCAAAATACCATATATATGAACACAAAATTATTATTAGGAATGGAAATCTGGAGCTTAACCTTGGTGCTGACAGATTCTATGACTGATTTTGGCCGTGAAAAAGAAGAGGGGTAAAGAGAGGATAGAAAGAAAGAAAGAAAGAAGAAAGAAAGAAAGAAAGAGGAGAGAGATAAGTTTCTCTCTCACTTTTTCTTCCTCCCTCTTTCTCTCTCTCTCTGCCCCTCTCTTTCCTTCTATCTCTCTCTTTACCTTTCTCTCTTTTTCACGGCCAAAAACAGTCATAGAATCTGTCAGCACCAAGGTTAAGCTCCAGATTTCCATTCCTAATAATAATTTTTACATATACAAAATATAAACTCATACTAAAAAAATATATTGATATTTTGAGGTATATTTTCTTCCTTTTAGGAGATGAATTTAGTCACTGTAATGAGACTTGGGCCCTGCTGCATTCCAAGAAACTCTTCCTACTGTATGAGCGTCAAGGACCTCTGGTTCATCTCTAAAGAAGCGTTGTTCCACGTTAACATCTTCTTACTTATAATGGGTTCTTTAATTCATGGCATTATGAATTGTCAGCTGTCACATTATAAGCCAATCGGAGTGCGAAGGAAAGAGAAGACATTTTGGTGATAAGTTTGACCCCCTTCTTTTCATGAGAGTTTTACTTGAAACAAATGCGACATTCAAATTTTGTAGAGGGTTCCAGGATTGAAATATATATTTATTAGACGCCAAAGATAATTCAAATATGAATAATAAATTTGATGGACAAAACAATAATTATTTGCGTTGGACTCTTTATCTTATACTGTGATTTTATTATTAAATATTTGGCACTCTAAAATAGAACTTACGAAATAGGACAGTTCAAAATTCTTAGGAATGGATATACATAAGATTACAAGACAATACTCGACCAAAGGATTAAGACACCTTAAATGCATATTGAAATGAAATTCATTGGCATAAATACTGTTACTGGCTATACATCTGATAATGATCTCGGACTTAGTTACAAGAGACTTTTTTATATAACTTTATGGGAGTGTGATAGCCATGTGTGTTTAGGTGTGTCCAACTCTCAATGTTGGGAATGCAGAATCCCGAGAGGGGCATAGTCATTTTTGGTCTACCTCATTGATAAGATGCTAGGTTCGATAGTCAAATTTACACGCTAGATTGCTTATTTATATACTGTATGATGTAATTTGGTCGAAACCATGAGGCAAAAACAATATAACTTTCTATAGCTCATTACGAAGCCTTAAGTTCGTTATATAATTCATTATATCCATGAGACTATCCGTTGGTAGCTGTCATATTCCAGGCCAGTCAGATAGCAAGGGGGGAAAGCTGATATTTTCTTGATTTTTTATGTACTTCTTTCTTACATCATTTTTATTACTCAATTCTAAAATCGAGACTCGAATGTTGCACAGATTTGAAATGTATTCATAAGGTTTTTTGCATTTCATGATTAAAGGTCTTTCTCATTGATCCTTGATTTTCTACGAAAGGAAAGTCTAAAAATATAAATGTATGAGGTTATTTTATGGCTCAAAGACAAATATATATATATATATATATGTGTGTGGTGTGTGTGTAAGATAATCCATGCAATAAAACGAGCCGTAAATGAAGATGTGATGGAAGAAATTAATCACAGAAGTGAGAGCCAATAAAATCCAAGGGATCATCAAAGGAAAGGCGCGAAAAAAAGAACAGTACAAAAAGATTCTTTGTTTGTATCTTTTGATGATCAATGGCAAGGTTATTTTTAGCTTGTCTTGGACACAACGGATGAACAGGATGTGCAAGTGGGCATGCAAAATATAAACTGCAGTAATACACTAACTGAACAAGGACACAAAGTATATTAAAGACTTAGACATTGTCCTTGCTTAATGTATTAATATGGGTTTGCGAAACATGTACTCTATTGTTTTTTTTCTTACTTTGGTCATTATATTCACGTCTTTTAATATAGTTATATAAAATACTTTATATGAATTAGCATTAGAGCTTGAATTAGCTCTTTATATATCATTTCAAAGTGTTTGGGAGGAAAAAACAATATAATATATATATATATAATATATAATATATATAAACTCGATATAATAAGAACAGCTACTACCAAATGTAATCGGTATTCAGAACTGGAAGCGTACCTGGTGAAGAAGTTAAGCTTTGCAAATTAAATAAAAACTCCGGAGCCGAAAGCCATTTAATATCAGACAACGTATAACAAAGACAGTTAAGGAAATATTGATTGCTTTTGCCTTCAGTTTTCTTGAAAATCCGAGTGCTATTGATTTATATAAAATAACATGTGTTAAGTTCAAATATCTCTCTCTAAAAAATTATAAAACAAGGGTACTGTCTGGTGTTGGATTTAAAATATTTATATTAATTTATTTTATATTATCAGACAGAAAATTTTTTTCCCCATATTAAATGATTTTCAAATAACTAAATAAAAAAATTGAAAATATCTTCAACTTTTCTTAATAGAACTATTAAACAATATTAAATTTTCTAAAGTGATAACTAATAGATAAAGATATAAAACTAATAGAAAACAGTTTCTTCCTCGAAAAACGAATGCACGCTAACTAAATATTTAAAAATATATACACTCAAAGAGTGCAAACCTCCGCGGTCACGGGGTCCTTATGAGCCTTCCGAGGCGGATTTTTCACGACTGGGTGGCGTAGAGGACGGGGGAGGGTTCCCTTCGACGGAAATTCCGAGAGGAAGACGCTCCGGCACCCGATTTTACAGCACAGCGACATCTATTGCAGAGTAGGCTAACTTGAAATATTTATTAGTATTTAACTCGTTTTTGCATCTTAATTCTGCACTCAGAGATGCAAATTAATCACTTGTTCCTTTGGCATTCCAACAACTCCAAAAAGTTTCTTCGAAATCCGTTACAATACTTTTGAGTTATCCTGCTGACAAACAAAACCAAGCCCACAAACAACAAACAAACAACGCCAGGGAAAACAATACCCCCTTCGCGGGGTAAATATATATATATATGCATTTTTGTATAGCATGTTTGGACACCTGTTCGCTCAGTTGAAGCGTGATTCAACGTCATGCTAAAGGCGAGTATTCCAATGTCGATCGACCTCTCATAAAGATCCTTGGTTCGATGACCTAAAGATACGACAACGCTTTTCATATCTACAAGGATCTTTATATTCAATCCGCACAAATATAGAAAATAAATTTTCTTTCTTCTTATCCCCCGCCCATCGATAATTTGTATATAGAAATCTAATGACTACCGATCGGCAGTAAACGAAGTGATTTTATACATATACTATATAATATATATCATAGATATATATACGATAATATATATATTATATATATAGATATATATAATCTAATATATATATATATATATACAGTCCAAACTCGCCTAAGTTCTATATCTCGGGACTTGTTGAAAACATCGGACTTAGGCTAAATTCTGAGTTACAAATTTGATTGTTTAAGTTGAAGAAAATTTTGATATACCGTAGCGTGTGTGTGTAGCACTCACTCACATGCAGTCGTGACGGCAGGCGCATGCATGCGGGCCATGTTTTTTTGGAAAGTAGGCGCCCTCTTCGACTTGAGTTTTTTCTTGTTATGTATGTGTTACTGTCAAAACTGTTCGACTTAAGCGAAATATCGACTTACCACAAATCGACTTGTACGATTTTTTTTATTCCACACATGTCAATGAGAAAAATGGACTTTGATTTTTTATCGAGTTAGGCGACTTATGCAATTTCGATTTAGGCGAAGTTGTCTGTATTATATATATACACTAGACAAATAAAGACGACTTATTAGTCACAGAAAACTGTGAACCATAGATCAAACATAAAAACATAAGACTTCCATTCAGATATATCAGCCTCCCACTAACATTTCCTTCATTCCTCGATAAGTACGAAGCCTTCTTCAATTAGTGTCCTATTGCAGCTGCTCTCAAAGTGCATAAGTCATTATGAATAAATAGATCCCTTTTTGGCCGTCCTTTTCTTTATAGCCACTCATACCTTCTGCAGGGCAAAAAAATATATTACTACATATATATTAGACAAACCCGAGAAGGAAAAGAAAGAAGTGTAAAGAAAAGAGTAAGAAAAATAGATTGCAGTTAGTTGTGTGTGTGTGTATATTTATTTAAGGCCCAAGAAGGAACTTTTATTATTTTATAATCCCAGCAAAAAAATAAAGAAGAAGGAAATAAAAACATTATATAGGATTACCATTAGTCAAGTGTAGCAGAAGATGACAAGTAAATGGAGATGACTACTACTGAGGAGGAGAGGGGACCATTTTTTTGTTTTAATAGTGCGGTCCTTGGCTCTTAGGAATATAATAATACTTATGACTCTAGCCTTATATTTGCGTGTGTGTATTTGTATATATTTAGAACATAAAGCCAAGGATTCTAATGTTATTATGATGCATTGGGTGTACGGAAGAAATGGCTAAGGAAAAAAGGTCAAACATATCGATTTCATGAGAAATAATCAGAATTTACAAATAATGTTTCATCTGTTTTAAAATGCAGTACGGCTACAGCAGCCACTCGAGGAAGCCCGAAAATTGGTCGTTTTAGACAGGTGGCCGCCATACAAAGAAGGATTTTTTAATATTTACTATTTTTCTTCTGCAGGGTAAATTTGGGTGTCCTCTACAAACGAGTTAGGATAATTATATATATATATCTATATACTACAAGTGTAATGAGTATTAAAATATATATATATATTTATTTATTTAGTTTAGTTAGTTATATACAAATATATATTTCACATTCATTACACTTGTAGCATATATATAATTATCCTTATCAATACTTGATAAACAGCATCTACAATCAATATATACTTTAGGACGTCCCTTGGAGGGAGAAGAGGGTAATGGACCACACTCTGTGCTAGATTTAGCCGCAAACATTAGTCCTTTTTGGTATCAACATAGTACAATCAATAAAGAGGTGGCAGTTTTATTATAACAAAAATGAACTGGCAGGAACCAGTTGTTGGTAATGGGAGGTTATCTTTTTTCAAATACTTCTATTGGAAAAAAATAGTTTGCCTTGGGGATGTTTTTAATAAAATAAATGATTTTACAGCAAATGAAAGACTGGAGAGGATGAATGTTTTAAAATGGGTTAATTTTAAGAAAAGGGAGTTCGGTCCAAGAATTAGTTTTACAATTTTATAAAACTAATTAGTAATAAGGAACTCCGACATTTTTTAGTGGATAAAAATTCAAATGTCATTTTTTAAATCAAATTGAGAGGAGGAAAGAAGATTACGGGCTGAGAACACCAGTAAATATATTAATTCATGGTTTAAAATCAACAATGTTAAATCACTCTCTCTATTGGTTTAAATACAGAGTACTTACCAACACATTGACATTTGGTAGTATATATGGACTACAGCGGAGGAAAGATTATGCTTTCTTTGCGGGGATTCACTGGAGACATCAAAACATTTTTTATTAGAGTGCATATATGTGGTAGAAATTTTAGAATATGTAAAATTGTTATTTGATGATTTTTTTAATATACAATTACGAAGTAAGGATTTTATTTACTTTTATACTGGACCGTAACAAGAAGAGATTAATTTCATTACCACTAAATCCCAATATTTTATGTATAAAATGAGATCTACTCGAGTTCCTTTACCTAAAAATTTTACTTCTCTGGTTGATCATATTGTTAATAACAAGACATTTTAATGTATTTTTATGAAAATTATAAGACATAATATCATGTGAATAAAGTTTACCTTGGTAAAAAAAAATATATATATATATACTTTAGTCACCCACTCAAATCGTTCGAACTCATGTGTATACCTTTTTTATATATATATATATATATATATATATATATATATATATATATATGTATATATATATATATCAGGAAACGACCGGGACGCTTCTTTTCGCCGGGAGTAAATCAATCTGGGCCGGGACTTCATAGAGTAACTTGCAGGTTTGTACTTATCACCAGCTACCGGTACACATCGATCATAGCGCCCTCTAACGAAGACGTTCGCAAAAATGTCCTATAAAAACTACAAAACTACTTTTAATTTTTTTTAATATTTTTTAAACCCTTTTTGATGGAAAAATTATTTTCTAAAAAAACGTGTCACTTTCAGAATGACGAACAACAATTTTTCTCGAACGTCAATAACGTTTTAGTTAGAGGGCGCTATGATCGATGTGCATCCGTACCTGGTGATTTTTAAACACCAGCCGGGCCGTTCAAAAAAGCCGGGAAACGAGGCGGGCCGAGTACTATAGTTTTTATTATAGTTTCCTGATTATATATACCTATATATATATATATATATATATATATATATAGTAGACAAAAAGTATCTCCAATAATACTATTAGCCGACTTATTTCAAATATGTATCATTGAACTGTAATATTTGTGTCTGTGATGAAGAAAAATAAAACAACTTCCATATGATGTTGATTTATGTAACTTTGTACAAATACAAAATGAAATATTTTGTAGCCAAATGTTATTAACCTTATATTTTTTTAAACTCCACAAGATCGAAAGTTGATTTCGTTAGATAACATCTGATCACATCGGTTATATGTTTGACTATTCTGAGAAGAACTTGAAAGACGTACTGTACTAGCTTAAAGTCCAACCCACCGTCTGAAGTAATCATATGTATTTTTTGTAAATAACGCCTTTTTACTTTAGACTGTTTTGAAACTTCAAGATTGTGGACGTATATTGAGAATTCATATGAAGACCATTGATAGAAATGTCTGTTAAAATATCGAATTTAAAGGTTAGTTTTATTATTGTAATAAAATTGTGCAACTCCTCAACGCCGCCCCTTTAGCTCAGTGGTAGAGCACTGGTCTCGTAAACCAGGGGTCGTGAGTTCGAACCTCACAGGGGGCAGTTTTTTCCATAATTGTAAACTAACTTGTTGTGACTTGTCCGTTATAAAACTCTTTTTTAAATTATGTTGTGGTATAAAACTTTGAAAAATTTCTTTTTTATTTCCGTAGACAAATATTTATTTTCAGATAAAAATTACCAACAGCTAATGAAAAGCTAAACATAATATAGCCATTCAAAAGTGTGTTATCTCACTTTACAACATGTGACAAATTTAGGTATAATTTGCTATAAGAACAAAGTGAACACTAAAGCACACAACGAAGTCTTATCCATGTCACAAGAGAAATAAATAGTCCAGCACCAATAGCTAAATATTTTTATAAAATCAAAAGTCTCAAGCATGGCTATACGTAGGGATATATTTGCTTCGTAACGTATATTTTATGAACATTCCATTAAACCATAGACACAGAAAAAAGCAATTATAATATTACCAAAAATTAAATACATTTCCTGGAAGAATATCATTGTAAAGATATATTCATTTGTTTGTGTGATTTTTGTTAGGAAGCATAAAGTTATCAATTCATAAACAAAATGAACCATACACGTATTTCATATTTGCAGTTAGGAAGTTGAAGAATTTTATCAGATAAGGACTTAATATTCACAACGGGGCGTAGTTTTTTCAGTCTCGACAGTTATGCGTACCTAGTGGAAGTGGGATATTTGCAAATTTATATGTGTATACATATATATGCAAATTTGTATGTACAAACATTGCACTAATAATAATAAAAATGAATGCAAAAATGTGTATATATGGTCTTCCCTTTATAATCCATTGAAAATGGGCATATGTCTAAGACTGCTTTTAAACCCACTTACGCACAATATTTTTATCCCCACATTTTCTAAAGGTAAATTAAGGTATAAAAAAGGATTCTTCAATTCTCGAATAATATTTTTTTAATTATTACATTAAACGATGAAAAATCAACAAAAATTCAGATTTTTGGTATTTTCAGCATCCAATTATAATAATAGATCGAAAATATTTTAATTCATAATTGTCTCAAACTCTCTCTGACAGGGTTTGATAAGCTGATGAGACAAACAGTAAATTTCCTGCGTATACATTAATAATACCAGGCTATATATAAGTATTGACCGTACAAGGGGATTTATGAGATAAGGGAAGAAAATGCTCAACAATAAACTATAAGGCAGCCATTTTATGGACAATTATAACGAAATATCTATTTTTAAAGTCGATGAAAGATAAGGAGGCAATAATTGTTATCCTTCAACAGTCAATATCTAATGAATACGAAGGTTTCAGGAATATAAAAAAGAATAACTAATATAAAAACTCAATGGCAGGGTTGTACGAAAAAAATATTATATTTTTGAAAGAAACCTACCAATAGAATTGATGGTAGGATTTCACTTTTCCTATTTCCAATACTAAATTGCTTCACAACAATCACCAAAGAGCTCTTCAAGTAAAAAACACTTACCTTATCTTTTGATCTTAAAAACGCTAAAATACCATAAAAAGGTATTGTATACATCAAAAATATAACTCTGTGTAATATATTTAATAAATATATATATATATATATATTATACATATATATACATATAAATATATATATATATATATATGTATATATATATATATATGTTTATATATATATATATATATCAGGAAACGACCGGGACACATTTTTTGCCGGTGCCTGGGCCGGTACTTAATATATATTTTCGTTCCTTCGACAATTCGAAGTGACAAATTTCAAAAAAAAGTGACGACGGTTTTTTTTAGAAAAGAATCTCCAAAAGTGAAGACGTTTTTTTCGAAAGAATCTCCAAAAAACGAGGACTTTTTTAGAAAAGAATCTCCAAAAAAGTGAGGACGTTTTTTTATAAGAGAATCCCCCCAAAAAATTATCAGAAAAAATGATGACGTCATCACTATTTTTGGAAATTATTTTCTAATAATAATTATGAATGACAAACGAAAGAAAATATTAAAGTACCGGCCCGGTGTCTAAAAAAACCGGACGCTCAAAAACAGCCGGTACCCGGTCGTTCCCTGATATATATATATATATATATATATATAATTGCCCCACTGACAACCATGAGGTTTTCCACAACAATGAAACAGATGAGAATATCTTAAATGCACGAAGAAAAAACAATGCAGAGAATCTTCATTTAATGCCACTTTGCAATTTGCTGCTGCTGCTGCATGGACTGCAATAAATTTTGAATATAAAAGTGTTCTGTAGACAGAATAAGTAGGATTTTGACAATATTTATTATTATTATTTAGGAGCAATCAATTGGCAAGCCTGCAATGACACTTTATTGTGGGGGAGCTAGAAAGGGAGGGAAATAATAATAAAGAAGAAGAAGAGGAAAACTCCCGCCAAATATTTCGTGCTATGCAGTTTTTAATAATTTTAATGGTGTAATAAATTATGCTCCATAGTTGTTGGCTGAGTGATAGGAGGATAAAATGATGATATAACTATTTTTTATGCTTGAGGCTTAGTTAAAGAAGATAAAGTGAGATAAAATCTTTGTCCCTGCATTGCATACAATTCGAGAAGAATGAAATCAAAATGTATTCAATTATTTAATTACATTGAGCTTCAAAAACCTTTGAAATGAATTTAAGAATATTCCAAACCTTGAAATTATAATAAAACATTTTGTAAATTTAACATTATACTAAATAATAAACGGTTTAGCTCCTAGAGGGTCTTATTACCGGCTGATACCGGATTGAGTTCCGGTGAGGTGGGGATGATCTAGTAGCTAAACAACAAACAATAAAACATATGATTTTTATTAAAAAATTCTGCTTCTATGAATTTTGACACTTGGAAAAATGGTTGCCGGAACTTTTTGCCCGGCAGATGGAGTCTTTGTCGTTTTTAAGCCTTGTCGTCGCAATAGAATAGCCAGTCCAGACATACAATCCAGTCATTGATGTCACTCTACATACATGGTATGTTTGTAAGTCCGACGGATTATATAACAAATAAATACTACTTCATATGTGCATTTGGGACAGCTCCTAGTGGGCATCGTATGGATGTATGTATGAATTCCAATATAAATAATTATAAAAATTACTTCCAAAGAACCATAGCTCATTCATAGTAATATCAACTCCAGTAAAACCTTCGTTTACATTTTTATTTTTACCTAAGTACAACATGACTTTATTTTATCTAAAAGCATACAACATTCACTTCGCAAAACAACAATGTTGTGATACAAGAAAAAAACACTGGACTATTCTCATGGGAAATAAAGTGAATTTTGCCTAATAGTTTTTTAATGATGACCTTCTTCAATTTATTATTTTATCGATCAGAAATAAGATCACACCTATTGATGTTGGCATTAATCGAATAGATTATTTTAATAAGGCAGCAAAGACTGCAGGAGTGAAAGTCATATATTCTGCTGTAAAAAAAAATATATAAGGTCCTTTATTTGAATCTATAATGAATCGATATTAACATCTTGACAAACTTTTAACTTTTTTTAAATTATTAAAAAATATATTTAATAGCAATGACATTTTTAATTGACTCTATTTATTCAGAGAAATTACACATAATAAAATGTATAAATAAACATTGTAGTTTATAATTAGTTCCCTAAATATAAAAGTTACTCATCGATATTAAAACAAAACACAATACATCAGACAATAACAATAATGATGTTTTTTAATATTTTTTTAATTTAAATTCAAATAAAAGTTACAAAACATTGCATGTATAATTAATTTGATACAATAAAATTATAAATTCCCAGTATAAATCACTTCCGCAGAAGGGGTAAATGGTAATATTATTTATATTACTTCTTAAATTTTTTGTTAACCTTAATTAAGTTTTTTAAGAAATTGAGATATTGCTTTGAGCAGGACGGATAAATCTGACTAAGTCACCTGTTTACATCCAAGAGGAACCATTGACATCAGGGATCTTAATGGATAAGGCTGAATACTTAGCTGCAGAAGATATCAAAATAGATTTTGATATCATACTTGGATATGAAATCGGCGCTAGCCAGCTGTTGAGAAATATAACTTCGGCAACTTAGAAGAGACATGACATTTCAGGATGTATAAACTCATGAATCAAACAAACAAGTACGGTAATAAATGAATTTACAGAGATTATTGGTATATACAAGCTCGTGACTTCAAAAAAATCAAACAAAGACACGGTTTTATTACTCTGTTCAATAATCTTTTTCTTCATTACTTTATTTGTACATTCTTAAAGCATATCGTGTGTAGATATATTTTTTTATACGTATTAAGCCTTTGTGTAAGATATACTTGCATATGCAAGTATATTAGGCGAGTAAATATGGACTACTGCACAAAATAGAAGCACAAAGAAATATTGTTTGGACCGTTTAATATATAACCACCTTTAACTCCGTAGACCTACCGAATGTTAGGAGTGGCAAAAACATTGTTATGCGTATATATAGATGTATTTGCGGTTTTTTTAACTGATGCGAAATATTTTTATAGTTATAGTACAGTAGAAAACATTCAAGTATTTAACAGATATTATTTTTTCAAGAATGTTAATCCAATATATTTTAAGGGCTGAAGAATAAGATCCATTGAACTCAAATAATTTGTTAATTAATTGCTATCAAATATTTCGTTGTTGGATAAACAATTGGACTTTATGATTGCATAGCCAAGCACTCATAAAGCCAAATATATTAGGTATGATTTGCTATACATATATTTATGGTTCAATGTAGTAACGGATGTAAATAAACCATTACAGTGTGATGATTAGTTGATGTGAAGATTATTATTATTATTATATTGTATTGTTATAGTCTTTATTATAGCATTTACTACAAAGTTTAAAAAGAGGTCAAATATAGTACAACACCTGTTAGTTTAAACGAACAAGTGATTTTTGGAGATTATGGAGTATAACTAATTTATATATAATTGATTTCCAAAAAAGTGGCAAAAATGCCGATAAGATCTATATCTGATAAACTCAAGCATACATTATTAGAAAATCGGTGGAGGGTACAACCCAAAGATAACACCATGTAACAGGATTTTGCCCCTGGGCTGAAATTTCTAATTTGAGTCCCTTTTTGTACGTAGATTCCAAAAATGCCACTTAAATATCGTCCGAAAAAAGGATAGGACTTTACGGCCTTTTTTTGAAAATCAGGATTTTCATCATTTCTAATGGTTCAGGCCCAGTTATCTTCGTGCAAAGTAAGAATAACCACAAATGTCAGTAGTATTTATTTTTTTAGTATGTCAATGCATTTCAAATCAGTTTTTATAATTTATATATCTTTCGTACTATTCGAAAAAATAGGCTGTATATTTCAACTAATATATATGTAAATGCATTTCAGAACAGTTTTATAATTTCGATATCTGTCATGAAAGTAAAGATAAGATCAATTAAGTAGGACGAAGTATTGATCATATTAAGTAACTACTTTTGGGTGATAAATTGAGGTTGCATTTAATATTATTGTGATTTGTTATGAAGAAAAAAAACCAGGTTTGCCTTTTTATTTGCAAGTTCCTTAAATAATTTTATAACAATATTGGAATACAATTTTCCAAATCACAGTAACTCTCTAAAAAGTAAAATAATTGTTGACACTGGTAAATAATTATATGTAAATAAAAAGGCAAACCTGTTTTTTTTCGTAACAGATCACAATAATATTTAGTGCAACCTCAATGAATCACCCAAAAGTAGTTACTTAATATGATCAATACTTCGTCCTACTAAATTGATCTTTTCTTTACTTTCATGCCAGATATCGAAATTATAAAACTGTTCTAAAATGCATTGACATATACCAAAAATATATTACATATTGACTATAGTCAATAGACTCGAAAAAAAAATAGCCGCTTAAATAGAACACTAAAAAATGATCAACTTTTTGAAATATACAGCCTATTTTTTCGAATAGTACGAAAGATATATAAATTATAAAAACTGATTTGAAATGCATTGACATATTATAAAAATAAATACTACTGACATTTGTGGTTATTCTTACTTTGCACGAAGATAACTGGGCCTAAACCATTAGAAATGATGAAAATCCTGATTTTCAAAAAAGGCCGTAAAGTCCAAACCTTTTTTTGGACGATATTTTGAGTGGCATTTTTGGAATCTACGTAAAAAATGGGACTCAAATTAGAAATTTCAGCCCAGGGGCAAACAAAGACCTTAATTTGTTACATAGTGTAATAGTTAATACAAGATGTGCAGAACGAAATGTTTTGATTCCTCTGACTAGAAAAGAAAAACTGACGTAACACTAGTAAAAATATAAATAATCAAACCTTTTAGGTTAATAAATTGGCTGAGTTTCTGCCTCTAATGCAAATAACATATTATTAAGCCAATTTTTTTTTTGCTGAAGATCATGTCAATGTAGTTATATAGAGTCATAAAAATATTATTTTTATTTGAAATTATATACGAAGTTGTGGGCTTCATCGATATTAGTCCACCATATTATTATTTAATATTGTTATTTATTTAGATAATGTAGGTATTAGATATACAGGCAAATCGTCCAAGTGATGACGTCACATTTTTTGATTTTTATTATGGAAATATCCCTCTTTGTTTACATGAGTTCTGCCAACCCCCCCCCCCCCCCTGGGAACAACCTTAGAGATATAAAGATATAGAGAGCTTATTCCCTCCAATTAGCAGAGAAACATCGTTCAGCTGTATTCAGGACACAATGACGCATTTCTCTGGCAATCCAATAAGCTCTCTATGCCTTTATATCTCTATGTGTACAACCAGTATTGTGATCAAATGTTTATTATAGAAGACTCAATAATTCCTTTAATTTATTACCGGCTGATACCGTAGGGAGTTTGAGTGCGATGGATCTGATCTATTCCCCCCCCCCCCTCCCCAAAATGGCGAAAATGCGGATAAGATTTATATCTGATAAACATTGTCTTTGAATCGTAATTAAATACAATTATCGATCAGAGGGGGGTTATTTATAATAACAATGTAATCTTGTTCATTGTTATATCACTTTTAGGTATATATGGAATGATTATGTAATGGTTACATAACATATTTAGAGCTCAGTGAGACTCTACTTATCTCATTTATTATGTATAAAATGCAAAAAACTCTAATAAAAAACATGCTCAAAATGGGGAAATAAAAGCCTATAATGTACGAGGTGGGTTATAAAGCATACAGTGGGGTAAATACTTTTCTCATATTTCTTTATCAAGATGTTTTTCTTTTGTCCACTCAATCCGCTGCTTACTCACGATTCTTTATATAGGTCGCTATATAGCATTCTTGGAAGTGGGCAGCGTTGTTTATAAGATCTGCTCATATTTGAAGATGATTTTAAGGTGGTTCTTGCACAACTCACCCATTAAAAGCATTCTTTCAATTCAGAGTTAATAAAAAACTACAACTACAAAAAAATATTTTTATTTATATATTTTGTAATGCGTAAAAGTACTTATAACATACAATTCACATACATAAACTGTCTGAATCAAATACATATAAAAATAATAGAGTTTTTTATTTAAAATCCGACATTATTTAGGTAGGCAAATCATTTCTTATGTTTCATCGCTAGAATGGATCCATTTATTGCTCGATATGAGGAAAACAAAATAAAGATTTAATCCGTCAAAGAATATTTATGAGCTTATTATTTATAATTATTCCTTAAATCATACTCGTTGATTTGTCGTTCATTTGTAATCTTTTGTCGATCATTGTTGGTCGTTCACGAACGACAAAAATTGACGAACGATTCAACACAAAATTCCTATCGTTTATCGTTCATTTTGGCAGCAAAAAAGACAAAGATTTTTTTTTTTCTTGGGAAAAAATTATTTAATTCAAACTACATCATTTTTTTACAGAACGACGAGAAAAAAAAACCTTTCTAAAAATCGTCATCATTTCAGAACGATGAACGACAAACAATACCATCTTAAAATGACGAGAACTTCTGGTGAACGACAAACCAACGACGAACGACAATCTTTCGCGAACATCAACAGGTCAGCTAAAAAGTAATAGGATTTATAAATGATCAAGAAGATACACTTAAGATTTGATAGTGGAAATTCTTTGATTTGTGCATACCCCAACCGAAGAGTGGTCTTAAAAAATTAATTTGACCAATTTTTTGTCTTCATGGCATATGAAGTTGAGATTTGTTAAGAGCGATAAAGTTCTATAATATTATTATTTTTACTTCGGAAAATTTATTAGTTTACCTCCGGATATCTATAAATTCATTCAAAATTAGTTTTCATACATGAGAAAAAAAATGTCATAATATAGGGATTTAAACATGTTTTTTTGCTAAGAAAAAGTATTTTTAGTTTTTTTAACGAGTCTTTGGATTATAATTGTAGATTCAAAGATTTTAAAAATACAATAGCATTTTTTCTTTTTTTATACAACGGTAGGTTAGCATTTAATCTTAATTTTTTTATTTCGCAACCTCAAGTGTGTTTTGTTAAAGAGTACCGCTGTCAGTCCATTAAATTTATTTATTTATATATATATATATATATGACTTGTTGAATTGTCGTTCATTGTAATCGTTCGTCGTTCATCGTTCGAACGACAAACAAAACATTCTGTGGTTCGTTTTTGGCACAAAGAAAAGAAAAGATTTTTCTTTTCCATTAGAAAAATTTCCTTTCTAAAAAAAGGGTCGATTTTTTCAGAATGACGAACGACACAACGATGACGACGAACAATTCAATCTTAAAACCGACGATAATCGACGAACAATAACTTTTGTTGAACGACAAATGACAAATTTTTCGCGAACGTCAACAAGTTATATATATATATATACATATATAAAGTGACGATGAATGGATTCTAAGTCTGACGATGAGACCTAGAAAATAAGGATAATTGTTTCACGAACTAAAAAAAATATCTGAATCAAAGAGTTTGCAAGAACGTCCATAATGTTATCCTCTACAATCAGGCACTTCTAACGTTTCTCTTTATAAGCGCACCTCATATGATGTAGGTAAAACAAGGAATCTTATATAGACAGCATCGAATGTAAATAGAAGGCCTTTAGAGGCCTTCTTTAAAATCCCCATTATCAGATGAGGGTTTTTATGGCTGAGACTTGGTATACATGCACAAGAACTATATGTACAATACGTTCAGAAATAAGAGATACTGATAATTTATATATACATATATATATATATAACATATATGCGTTCTTTATATTGAAGAAACTAATGTTAAAAGCAGAAAATGTATGTCGTATTACTTACAACAAATCCTGTGTGTCTCATGACTACACATAAGACAATTCGTCAATATTATCGATTTTTTTTAGTTTCATGTGATTTGTATTTTGTTTTATATTATTAAGTTATATTATGTGTTTATATATTGTGTCTAAATATTTATTTTTTTGTCAAGTAGTATTGGTAACAAAAAATAAGAGAGGCATTGTTTGAAAAATATTATTCGTTAAAGTAACGAATAGCAACTTAAATGTACTTTTGTAAAATATGAGGGGGGGTTCTTGATATTCGTTACGATTGAATATCGGAATCCTTGTAGATATGAAAAAGCATTTTGTACACTATTTAGTCCATCGAACCTAGGATCTTCTGAATGAGGTCAAACAATATTGGAATTCCCTTTCCCTAACAAGAGTGAATCACACTTCAACTGAGCTAAATGTTTCAAAATGATTAGTCATAAATGCTTTATTAAAATTGTGCTCGGTTGAAAAACTACAATTCCCTTCACTAAGCGAACTGCCACTCAAAGACTATGTTTGCATTATATACTTTTAAATTCTTTTAGTTAGTGTGCATTCGTTTTCGAAAAATTGAACTGTTTTCTATTAGTTTTATATATTTATTTATTAGTTATCACTTAGAAAATTTATATTATTAATATTTCCATTATTTAAAAGATATTTTACATATTTTGGTTTTATTTAGATATTTCAAACATCATTTAATAGGTGTGTGTGTTATAAATTTATATATATATATTATTTATATATAGATAGATATTTATTGTATGTTTAATAAATAGCTATTTAAGAGCATTTCAAAATGAATCTTTCATCATTAATATATAAAACACAACATATTTTGTACACATTTTTGTTCATACTGATATTTTTTTATTGCATATATATATATATATATTATTGGATAATACAACCTTACCATTTATATAACATTATAAAATGATTAAACCAATTATGTTGAGTTGAATAAATTATACCCAAACTGAGCTTAAGATTAAGTTATTACATATTGTTTGCCTTAATCATCTCAATCAATTGACTTTATGATCAAATATATTCTTAGAACTTCCTTACTGAGCAATCAATTGATGTTTGTAAGATATTAATTTATGACGTTTATGTTGGAGATATTTTATCAAACATATAGCCGTTTGTTCATAAAATCAAACATAGCCTCCTATGTATTCCAGTACTGATATCATGTAAGGTGATGTGACATATAATTTGTTAGCAATCCCTTGTACAAATATTTATAGTGTGTTTGAGAATCACTTTCCTTTACGTGGGAAATAGATTTTTATGTCGACTGTTTTGAAATATCTTCACGATTGTTCTAAAGAATTTCATTGTATCATTACGGAAGGAACTATTTGTATGTAAAAATCAGAGCATGCAAAAATTATATTTGCTAATTGAGCTCTCAGAGCTATTTTCTTCCAAGTCACTATTACGTTTTGCCCTGTTCGTCGAAATAGAGATATTGCCTTTTACTTGCATAATTTAATAACATATTTACGATATATTTTAAACCTATTTTGACGAGAGTTCCATTGTCATATAGAAAAACCAAAGTTTGAAAGATAAGTAATTCTTCTATACAATGACGTCATCAAAAAAGGTGTTTCGATGGAGTTGGGTTATGAAGAAGCACGACAAATCCATTTTTATATTAGATCATATCATACAACTTATCTTCTTCGCAACGGCAAATCATATGGGGTCAATACAAAGAAACTGAAATTTATGTATTTATATTTTGTCAACCTGCGTCATTCTCAAAATAAAATATATGATTTGTACATATACATATAAATATATGTATGCCCATATTCAATAATAAAAAGTCAGCATTAAGAGAGGGCATTTTATTTGACACGACGCATGCAAGTCTTACATATTTGAAATGCTTTAAAATGGTTGCATAATATATATATAGATATATAATTTTGGTGCAGTAATGCAGAGGGGAAAAAGGGAGGGTTTTTTTATATTTATTGAGCTTCTAATACTACACGTAGTTGTACACATTTACCTATGTTTGTGTGAGTGAATGGGTCTCTGCAGGGATAAATGAATAAAGATCGGAGACAATACAGTAAATCACAAAGACATGCATTTATTGAAAATAAGATTTCGCAAAATTTGCAGTCTGCCTCATCTATATATACTTTTTTTCATGATTTATAAAAAAAGATAAATAATTTAAAGAAATGAATATATATAATTGGGTCAATAAGATATTGATGGATGCACTAAAACCTTATTTTCTAATTAAATTCATTTTTCTTTGATGGATGCTCTGAGGAGATGGGAAGGACGCCTGGTGATTGGACTGGTGGGCTTTGCAACGAGGGAATTCAACACCTCCTCAGAGGAAAAACTACTAACACTTCTCAATCATTACGCCTAAAGTCTCAACACAACAAGCAATACGTCACTAGCCGTTGACGGATAAGAAGCGTATCAAGAAAACCTGTCTTATTATTGATGGCTTATATGTTTCTTTTAACGACATGTCTTTAGGAGTTTTTACATGACATTCTAAACATAATCGTACTATTTTATACATATTTTCTATGATATTTTATTGTAATAATTTGAACGTGTGAGAATAAAACGTATGTTTTATTAGTAAAAATCATTTTTTCTTTGTAAAACATGTAGGATTTTTATATACTTTGAGAAAGCTATCATGCTAATACTACAGAATTGTGAATATATATATAGGTATATATATTTATTTTTTATATATTATATGTATATATAATATATTGTGTGTGTTTTCTCTATAAATATTAAAAGTTGTTGTTGTATTTAATTTTACTAATACGTAATAGGATCAATGTTCAATCAAAGGATTAAAAAATACTATTGATCAAATCCATTGGAAGAGATACTTAGGATTTTTATAGTTGAATTTCGTTGCTCTGAGCTATGTTTATTTATTTATTTCTTAGACTGTATCCATGGACATATGAGTGAGTTAACATATATTTATAGACAATAGTGGTAATTATGGACATACATAGCTTGAAGTTTATAAGAAATTCAATCATAAATTCCTCTTAAAACATTGAAAGATACATTTTATAAGACATATTTATAAAATATTTATCGATAACATTGATCACGTTAGCTTAAGAATTAAAGTATTTGTGCCAGTTACACTCAGAGGAGTGCATTTTGTGATAAGGGGCTAAAAATACATGAGGAAAACCCTAGAAACAACACTGCAGCAACACTCAAATTGTATAATAGACACACCCATCACATAATATTTGGCATACGATGATGGAATCATTTCTTTTAATACATGCATTATTTGTTGATGGAATTTGTTTAACTTACAGCAGAGAAAAGTTTTTTTATAATATCAAGAATGACATTTTTTATGACAAGAAAAAATAACCTGAAATGTAATTTTAAAAACATGGAAATAAATTATGTCCTATTTTATTATAATTTAAAATGTGATGCATGCTTTAAAAATATGTGAGAGTAATGATTGTCATAAAGAAACTAAACATTGCAAAATGTAATTTAACAAGATAAATTAGTTTTAAAAAATGTTTAAATCTGTATTTTTATATTAACACTCCGATGAACATAAAAGTAAAACTATCGACAATGATGTTAATACGTACAAATATAGAGGCAAACATTAAATTGATGGGAATAGGTAAAATACAGTACAAAAAAATATTAATTGATTTACACGTGCAAATTACGCAATGAATAAGACAAAGAATTTGTTTGATATTACGATAAGTCATTAAAAACTAATCAAATCGAGGGAGGAAATAGGCATGTGCGTTAAGGCGTGTTCAACTCTCAATGTGAGGGCGCAGGTTCGACTCCCAAGAGGGGATGGTCATTTTTGGTCTATCTCATTGATAAGATCCTAGGTTCGAGTGACTAATTTAAATGCTTTAATGCTTTTTATCTCCAATCGGATGCAATTCTATCGAACCAATTAGGCCAAAAAAAAAATATATATATAATATATTAGGGCGTAGCAAAAAAATGCTCGAAGCTCCACTCTTCAGGCATTGTTTAGTATACCTTCATAAGCATCTGTGCCAAATTTTATGCAGATTGATGAAGTTTTAGTCTGCAGCATTTTCATTTGAAAATTTGCGTATTTATACTCATACCCAAACATAAGTATACAAGCGACGGTGAAATATATATTAAAATTTTAAAGAGAAAAAGGGAGATACCTACTGTTTTTCTGTATGCGTTATTATTCAATTTATTATTTTTCCCAAAATTACTACGCAGTTAGGGAGATACTGTTTTTCTTTTCAAAATTACTACGCAGTTTTTTACCTAATTCAGTTGCATGCTGGACATTACGTTGTGCATTATTTGTTATATTTTCTTTTGAGCTGAGAGCTTCTATTGCTCTTAAAAGTGATCTATTCAACGAAAATGGCGAAATCAACAAGGTCATTCACACACCATACACTGTTTGGTTCTGCATGTGTTCTTCCAGTGGACAAGCTTCCTTCAAAAGGTGACATGCTAAGATGCTGCTGGCAGTATAAATGTGATTATGGTAAGTTCACCGATGTTGCATTTATTATAAAATTGGCTTCAAAGGACTGCACAGAGATATGGAGAAAAGCAATTGGAGACCGAAAAAATGCTCCACTCCTTAACCAAAAACAGTGGAGGAAAAGCTAAGAAAATTATACAAGAGGGGAATTGACATTAATAAAAACGCGAGCTCTGGAAAGAAGATTTTATTTCTTAAAGAATTAAATGAACTTTTTGACATTTGTAGCTGTCAATGTCCTCCAACTTCTTGTCATATAAGCAGATGCAAGTCTAAGGGATGTGATGGATACCACCTTAACTGTCAGTGCGAAGTAAAAGTTCCTAAACGTGAGGTGCGGTTTCTTTTAGACCAGCGAAGTGACAAAGTTATGGTGATTTCAGGTGTTGACGTTAAAGTGACAAAAATTTGGGAAAAAGCGACGAATAGAGATAATCACCATTCAGAAAGACTAAAACAAGAAATTGAACGGACAAATAAAATTAAAGAGTTTGATCAAGACAATATTGATGAAAGTAACTTTGGTTCTGAGATTGATGTTCCTTCTCACAGCTCAGATATAAATTTCATACCACCGCCAGAAGCCTTGACAAAGATTGTCTCACAAAACCGAACTAGACTGCCCACACTAGCTGCTACTTGTGATCGATATTTAGTCAGTAATTATGCTGGAGCGGCCATAGCTTCTGCTGCTCTGATTGACTATGGTGTTATTGACAAAGAAAATACGAGACATTTAATTGGACCACATAAATTACGCAATGAAAGGAAAAAATATCGGGATGAGAGGATGCAATGTGATTTGGACAATTTACAAAACATAACTTCTCTTTATTTTGATGGTAAAAAGACATTAACTAAAATAATAACAAAAAATGAAAAAACAAACAAATGGACATCAAAATTAATGAAAAATGATCATTATGTTATCTTGTCCGAACCGGACAATGTGTATCTTACACATGTGACACCTAAGTCTGGACATGGAAAGGAAATTTCAAGAGCTGTTCACGAGTTTTTAGTCGACAAAGCTCTGATCCAGAAATCTATTGTATGTGTTGGATGTGATGGAACAAACACAAATGTAGGATCAGCCGAAGGGGCCATTCATCATCTGGAGATATTACTCTGCCGTCCACTTCATTACTTCATTTGCCAGCTTCATGGAAATGAATTGCCCTTTCGTGCAGTCTTTTACATGTATGATGGGAAACCAAGTGGTCCTGTGCATTGGAGTGGCCCCATTGGAACAAAAATAAAGGAAATGGTCTCTGAGCTACCAATTGTTGAATTCGAAGCGATCAAATTTAATCATTTTCCGGTTTTAATCGAAGAAATTATAAGGGATCTCTCTTGGGATCAGAAATATTTATATCGGATATGCATTGGAATTATTAACGGAACCATTGACAAAGATTTGGCTGCTATCGAACCTGGGCCTCCATGTGTGTCAAGGTGGAACACATTGTGGAGCAGAATACTCCGACTATATGTAGCAACATTAAAACCTAGCTACGAGTTGAAAAGGGTAGTGTTTGTAATAATCAAGTTTAGTGCACCAATGTGGTTTTTATAAAGCTAAATCCTTATGCCAAACACGGCTCAAAGAACGTATTTCAATCGTTACAATATATTAAGAAATTAAATAGTGAAGAGAGGTCCATCATTCAGAAAACGATCAAAAGAAATGCTTTTTTTGCACATACAGATCAGCTTCTTCTTTGTATGTGTACAGATGAAGACTTACACATAAGAAAAAAGGCTGTTCTAATGATTAAAAAAATTAGAAATGAGAAAAAAAATGCACCAAAAATCAGAAAAG
Organism: Caligus rogercresseyi; assembly: GCA_013387185.1. Classification (NCBI taxonomy): domain Eukaryota; kingdom Metazoa; phylum Arthropoda; class Copepoda; order Siphonostomatoida; family Caligidae; genus Caligus; species Caligus rogercresseyi. The sequence continues at coordinate 9,769,072 of CP045904.1, read as the reverse complement.
TAGTGGTCCCAGATTTGAAATGGGAAGCAAATAACTACCACTCCATGATATGCTGGGAAAATGAATTAAAAACTGAACCTCCTTACATAGCAACACTAACAAATCAACAGATTTCAGACATAATAAACGAGCCATTGACCGTCCAAACTGGCCAAATCATACTCAAGCAGTCGAAAGAGTAATCAAAGTTATGTCTGAAGCATGCACTGAAGTAGCCGGATATCGCGCAAGAGATGGATATATTCGGCAAAGATTAATGTCAAGGAAAATTATGCCACACTTTCGAACCAAAGGAGATTTCAATGTACAAACAAAATAATATAAATATTTTCTATTTAATATACATAATATATAAATTATTTATTTAAAATATATTATGTCGCTTGCTGATATATATTATGCATAGTTAATTGTTTTATGTATGTGTTGGTATTATGATATTTCTGTTATTTTATGTGAAGTTGTAAAATGTAATGTTAAGAATAGAAATAGAAAATATATTTAAAGACCAAAAATAAACTTATTCAAAGAGTATAAAACATTATTCAACAAACACAATATCTAAAAATAAAAATGCTGTCATTAAGTGCTTTTTCAATATTTTTTGAAAAAAGTCGTGAAAAAAGAATTAAAAATGCTGCAGGGTAAATGACCTTCAAATCGCTTCAAATTTCACTCAAATGTCCTTTATGACCCTCTTATAATGCCTGAAGCTTACAACTTAAAAAATTGTGTGTTTTTGCTGCGCCCTAATATATATATATAAGAGAGAGAGATGTATTTTAATACACAATCACTTCATTGAAATATAAATTTGTTAAAAATATCAAATTGGTAGTTCTTGATAGATTGGAATGAAATAAAAATTTATATTAATAAAGAACTGAAACTTATTAATACTTTATACAAAGATATCTTTATTAATGGTGTATTAGTTTTTGGTTTATATTACCAATTGTTTTGACACACTTTGAAGTGTCAACTTTAGAATATATTGTATAAAATCATTAAACATTTTTTTTATTTGTATAATAAGAGATACTTTGTTTATGTTTTTAATTTAAAAACTCATGGACTTTTTATATAGATTGCAATTGGATAAATGAATTAAATAAATGAGTTATATATTGTAATACGAGATATGACCATATTGCCAAGAGATTTGAATTTTCTCTTGCCGGTGTTTTTTAATGACGTCACCGCGGCAAGCAGGAAAAATACCTTTACTTCAATCCTCAATCTATTATATTAATAGATTTTCGATGACGTTTCATTAAGCATGAAAACAAAAACAACATACCAGATTTCTATATGTGAATTTTGGTCGTAATAAGATATACAAAAACACATACTATTTTTGCTTTATAGCTCTGCCAAAGTACTTTCCCTTTCCTAAGTTTGATATGATTGAGTTGTGATCCCATTTTACTCTGAGTGATGAATCAGAGTTGATTGAATGGAATCCACAAATCTATTGACGTTTAATAGAAATTATTCATTTTTACCAAAGAGAAAGAATATTAAATGACATATCAATAATAATAAATTAGTTGACACTGCATAATGCATCATCGTTTAACTTATTTATTATGGTGTGAGTCACATATTCAGGGGAAATAAAAGAAAGAAGAAGAGTTAGAAGGAGAAAGAGACATACAAAGAGAGAGAAAAGTGAGTTCACCTCTTCCCCTTCCCGAAAGAAAACACCTCTTTCCCGAATTTACAAGTTTAGGACTACCACCCCCCGGACTTTTACCCCCAGAGCCATTTACCCCACTGTTACTAATATTTCTTATCCCTAAAGTCCACCGATGAAGTTAATTATGTTTCTTTAAGACAAAATTGAATTAATGTTTAAAACCTATGTTCCTAATATCGTCATATGTTTTATATGACCGATAATAGGAACATAGTTATTAAACACTAATGCTAAAGAAAGCATAATAACTTTATAAGTGGACTTTAAGGACAAGAATATTAGTAACGGGGGGGGGGGGTGAATGGCACGGGGGGTGAATGGCCGGAGAGGCTGTGATTGTATAGGGGGTGGTAGTCCTGTTACGCAAATTCCCATGTGAATAGTAAGGCTTACTTCAAACCCCACTGGTCTAAACCAGATCTTTTTCTAATCCGTTGATTTTCTGTGAGTGACTTTGAGATGTGTTTTAAATTATTTGGTCCTTCCGGAGAAAATCGTTATCCATATGTTTATTTAATGCAAAAAAAAACTTTTTCTACGATTTCTTGACAATGGAGCACTATTAGTGTTTGGAGTGTAGGAAATAATTGTTTTCAGGAAAAATATATATATTTCTAATAAAAATCGATCCACGTTGGATTTGTGTAAAATTAAATGTGGTTTAAAGCGTTGCCTAGCAATACTTTTAAAGTGGGAGGCTGTTCCCGGAAATATATAATAATAAATGTCCGTTTATTTGTTTGTTCGGTCCTCTGATTCTCCTGGACACTTAATTATACTAATGATCAACTTTTCTATGGATAATTTTGAGGTGAGAAAGAATGTTTGGTCTAAGGAGACACCCTCGGGCAACGCCATGTATCATCTGCTAGTATGTATTATAATTTAGGTATAAAACCTTCCTCTCCTTGTGATTGTTTATTCCTGATGACACAGAAAGATTTCAATTTGTTTTTACGTTCATGAAGGTGCAGATGTCCGGAGTGCCCAAGAAATGAATAATTGCTTACTAGCTGCCTTGGAACCAACATAATTCATTTACGGCTCTCCCACACCTTGTATTACTTTTATTGGTATTCATTCAAAATAGAAGGTAAGTCCATAACTTTATTCTTATTTTTATGTTTTTATGTAGTTTCTGTGAGTGTTTCAGTAAGAGATCCTCTCTAATGGAACAAAGATTGAATAATAAGGCTCTTCTTATTTTCCAAATGGTTTTTTTGCCTATATGGTTCGATAGAATTGCAGTATCCGACTGGATATAAATAAGCATTATGGCGTTAAAATTAGTCTATCGAACCTAGGACCTTATCAATGAGGTAGACCAAAAATGACCATCCCCTCTCGGGATTCGAACCTGCGCCCCCAATATTGAGAGTTGAACACGCCTTAATGCGCACGGCTATCGCACTCCCATAAAGTTTTATTAAAAAAGTCATTAAAGCTAAGTACGAGATCATTATCAGATATACATATAGCCGGCACGGTTACTGGAACGACAGTATTTATGCCGTTAAACGTTTGAAATATTAGCCTTAATGTTTCTTTATTTGTGATGTGGTCAACATACAAAATTTGAACCAAATCGGGCAACGCTACGAGGTCGCTCAACGACCTCAAAGATGAAAATTTTAGTAAAATTTACTTTTCAAAACTTTCTTTAAGAAATAGTTAAATAATAATTGATTTTATAATAATCCTCAATTCAAAAACTATCAATTTAATACAAGACATATTTGAAATGTTTTGTAAGAGAGTCAAAACTTAGTTTTTGTTTTAAAAACAAAGAGAAAAATTGAGGATATAAATGTAAATTTTCATAGATTTTTTTATGACTTAGCTATACTCTCATTCAGAAGACGACTTGTGCGATTGAGGAAAAATAGGGGCTCATAAGTTTAGTAAGACTTTTCATAATAGATTTAAAAATACCCTCGGTTGTCCTGATATCTGATCAGAATACAGTACGATCTGTGTTAACCTTATCACTTTTTTAGGGAACCAGTAAAAAACGAATATGAAAATAACTGAATAAAAATATTTAGTGTTCTACTTAAAGGTATCCTCTGAAATTTTTAATTTGCCTCTAATGTATTTTATTTCATTAGCCCTGACCTTTTGTTCACAAAATATGAATGATATTTAACGACAAATACCTCTCCACTTATTTATTTGAAACAATTGAGTATAGCAAAATATTTGAACTGATATATGAAGCTAAACATTGAGCGACCAAATCAACTTGCTCAATTTTGTTTAAATTTTGTATGTCACCACGTTTAACACAAATAAACAGAAATGAAGGAGCTCGATAGCCGTGCGTGCTAAGGCGTGTTCAACTCTCAATGTTGGGGGGGCAGGTTCGAATCCCGAGAGGGGATGGTCAATTTTGGTCTACCTCATTGATAAGATCCTAGGTTCGATAGACTAATTTTAACGCTATAATGCTTATTTATATCCTATCGGATGCAATTCTATCGAACCATATAGGCAAAAAAAAAATAGTGAATAAAATTTCAAGCACTTGTAAAATAAGAGCAGCTCTACTGAATATATGTATATATACATGAGTGGATGCAAGATTATATTTATTTGAATTTGATACCTTGCTTTATGAGCAATGCACGTGTGAGTTTCTATATTAAATAATGAAATATCGGCCATAGAGATGTTTATATGTATTTGAAATGCATTTAATATCAAATTTGTTATGAAAAAGTTAAGTATGACAATATTTTTACACATACGTATATATATATATATATATATATATATACTAGCGGATGTTACCCGGCGCTGCCGGGATTTTCCAACTTGACAATAGTCTTTGGAACAGAAAAAAGATCATACGAATAATTTTAATCATGATATTACATGTGATTTTTCATATTAAAATCAGTTCCTTAAAAAGTTGTCCTTGGGTCTACATGCCATTTTTTCGTTCTGTATTCCTTAAGGCTGGGTATTTAAACATCGTAAAAAGAAGAAATCACACGAATAATTACAGTGATGTCATCGCATGTGACTTTTCATATTAAAATCAGTTTCTCCAACAGTTGTAATTGTGTCTTCATTGCCATTTTTCCGTTTTATTCCTTACGGCTGGGTATTTAAACATCGCACAAAGAAGAAATCACACGAAAATTTCAGTGAAATCATCGCATGTGATTTTTCATATTAAAACCAGTTCCTTAAAAGGTTATTATAGCTATTCATTGCCATTTTTTGCCGTTTTGTATTCCTTAAGGCTGGATATTTAAATATGATAAAAAGAAGTTATTTTTACGGCATTTCACAGGGAACATAGAGTGCCGAATATATGTATGGTAACGCTGAATATCAGAGTATTTGTTTGATCTCCGTGATGGGGGAAAACAGCAAAAACTTAGAGAGAGTACTTCATATATTTATCAAGAAAAGGTGAGAGTTGTTGAAATGACTCTCCATCTCTAGGCATTATTAAAATTTGATTACGCAATGTTGCATTATAAAAGAAATGTTATTTTTGACAAAACATAAATTGGGGGGAAAGACAGGGATAGAAAAAAAACTAATTTTTAAGTAATCCTATGAAAACGAGTTTTCTGGTAAACTCATTAAAACATAACACATTTTACTATCTCAGAATCATCCACAAAAAAAATTGAAAAATATAACTTGGCAATTTAAAATCGCAAGAAAAAGTTTTGGCGAATAAAATAAACATTTCGATGACAAATTTTGCACGAGTTGACGATCCCACTAAAACACTCACTGAGCTCTCAAAACTATTCACTGAAAATTTCGTCAAGATCTAATGAACCGTTCTGGAGATACAGAGAAGAACGAACGAACGAAATTATTTTTTTATTTGTATATATATATATATTAGGGCTGTTCTTATTTTTCAAATGTTTGAAATGTTAGCAACATTGTGGATTTTCTGTTTCTTGGTGATAAAAGTAAGACGACATACAAAGTTTGAACAAAATCGGTCAACATTACGAGGTCGCACAACGAGGTCAAAGTTTTTAGTAAAAATATAGTTTTCCGCAAATTTCTTCAAAATGGTAAACGTTACAGACTTCAATAATAATTATTAATTTAAAGGAAATCTAATTTACTACCAGACGTATGTTTGATGTTTTTAATAAAACAAAGTTTTCAGTAAAAACAAAGAAAAAAATGGAGTGTGTAATGATAGCATATTTCATAGCTTTTTTGTATCAATTAACTTCACTCGCCTGTAGAAGATGACTTGTTCGCTTCAGAGTAAAATAGTATTTTAAGTTTAGTAAACCTTTGGATGATAAATCCAAAAATGACCTTGGTTGCATTCTATCAATTCAGAATTCAGTACAATCTGAGTTTACATCATATGATTCAGAGCCTGTATTGACCTATAAGAAATCGATTATGAAAAAAAAAATAATAATGTGTTTCTTAGATTTGCGTCAAGGTATCCTCTCAAAATTTTACTTTGTCTCTGACGCATTTATAATCCATTATATGCGTCATTTTGTACGCGAGATATGTTTTTTTAATGTACATATAACTCTCTACTTATTAAATTGACATGATTTAGTATACAAAATATAAAGCTGGTTACCAAGCTTTCATTTGATATGTTTGGTGTTCTAAAAATCGCTATACTTTAAGAGAAATAAGCAAATACGTTTTTGCACGTACTCTCCCCAAAAAAATAATCTTTTGATATGAGAATATACAATTACCACTTGGTAACTGCTGTTAGTGTTACCTGAATAGAAAGAGAAAGAAAAAAAGAAGGAGAGAAGTGAGGCAAAATACTCTCTCCCAAAAGATATATTAGATATATATATATATATATTAGTCGCAGTAGAAATGGAGATCCAGTAGATTTGTTGACTCTCCTCGTAGAGATCACGATCGTATCCTCTCCTAGGAGTGACTACGATCGTGATCTATATCAGAAGAATCAACGACTCTGCTAGAAAAGATCTGGAGCGTTATCTCTTATAGGAGTGAAGACGACTTAAATATGGGGATAGTGTGACAATGTATTCAAACTATTTTTTATCATGTCTGATTTCTTCTCAGAAGAGTATCAAATTATGATTATTATTATATGGTCGGCGATATAGGTCCCATGTTAATAACGCATTGATTCGCATTTACTTCCTTGAACACTAAAATGAATAATTTGTACCAAAATATAGATACAAATTGCAAATAAAATAATATTTGTATAACATCGTGAAATAGTATCTACATAATTAAGTCATCTATTCTATAGAAGAGATGAGGATTGTAATCTCCACCAGGAGAGTCAACGATTCTACTGGATCTCTGCTGCAACAGATATATGTAACAATTTTTTATAATATGAAAAAAGAGTCTCAACCAAAAGGAATAACCGCTTGATCGGTGCTTTATATTAAAAGCTATTTGAAGATCCCATTTTCTTTACAAATAACATGAAATAATAATACATTTCAGGATATTACATCTACATCTATTGAGCAGAGAGTTCAATATGCCAATATAATGAGTTATTTATATATCTATTTTAACAACAGTTGTAGTTCACAACTAAGAACAAAAAAAAAAGATTTATTATAATACACACCAAGAGAAATAAACTTTATTGGTTATAATTATATATATTTGAACATGATTTTCCCAGTTATCTTAATGCTGTATATTTTCTTTTAATTCGTAAGAGCAACAGTTTTCATCATATATTTGTATATGAAAACATAACTTAATAAGATACAATATGATGAAACCAAACGCTGTTGGACGAAGCAGATCTTTTAACATTGAGTCCCTTACAAAAAATACACATATATTTGTTTAGATAGACATATAATTTGAGCCTTTTGAATTGTCCTTGAGCTTGGATATACAGCCAATTAGGACTTTTTTGGTTCATCTGTCCTTTTTTTTGGTTACATTAAAGCCAAATCAATCATAAAGGGAATGACTTGCATTCTCATTTTGACTGCTAATGATATTCCTTTTAAGGCCTTGCCCCAGGGAATAGAATGAGTATGCAAGGACATTTACTTAATTGTACTTCTCAGACACGTAGAAAGGGGATGTTACTTTCATTTATGAATAAAGGAATAACTATTACACAAAATAAAAAAAGACTTTATACAAAAGTTGTGTTAATTTAAGGACGTATTTGGGGGGAAATAGGCAAGACAAATGACCAACTGACCCAATGTTGGTATTCTAAGGAATTGATCTGCAAAAAATGGCATCCTACAATCCAGCAGTCCTTTTGAACTAAAGGACATGTTCTTATAGGCAAGTTATGCATCATTATCTGTCAAAACAGTAAGAGTGAGGAGCCTTGACGTCTGCCGGAAGGGTCGAAGGATATTTTCCAAGCCTCTCTCATGCATATATATATATATATTAGCTTTATGTAATCCTACCATAAAATATATTGTTTATATCAAAATGATCATAATAAATATGAATACAAGCACTGATTAGTTCTAGGTTGACGTCTGGGGAATTTCTACTTCGAGAAGATCTGATTCGAATCTCGGCTTCGGCGAGATACACCATTTTTGACCTCAAAATCCCGATCAAGTGGGTCTTCATGGAACTACGCTTTCGACTTGGTAAATTTTAGTTGGATGATTCCTACAGATATTTCAGCCATCTAAAGAAAATTGTGAAACAATATTTTTGCTTCTACAACCAAAGTTTTAATTATTTTTTGTTTAAGTGTTATGTTATATTTTGTTTTATTACTTGTCAACATTATTTAGTATTTATTATGAAACTTGTTTAACACTTGATATGTCCTTATTACAGCTAGGTCTTTTGACAGGTAGTCTAATTTTAAACTATAATATTTATTTATGTATTATTTTTACACAATTCTACCGCCTTTATACTTTCTATCCCCAGCTACAATTGAAATAAAGATCAAAAATGACCATCAATCCCGAGAGGGACGGTCATTTTTGATCTACATCATAGATAAGATCCTAGGTTCGTTAGACTCATTTTAATGCTATAATGCTTATTTATATCCTGGCGGATACATTCTATCGGATCATATAGGCAAAAAAATATATATATATATAATAAGGATCAAAACATATGAATACAACAACAACAACATTAAGCTGTTTACTTCTGTGTTGTAAAACACCAGACTATTTTTTGTCTGGATTTGTCTTTGAAATGACGATTAAAACCATAAAGTCTTTTTGTATTAATCTACCACAAGAAAAAAGGAGGTCCCTGTTAAGGGACTAACAATTTCGACATGCATGATTTTGTTATCTTCCCAATGATTCGCTAATGCAGTTGGATCGTGTGATGACATCAATTACACTATGATTTAACAAAATTAAGGTATTTTTTTGCCCCTGGGATGAAATTTCTAATTTGAGTCCCATTTTTTACGTAGATTCCAAAATGCCACTCAAAATATCGTCCGAAAAAGCTTTGGACTTTATGGCCATTTTTTGAGAATTTGATTTTGATTTTGTTACAATGATTTTATTTTGATTCTTTAAAATAATGTTTTGATTGCCTTTTTGATATTTGTAGTGTTGTTCTTCTGCCATTGTATTAATTTTAGATTATAGTATCTATTTATGTATTTCACACAATTACTTTGGCATTTGTAGAGAACTGGGCATTTAAAAAAACATGAACCCCAATACTTACATATAGAACAGAATACTTAACCGAGAAGAAAAACCTCTCCCGATATATAACCATAGCTTCAAAAATGGATACCTCGTTGGGTACATGAGGTAAACAATGTATAAGGCGTTGGGAATAGAGAAAAGAAAGTCCACCAATTAATGTTTAATTATTTAGTTTCCATAAAATATTGATGATTGACAAGTGTGCCATTAAATGATCGAGAAAGGGTCTGTATCATTTAGTGCTAAATTGTATTGTTCACGTTTATTATTAACTATGTTTGAAACCAAATATTTTTGTTATAAGCAATACTCACAGTTCGTTGTGAGTATCTAATCATGGCTCCAGTAGCTTGTTTATGATAATATTTTAAATTTTCCCTTTATTGAGTTATTATATGAATGTATGTTGATGCCAAATCATTGTCCAATTTTCTAAAACCTACTGTAGGGGGTACACTTTGAGTTATTAGTCATGTAAGCAATGCCATAGGATGCCTTTATGGCAGTTCTCGCAAGCTCAACAATAAACCTATTATTTCTTTTCACATGTCTTATCGACCAGGAATACTAATACCCTTATACTTATATAATATAATATTCCATGTTATAGAATTCCCTGAATCGACTAGGTCAAAATCTATTTATCGGCAAGGATGATGTAACATTATCAATCTCCATTCCTTCCCGGAGCCGACTGTATTTACTTTAATTCATTTAAAATAATAGATACTATTGAAGGAGGTTATTTAAAGGAATCTTAAAATATGTACATGGACCCATGGAACGTGAAACAATATATCAACTGTGCTTGTTTTTTGTTGACATTCACCCTCTTTTTCCGTCAACAAATGACGTTCAAGAAAAAAGTCCCTGTGTGTATACTTAGTAATGGCAAATGTGGAATTAACTATGTCTAATAATTACTTCCCGCCATAAAATTCCCGCCATATATTTAAATGTTTACCCGCCAATTTTATTGTATATAATAAAGGATAGTAAGATAAATGAAAAGCTAGAAACAGTCTTTTATAGGTTTTTAATAAGATAAATGTAATAATAATAATAATATTCTTTTCAACTTATGAGTATAGGTATAACATATATATATTTGAATGCATAATACTTGTATAATGGCAAATCCGAAGAGATAGGGAGGATGAGGGGAGATGGGTGATTGAGGATCGGAGGGGTAGGATTGAAGGAGGAGGATGATGATGAAAGGATGTTTTGGTGGAGGAAGGACTCTCAAATTACCTTATGAGATTCCAGAGGACGTCTTCGGGCCCGACGTGGAAGCTGGAGAGGGTTATTTGGCACTGGGTACTCATAGCCCTCTGGGGCTGGAGTTGTTGTTGTTGTTCGAGGAGGAAGAGTTAGTTTGACCTTTGGTGTAGGGTATTCATAGCCCTCTGGGGCCTTTGTTGTCGTGGTTGTTGTTGTTCTAGGAGGCAGGGTAAGCTTGACCTTTGGCGTAGGGTACTCGTAGCCTTCATCTGCTTGTTGAGAGAGAACGGAGTGGGTCTGGTAGAGAGAGAAAGGAAAAAAGTTAGGCTTGTGGGAATTAGTTTAAGAATATGCCGGATATCTAAGGATAACAAACATGCTGAGCTGCAACTTTTGTAGTGGAGAAATTTTTTAAATGTTGAAGTAAGTAAATGGATGGAATGCTGACTATTATAACCAAGGAGTTAAGCATTGGATAGAAATACTGCATCATGTATAGAATCCATTTTAGCTTAACACCTCAAGTGATGTTCGAAAGGATCATCTGTAAACTTAAGAAGAGTCTTAATTTTGGCTCTTTGATTCCCGCCATTTAACACCTTATTAATGAAATGACAGAGCTGCGACTACCGAATGTAAATCAGTATTTAGAACTGGAAGCGTTGTTACCTTGTGTGAAGAAGTTGAACTATGCTAAATAAATGAACAACTCCGGAGCAGAAAGCACATTTAATGTAGGACGACGTATAACAAAAGACAGTTAAGGAAATATTTTGTTTGCTATTGCCTTTCATTTCCTTCAAAATATGATGCATGAATATTTATATATATAAATAACATGTATTAAATTTCAAATAATCTCTTAAGAAATTATAACAAATTATGTACTTAATTGTCTTTCGTTATAAATTGTCCGATACTAAATGCATATGAAGAAGTCACAGAGTAGAACCATAAATAAATTTCTCTTTCTTTCTTATCTAGTGCACCGATTGATATTCGGTAGATATATAATAAAATCTACCGAATATCGAATCGGCGGCACCGAATTCCAGCTTTGCAAATATGGGCCTTTTTCTTGAAGGGTTGAGATCAAATATGAAATGAAACTTTCCATTTAAAGCCCAGTTAAGTTTGAAAAAGTTATTAAACTTCTCAAGCATTTAAACCTCACGCATCTATTCGAAATAATGAACATTATTTATAATATAAAAATCTTATGACAATGAAATGTGGACAAAAGTAATATAATATATTTTTCAAATAAAGTCTTATGAGGTAAAAACTTCAAAATTGTTCAATTTAAATATAATTTAAATGGAAGTGTTTCCTTGTGATAATAAATATTTTTTAATTTGTGAGAAACCCAATGTTTGGAGTACGTTTTGAATCATAGAAAAAATAATGCAATAAAATCAATATCATGATTGCTGAATACGAGTTTTTATTAAAGTTGTGAAAAGCAACTGCAACGGACTCTTGAATATTGTCACCCTCATTCAGGACCACGTGAGGTCTGACCGAGTTTGTGGAGGTGACGTATCTTTTTTTATTGTGTATATTTCTATTTGATGATAATGACTACTTTGAATATAACATTTAAGTTTCCTATATTTTTTCGTTTATTATTTTCTTCATATGAATACATCTGTTTTTATTAATCAATAACATATAATTATGGATCATTTAATATCTATATATAAGGATGATTTTATTGTATTTATCTTGCAAACTTACAAATAAATATACTTTTTTTTTAGTTGGCAATTCTTTTTGGTACATATTATCCTCAAAGAGTTTATCGTTATTGATGATTTAAAAAAACATTAATTCATTCCACGGATATGAGGAGTGGCTTTTATGTAACCGCTACTATGAAAAGGTGCCTTTGAAAGAATCCATTCAATATCTTTATTTGTAGTTACAATGCCATTCATGAAAACACTTATTTTTTATTATTTTTTGGGTTAAGATGTTTACTTATTTGCTAAAATCCATACAGTGTAAAAAATAAGAATACACTAGAAAATAAGAGATAAAAAACACAATCTGAAGACAGTTACGTTAAAAAAAACATAAATGAACATTATAATTAAAACACTTATTGTTTACATAAGAATGAAGATATTTTGCTCACCCCTTATTGACCAAGAGGAAAAAAAGGTAACATAACTAATAATATCAGTTGCTACTTTTTTATATTCACGGTTATTTTTTTTAATCAATCATGTATTAGAACAGAGTCCATGTTTGTATTTATATTGCTGCGTTTGTGCAATGTATAAAGGATCAATTCGATTGGCTCTCTCTCTCTCTCTCTCTATATATATATATATATATATATATATATATATATATATATATATATATATATATATATATATATATTTATACATATATATATTAATATAGATATTCGAGGATTTTATACAGATAAATGAAAAAATGTTTTTCATTAATATTATCTTTAAAAGTGGCTAAAGTCAACGAATTAGTCTCATTTGAGAGATTCATAATATATAAAATATTTTAAGGTCGTCTACTTTAACTCCTTCTTTAATAGTGCAAGGATAAATGGTTGCTTATTATCAGAAACACGATAAACAAGTCTCTTTTCTCAAAGGAATTAAAAAAATAAATACTAATCAGTATTTTCAATGTAAACAACTTTTTAAGCAAATATCGATATCCAATTTATTTGATAAAGTGTTTTTGATTTTTTATCATTTTGATTCGTTTTAATGAAAAATAAAAACAAGTTTCCAAGACCGTGATTTCCTCAAGGACAAGGTAGTCAATTTGTACATTAAATAAAAATTGTGACAACTATGAAGTATTTGCTATAAAATTAGAAAATGAAAAAAACTTACTTTATTAGCATGTTGTTTGAATCAATTATTAGAAATCATGTATAAAAATATTTTTATAACAACATCATAGAGCATGAAATATATGTATATAGCGGACAGAAAGTGGGTAGTTTCCTTCTTTTAATAACGCAATATAACCTTACACACACACACACATATATATATATATATATATATATATATCAGGAAACAACCGGGTGCCCGGCCCAGCAAGGTTCTCGGCGTTTTTTTGAGATAATACAATTGTATATCCTTTGGAGCCACAAATTCCATTTGATTCATCCTTCTTACTTCAAATTATTTACTAATTTGTAAAGGGCATAAAATAAGAATGACTTTTTCAAAGAATGATTAAATCCAAACAAGTTTCTCTGAGATGTAATAATGTCATACGTTAGAAGTCCATAGAGATAAAAAATATATAGAGAGCTTATTCCCTTCAATAGCAGAAAAACATCCGTTCAGCTGTCACATATGCCCAATGTAAATAAATTAATGTGTACTACGTCCTCGTAAATTGATCATAGAGATAGAAAGATTCGTTTATATTGGGCAATATGACGTATTTCTCTGAAGAATCCAATAAGTTATTTATATCTCTATGGTACAACTTTTATTGATATATTTGCTAGAATAATCAATAGATATATAAATATATAAGAGCTTATTCTCTTCAATAGCAGAGAAACATCGTCGTTCAGCTGTATTCTGTGTGTCCAATATAAACAAAGTAATTTGTACTGCGTCATTATAAGCTGATCATAGAGATGGAAAAATTTGTTTATATTTGGCACAATGACGTATTTCTCTGAAGAATCCAATATGCTCGTGATGTCTTTATATCTCTATGTAGAAGTCACGTGTAGGACAATTAATATTTTTTCATAGCATTGAAATTGATATTTTTTCATAGCATTGAAATTGATATTTTATCTTATAAAAGATTATTTTTAAACTTAAAACAAACAACTAATATATGTACTCTCCTAATACAATAACTTTTTACACCAAAATGCTAAGAAATATCTATAAAATGGTCTTGCTTCATAAATAACACCCACTAATTTTAAATTAAGTTATTTCTTTCATACGATACTGGTAAATTAAAAATATGAAAAACAAATAAACAAAATAAATATTTCTTGGAGGTGCGAAAGTACTTTGAGAATGCATTTGCGAAACTAAATCTTGGATATACTCTTCATTTTTCGATAGAGGAAATACATTTTTAAGAGCATCATATAGACATATTTAATGTTTATTTTTGTATTTTTACGAATTTCTATGTCTAATAATTGCTTCTTTGTATTTTATATGTGTATTAATTAATATTAGATAAAAGTCTGTAAAATATATAAATATTATACCAATATGAGAAACAAAATAAAAACTTGTAATAACAAATAAATAAAATAAAGGGATTGCAATAACCATGTGCGTTAAGACATGTTTAACTCGTTCAATGTTGAGGGCGCAGGTTCGAATCCAGAGAGGGGATGGTCAGTTTGGTCTACCTCATCGATAAGATCCTAGGTTATGTAGATAGACTCATTCTAATGCTATAATGCGAATTTATATCCAGTCGGATGCAATTCTATCGAACCATATAGGCAATATATATATATATATATACAATTCTTCATCACAAAATTGACATTGCATAGATCACAAAAATGACAAAGACCATAAGTTAAATCAACCATCCTCAGCGGTTACAAGTTTTTTAAGTCCTAATCTATTGGCTTAACAAATCACATTTATATAAAATAGTATTCTGTGGGCAAGTAAGATAAGCACTAAAATACCTCTTGTTAGAACGCCTTCGAGTGCAAAGCTCTCAAATTATTTATTATCATTTTTTAAGCTTTAATTTGAAATTAAGAACAACACCAAACTTTACTTATGCTTCTGCAGTATCACACCAAGAGCAAAAAAAAATTATCAAATCAAAAGCACAGTTTTCTATTTACAAAGAAACAAAATTGACTTCCCACAATGATATTTAAATACAAATTATTATATAATAAGGACTATTATTTTTTGTTTGCAAACATTTATGATAGAATATAATGTTTTACACAAAATACTAATTTTAGACTTTTTAATTATTGTTTCAAATATAGGCATTCCAAATCGTAGATGTTTTTATTTGAAAAAATACTTTATGTCTATATTTTATGCATCTCAAGATGTATATTTAATTTTGTTTTGTGCTGTAGAGTCGAAAAAAGTAGAATTGAGCTAATTGAGTAACTCACAAATAACAAATAGGGTGTTCCGAATTCCATTAAAGCATATTCAAGTTCACGAAAAAATAATATATTAAGTTACCTTTAATATGAGTTGCCTTATTATTGTTGTTCTTAAGTATTGAGACATATATAAGTTTGATATTAATCTTTTATCGTGTATAATTTTAAATTCATTTACTGACAATTTAAACAACTTAGGTCCTTCTATCTTTCATCTTCAGGGTTTTATATAATATAAATAATACATATTATAATATGAATTAGTTAAAAAATAGAATTTTTGATTGAAATGAAATTAATAAGCATTTTAGAAGTTCGTTCCTTCTTCAGCAGCCGATGTTGATACCCAAAAGTCAAATAGTTTTTTGAAGGATATGTAAATAAAAAGTTGGGATAGTTCAGTGTAATTTATTCCTAAAAAAGTATGAACTTCTTGAATAGGAGACAATCGCCGTTTATTCAATGATTACAAAGCCAAAAAAAGTTATGCTATAGGTTAAACGACATTAATTAACCCGTATAGTATATAATTTTCTTATAATAACTTGTGATTTTTAAAGAATTATATTTTATTATTAATGTCTATTCTTTTATATATGTGAAATTGACTTCTTGAATAGGAGACAATCGCCGTTTATTCAATGATTGCAAAGCCTAAAAAGTTATTTTATTGGCTAAACAACAATTAATTAACCCGTATAGTTTATAATTTTTCATATAATGACTTGTGATTTTTAAAGAATTATATTTTATATTTAGCGATTTTTTTTATATACAAAATGGGATTTTAATGAATAAGTAAATAAAGACAGTAGTCCTTAGGTATCTGATGATCTCGAGTATTTCATGTTATTACTCTGCTTTTAGGTCAAATAAATGAAGAAAAACCTTTATCAATGATGTGATAATATTTATAGATCTAGTTTCAAGGTAAATATGTTTTATTAATACTTTATATGTAAGTGTAAATGCATTTGAAAAATATAAAGAAAATATAATTCATGCTTAAAACAGTTTTTACCAAAGTATTTTATATAATGAAAGATCTTTTATGATATTACATCTTGCTCATAAATTATATTTTAATTTAAAAAATGAAGACATTAGTCGAGTAATTGATTACTCCACCACATATTAAACCACATGTGTTGACATGTGACAAATGCATATATGAAAGTCATACACAAATATATTAGTTTTGAAGCGATATAAATAAACAAAATGTGTATAATAACTAATGAGCTTTAAATAATATATCTTAGAGGGAAGAGAGATGCAAAGACAGAAGTTTAGGAATGCATTTACTTGTTTATAAAAAGGCGGAACTTACATTCAGACAGAGCAAGGGCACCAACAACAGGGGAAGGAGTCGTAGAAATCCTCCTTTAACTAAATCCATGTTGAGAGATTTTTTATGACTGGACCTTGGGACGGTCCAACAGGTCTGTAAAGGAATCAAGGAGCACAATAATAATAATAATAAAGTATTTTGGTAAGATGAAAAAAAAGAAGAAAATAATAGTAGGTAGTGTGTATATACATATATGGAGACAACTATCACCAGAGCTATACCTTGTTTTTCTTTCTTTCTTCGTCGTCTTCTGGTAATGCTACACTCCTCACCGAGAGGAGTGATATCAGAAGATACAAGCAGAAAAATACTTCGGGTATGCTTTTATTTTATGTACGCTCCCTGAAAAAATTATGTTTTGTGTGTGTGTGTGTTTATTATGCAATTGATGAAAGATCTATTAATGTTTTTTTTTTGTTTTACAAAAAGACAAAGAGCACAATCCTTTTGGTGGTTATTTGTTGTTGCACAGCACAAAGAGCAATACTGTGCCTTAAGGTCAAATAGTTTATTTGTTTTCATCATTAATTTTATTGTTATTATCTTCTTACATGTCAGGTGGTTCTCTTTGTATGAATGTGATAGGATAGAGAAGTAGAAAAAGAAAAAATAAGCATAAGCTTTGTTGGTTATCATCATCAGTACAAAAACGGAAGAGGGAAAAAGAGGAAGAATTGGAAAATGTGGTCATTCCATTTCCTATAGTTAATTGTAAAGCGGGAAGGTGATATATATATATATATATATATATATATATATATATATATATATATATATATATATATATATATATATATATATATATATATATTATATATATATATATATATATATATATACACTTGTGATATGTCGTTCATATGTTATATCGTTCGTCGTTCGCGAACGATAAACGACGAACGACGAAAATTTTGACGAACGACAAGAAAAATTCCCATCGTTCGTCGTTCGTTTTTGGCGCCAAAAAAAGACAAAGATTTTTCTTTTAGTATGGAAAAAATTTCCTTCTAAAAAAATAACGTCATCACTTTTTTTAAAATGGCGAGAAAAAATATCCTTTCTGAAAAAAAAGTCGTCAATTTTTTTCAGAATGACAAACGATGGTCGGCGAAGGATTCAATTTAAAATTAACGACGAATGATAACTTTTGGTGAACGAAATTTTTTGCAACTGTCAACAAGTCTGATATATATATATATTTATTTATTTTTAAATATTTATATTTGTATATATAGGTGTAAATATATAAATAATATTATATATATACCAAAAATTAGATTCCATGGTTGAGATAAACATCTATTAAAAAATTGACCAACTGCCTTAATTATATATTTTAAATATTATAAAAATGAGATGCACTATTTAAAAAACAATAAAATAACATGAACATTTAAGACCTTATTTCTTACGAATTACATCCTTTAAAAATTTCTACTGGATTTTTACCCGAGATATCTCACACAATACAGTCTGCGTTATTGCTAACCGAACATTAATATATTTTCCATTGAGTACAACATGAAAAGCTATAAAATCATTCTCTTAGATAGATTTAAAAACTATGTGTCATCGCGGTGGCCATGCCTATATCTCTGTGTCCTTCCAATTTTCGTATATATAAGGACAAAGCAAATACATCTAAACATCCATATGTTGCACCTGTTTTTACATATTTTTTAATGTGACTTAATGAAAACCTTGCTGAAGGAAAAGGAAACTATTACAAACAGTTGAATATTACATTTTAACAATTTATCATTTTCAAAATAATGACTGTTGTGGTGTGGATAAAAATTAACTTTCTGTCTTATTTTTTTCCAACCCTGTCACAATTTTCATTTATTTTATTTTATTTTTATTCACGGCTCCAAAAAAATATAGAATGTATAAAAGAAAAACGATGCTAATGCGTAAATTTTACATAAATAAGCATTCTAGCTTAGATTGTTAGCAACGTAATGGAACAAACAAACAAGCAGATAAAAGTCATGAGATACACTCAACAATCAAATCTAAAACATACAGATAATTAACAAATCATAAAAACAGTAATTACACGAAAATTAATCAATAAGAGTTCATGTAAAATTTCAGTATTCTCTTGATTGTCTTCCTATGGCAGAGTGAGGATGAAGGATAAAATTTTACCTCCCTCGCCGCTAACGTCCATGTGGAATCCAAAAGTGAGGGAATCTTTAAGTCCAGAGCAGTATACCTTGCTGCAGCAGAGATCATGATGGATCTCAAATCAGAGGCTTTGATGGGAACATTATTGGTGATGCACCTCGCGATGAGACCTTTAGCGTTTAGAAGGGAGTTTTAATTGTTTTCGACCTAGCTGACTTATCACCTTTGCCAAGACCAAACAGTACCGTAGCTTTGCAATATCTGACCGCACATTTTTTTTCTAGGCCCCTGATATTGAGGGCTACAAATTTCTTTACTATGTTGACCGCCTGAGAGTCAACAAAAGCATGCAAAGTTGTATTGAACAAAAGCCCACAATCTTTGCAAGGTCGATCAAATCTTGTGAGGCCTGAAGAAATTTGAAATTGCGCTGTAAATTGTTTGCAGTCTTTGATCCCACGCAGTGAACCCAAAATGCGATGAGTCCAACTATCAGGGAGAACCAGAAGCTTAATAAAGGCTTGACAAATCTCCTCGCTCTTTACGGCAGCTATTTTTTATTTTAAAATTGATGAAGGTGTAGTAGTTTTTTATAATTCTTATAGCTTTTTCTAATCAAACAACAGCATTGCATAACTCTATGGAAGTGGCAAAGTATTCATTTGTTTTGGGGGCGTTGAAAAGCTATTCTCAACTTTTACAAAGAAAGTGAAAGTCTTAAGGTTCTCTTATAACCTTTATAGATTAAAGGAAACAAATCTTAGTTGGGGGCGCAAGTTTGTATCCTCATTGATAAGATACACGATTCAAGTGACTGATTATAACGCTATAATGCTAATTTATATCCAATCGGATGCAGTTCTATCGGTAAAAATCTTATTTTATTTTCGTCTAACAAATGCAACTAATAAGCTCCAACTATAAGATGTCAAAGCATTCATTTTCCCCATGAACACCTAATAAAAAAGGTGGGTAGGAATGTTGTTGTTAGTTTGAAGAGTAATTTGAGCAGGATTTTATGTGAATGATATTACTTCAGAATAATCACGTTATCTTCGATTGTTGAAATAGAAAGGCAGAAAAAGTAAAATTAAAAAAACTCGAAACTTTTTCTTGAATGTTATTCTTGGTTAGAAAAGAAACGTGACTAATAATAATAATAATAAAGCAGTTGGAATTATAAGATAGGTCATCACTTCATTCTCTTATCTGTGAACATCAGTTTTGTGAGATTGTATTTGATCCTTTCAAATATACATGGACAATGTGACTTAATCAATGAGTAGAATGACTTCTTTGAATTGAAACTCCCAAACCATCATTTAGCATTATTAATTTCATATCGCAAACCATGATTCTCAGATCAAGAATAGATGTTTAATTCGTTTCATCATCATATATGACGATAATGAACCATCCCTCTGACGATAGAAGACATAGATGAAGAAAGAACAATTAGTTGTCAAATAAAAAATATAATATGTTTATTTGTGAGTTCGGGAGAAATACTATGAAGGCATTCTTATTTTCTAAGCACGGTTTGTTTGTATGAACTACAGTGCTCTAAAATTAAAATGTATTCGTGTGCTATTTTGATTATACTTTTATCTTGTCATTTATTTATAGTTGGCACTTATAAAGAGAGCAGACTGACTGAGAATAGCCCCTTCCTTCTCGGACACATCAGTGATGGAGAATGCAAGGCCCAAAAAGAATAGATACTAAATAAAAACTTCTATGTTGGACACCATCAAGACACTATTAATCACTTATCCCTACCAAAACACAATTTTACATTTATAAATTATGTACAGAAAAAGTACCCCATAATTTTCCTAGGATTGTAGTCAATATAGTAAAAACGTTTCTTTAAACAATTGAATTATATAATTTTAATATTTGGTTAAATAATATATATGAAATTCCCTATATGATGATTATCTCCTTTGTTTTTTTTAGTTGATTAAGATGAGTGAATAAAGATACGTCGTTTCGGCGACGTAGGTAGAATCGGTTGTTCTTTATTGGAGTCACAAGAGTGAATTAATATTATATCATTAATAATAGTAACAAAAAGTACAGACTCTGATACTAACGGAGTAAACACGTCATCGGAATATCATTCAATCAAAGTATGAGGAGGCGTTGAATGAAGGCGGGTAGTGCCGCCATTTTGGAAAATCTTGGACCAGGGAGGAAGCCACTGCATCATAGTAACAATAATGCTAACATCAGAGCCTAATAAGTAGAGTTACGTCGTAAGAACTGTCTATGTAGCAGCTGACTCAAATCAGGCTCAAAATAATAATAATTTATCAAAGGAGTTGTAACTAAACAACTTTTAAGATAATTTTGTCGAAGTATAAAAACAATATAAGCTTTAAAGATCTATTAAAAAACACAACTATGTCTGTTTGTAGTGCTGTGGATTGTACAAATCGCTCAGGAAGACGAGGAATTTCTCTCTTTTTATTCCCCATAGAAAAATCCCCAATAAATGAAAGTTTTTATAAACATATGTTTTGTCATAGATTCCGATTTATTTATCCTAACAATAACATAGGAACAATAATCATTATTTCCATTCCATGCATTGTTTTGAGCCCAAATGCTCTTTCACCAGGTGGCACTCCAATCTATCGACGTAACTCTTCTTATAGAGCTCTGGCTAACACGAGCTATATTATTAAACTTAAACTAAAATTACAATAAAATAACATTTGCCGCGAGAGCAATGTTGAGGATATGTAAGTCTTTATAAAAAAATAAAAGATAATCCTTTACAACAACCCTAAATCTATTTATATATCTGGAAGTTCTGCTTTTCATAGCATGGATTTTTTATTTTCCATTATAGAATAATTACGAATTGACAAATGACATAGAAAGAGGTAATGGAGACCTCTGGCAATTTTTCAAACATAATATATATTTCGAGTAGAAAATACCCAAGTCTTTATTGCATACTCATTAATAGCTTGTGTTCAATCGATATAATTTTTGAAAGAAAATTGTTGACTACGAATTCTATTTTCGTTAGAGCGGTTTCATAAAATAACTTACAAGTAATGTTCTTCTTTTGTAATAAAAAAATACCGAGGAATTAACAACCCATACATTAAATAAATTTTTGGCTCAATGGCTTTCTTATATAGTAAAATATGCGCTATTCTGCCGACAAGGACCCACACTCTATCAGATAACACATTTTGTGGCCTGAATTGAAAGGCTTGGACGATAAGTGGTTTCAACAAGATAGTGACACTTCAGACAAAGCAAATACTATAATCGATTTATTGAAGAGTAGGTTAGTGGGCGTGTTAGTCCAGAAATAGAGCAGTCAATTTGTCGCCTCGATCGTGCAATATAACACCTTTAGAATATTTTCCTTGGTATCACAGGAAAGTTTGGGTCTAAATAAAATAATCTGCAGACGTTAAAGAGCTGAGATATATATATATATATATATATATATATATATATATATATATATATATATATATATATATATATATATATATATATATATATATATATTATATATTTATATTATATTTATATCATATATCTATATCATTGTATACAATATTGCATTATGGTTTATTTTAATCATATAAATAAAGCAAATATTTTCCCTACGTATGGAACAGTTAATCTTTAAAATATCAACTCTATTTTCTCCCTTATTCATTGCAACTCAGTGTCCATTTTTAGTTTCTTTAAAAATAACTATAAAAATAGTATAGGTTATTTTCCACCATTTTTGCGTTTTTCTCATAGAAATAAAACATATTTGTTTTTTCTTAAGAGAAAGAAAAGTTTTTTACATAAAGGGAATAGGAGAAAAAACAATAAACTCACCATTAAAACACATAATACATATATACTAGAATATAGAAGTTTTTTTCTTGAAGCAGGGAGGTAGTATCCCTACCTCTCTCTCTCGTATTCGTGAAGGACTTAAAAAATGGAGTAAATAAACCAGTCGTTTTTTGTGTATTACTTCTGTACAAGAATCTGAAAAGGAGGGGGGAAGAAGGAAAATTACATATAGCATTGTTGTGTTGGGATACCTTTTAGAGAGAATATATAATAAGAATATTAATATCCCAGAGTCGTCGCCAATGAGATTGCACGGCAGGAACTAATAAATAAGAACGACACGTGTGAGAGGGTCATGACTAGACGACTCCATTATTGACACAGCAGGAAAGGCAGGAAATATGTACAAGGAAGAGGAAAGAGAGAGACACAGTATAAATGACGTCAGAGTATCTTCCAACGTGACGTCAGGGACATAACGTGCATCAATAGGGAAAAGTAAAAGGTTTGGGAAACGGGATTGGTTGAAAGAATAGGAGAGCGATTAATAACAAAAATCAGTTGGCAATATCCCATAAAGAGTATAAGTCATCGACCTAACTAATAACTGGACTGACTATAGACCACTGTCCGAGTCAGCAACTGATCAAATAAAGATGAGAAGGAAAGAATACTATTGTTATCCCTTGAACAGTGAATGTCTAAATACCAAGCTCTATGGTGTAGATAATTAAAAAGTTCCATAAAAATCTAGTGACGTAATGCTTATGGAATAACCAACAAAGTATGACGTCATTGGTAGGAATGTAGATTCCCTTCTTTCATTCCTTCGTATTCTACAATATAGATAATTGTTTCCTTGCGTGGCAGCCATTTAACTACAAATAGTTACTGGAATCACAATAGACTGAATAAGAGGAGGGAAGATCACTGTCCGAGTGGGCAACTGATGAAATAAAGAAGAGAAGGAAGGAATACTTATTTGGAACTGTCAAAGACTATATATCAAGCATAATGGAGCAGATCATAGAAAAAATCCAGTTACACAATGTAATTAATTAAACATTTTTTTCTCTTCAATAATCAACATATATTCTGACATCACTGGTATATATTGTAGGATTCCCTTTCTTCTATTCCCTAGTATTTTATCAATATATATATATATATATATATCATATTTCATTGTTTACCATCTTGCATGGCAGCCATTTTAATCATATTTCTGACGTCTTCAAGCTGATTGAATGTTTCTTCTCAGTTGAGATTCCAGTACTTATAGTGGTCCGTGGTATCACTTTACTTTCGACAGCTGTTGAGGAGATAACATCAGGTATTCAGAGAGAAGAAATTCATCCCTAAAAACAAAAACTGTCTCTTCTCATGTGCCTCAAACCATTCAATTTGGTTCAAGACACTACTCCAATACCATCTATCAATGGAATAATGCAACTGATCATACTCAATATAAGTGTATGTTATGTTTCGTCATATATGGCGATAAATGGATCATCACTCTGACTATTGGACGTGTACAAATAAAGAAAACAGGATTACCAAATGATAAAAATCGTGTTGATTGGAGAGATGGCGAGAAAGACCTTTTTCCTATCTCGAGGCTATCGACCTTAAAGGCTTAATAGTTCTTGGGTAAGTTCCCAAAGAGTAAAAAGGGCGTTTCATGATTCATAATTAGGAATAGAAATCTGGAGCTTAGCCTTGGTGCTTACAGATTCACTGACTGTTTGTGGCCGTGAAAAAGAGAGAGGGTTAGAAAGAGAGAGAGAAAGAAAGAGAGATGGAGAGAGAGAGAAGTTTATCTCTCACTATTTATTTCTCCCTCTCTTTCTCTCTCTCTCCCTCTCTCTTTCCTTCTATCTCTCTCTTTACCCCTCTCTCTTTTTCACAGCCCAAAACAGTCATAGAATCTGTAAGCACCAAGGCTAAGCTCCAGATTTCCATTCCTATTCATAATTTTTCCAGTGAAAGGAGAATGAGCATCAGGGTATCAACCTCGGGAGAGTAGATAATCCATGAACATGAGAGAAATGGAATGTCCGGACGAAACAGTATTAAAAAGCAGTTAAATAAACTACCAGCCATACTTCATTATTCACTAATCCTTTATAACAGTTAATATAAACATCATAATTTATCTTCATATTATATTTTAATGATAAACATGTCCTGAAATGACTTCGTTAAGCAATATCTTTTTAGTCAAATTTATAGTTTATTTAATTTTCATTCAAAAAATGATAGATAGAGAGTTTTAGTGGACAACATAGCTTAACTAAATAACAGGAAAAGAGTACGGAATTTGTAAAAAAAAAAATTTAGAAAAAAATATTTCTTAATTTATATATATATATTTATTTATTTCTTTCTTAAAATGTATATAAATCTAGAATAAGTACAATATCAGCCTTAAAAGTATTTAAAAATACTTTGTTTGGTAATGTTGATCATGATATTGATAGCCTTTTTTTATTTGCATTAACAAAATTATATGGACACTCAGTAATCATTATTTTTGTACATAATTCTTTTAATCATGTTAATTGAAGACAATTTATTCTTGTCATTATCCTATAAACAAAATACAAATTTATGTCAAGCAAGACATGTCCAAGACAAAGGCTTGCTCCGAGTCAAATTTACGTATCTCCTCCAAACCTTGTACGTTGTAAATGCAGGGGGGGGGGGGGAGGGTCACTCATCATATTTCAACACGCCATTTTGTGCGCCCAAGGAATACAACTCTTTTGGTATTATTCCTTATTATAGGTACTTCCTTCCTACTTGACCTCAAGAAATTCTCTTTTACTTCTTACTTCCTCAAGATAACCAAGGTGTTCCCTCCCTCTTGTCATCCCGATGTCCTTGAAAGTAGCTCGGGGGAGGACAGTGTTGCAATATTAAGATGGGTGTCCAACGTCAAACCTGTTTTCCCCACTTAGAAAAATCATTTGAGAAAACAATGAGTCGACGAACGAAACTTTAAAAGTATTTTTATTTCTCAACTGTCAAAAAGAGGCGAAATATTCAAAAGACTATTATTTTTCAAATTATATACTTTGGCCTCTAAAAAATGCAAAAAAGAACAAGAGATAGCATATATAAATGAAAAATAGCAGCTGTATTTCTTATGCATCATGAAACATTATAAAAAATAGGGTCTAAAAATTATAATGGGATATGAAAGGAAAAAAATCATTTATTCCAAAAAAAATAAAAATGATGGTTTCTTAAAATTATATTTAAAACATTTATGTGTTGGACTGTCTATGAAGGCACATAACGAATTAGGTTGCCATTCTCATACACGAAGAATATTTTGTTTTTAAATTATTTCTTTTGAAGCAGTGCCTTTATTTATTCACATAAAAATAAAGATATAAAGTTTTGAAATCAAACTTTAAAGTATTATAGCCTAAAAGAAAACTTTTCTATTAAAAGACTAAAATATCTTGCAAAATATAAGATTAAGCTATAAAAAATGGGCATGAGATGTATTTACAAAAAAACTAAAAGGCAGTAGTCATGATTTTAAAAAACATCTATTATAGACTTTGGCCACACAGATTTTAAAAGTGATATTAGGTATATTATGCTTAAAACAATATATATATATATATATATATGGGTCATTGCAAAAAAAAATTACTTCAATGAAATGTTGGGTTCATGGATTCAAATGAAATTTACACCATAGAATGATTAAGTCTTTTTCATTATATGTTTTAAATTTCAGTTCAAATTTGTTGTCTGAGCAAAGTAACATGCCTCTTAAATTTGGGCTTTTTCCGGCCAAAATCCCGGCCTTATTTTTTATTGGAAATTTTCGAGTTCCTTATGGAGTTTTTGAAAAAACTTAATAAATTGAGCATATTTTTTTGTTTATATCTTATACTAGAATTGCCCATTTTGAGCATTTGAAAGCTCTATGGTAATGAAATTAAACTTTTTGTTTTTGCCTTGATGCCACTTTTTTATAGCCAATCGGCTCTCCTGATTTCCTCTTTGTTTTGGACAAAAAAACTGAGGCCTTGAGTTGATAGAAGAGACTTTTTTCTACAAAATATCAAAAATTCAGAGATGTGTTTTTGTTTAAGCCGAGAAATTAAGGATTCATTTTGGAAATTGAGTAGATCTTTTAGATTGACTTGTCATCATCATTATACTGTGTATTATGATGACGTCAATGGAATATTTAATTCCTCCTTATATAGAGTATATTGATATAGACACACAGATAGAGAAAGACACAGAGAGAGAGAACTATATAATTAACTTCCTCCCATCCTGAAGAGTCTCGGGATCCAGAACGAGTGAATAGTGACTTTACACATCGAATTGGAATCTTTCGGCACCTGGATCGTGATAAGAGGAGGTTCTTCATGACATATCCCTACTCATTCGTCTTCAAATATCTACCCTCCCTCCCTCCATCCCCCCTCTTCCGGATCTGTCTCGGATGACTGACTACGGAGACTCCACTCATGAAGCCTCCTCCTACACTTCTCTTGGAATCGTCAATCACGAAGAAGAAGTCTCTCAGGCATGGCATGATGTAAATGGAAGTTTACCAAGTTCACGATCAATAGTGTTTTCGATCTTCCTTGGCCTGAGAATAGTGAGTGAGCTGGAGCAGCGGAGGGACCCTCTGTGACTAGATTCTACCCTACAGTTCAAGGAAAGACCTTCAGTCAAGCACAGAAGCACTTAGCTGCAGGAAGAGCGAGCCCTCAATCATATTCAGTTGCTCATAGTTAATGTACGTTTTCTAATATACAATTAGACTAGGCAGTAGTCCCCCTTTTGACAACCTCTTTTTAATAGGTTCGCTACTTTATTAAAGCGGCATTAATAGTCAATAGTCTTCTAGGACAAGAAAGTAAGCCAAGGACGTCAAGGCTCTCAAAAGAATCATGAGACCTCTAGCAGAGCAGTTTCTCTAGCATGGCAAGGCGGGGAGGGCGGGTAAAGAGGAGGCACAACAGCTGCTACTGCTACTGTGAAAACGTTCCCAGAAGATTGTTCGTCCGTCCGTCATGGGGAAGAAGTGCTGTGTCCCCGGATGTCTCACCCTCTACCGTGTCTCCGAGCGTGGGTACTTGGGTACTCCGGTTTTTCTCATGTGGAGGTGCTTTGTGAGAGCGGTGCTCACTACAGCGGCCATGTGGAGGAAGGAAGTCTATCCCTCTTCCTCCGAGGGACTCGTGAGCTAGCTTCGACTTCTGGGAGCTCCCCCTCTCACGCTTCCCTTTCACTTTCGTCCGGAGGTCCCCTCCCTCCCGCCACGAGCCACCCAGGGACGCACAGCTTCAGCATCGGGGTGGAAGTCCTCAACACCGCACGGGACTCTGAGACCTTTGGCTGGTGGCCCGCTCGCACCTTTGACTCCGCCGGGGAGCTCCTGGGCTTGAACCAAGTGGTCCACCAGGACTTTGCCCCCCGAATTCGCCAGATCTCAACCCCTGTGAACACTACCTAGAGTAAAAGTAATTCTTCTAGCCTGTTAAAACTTCAACCCCAATAGAGATAACTTCACTTTATAAAAGATACTTAATAAATTAAAATGAACAAATGTCAAATGTTTGTACGAATTTATTTATTTTTGGTCGATAATTTCAAATATATAATCGTAGCTATCTTGAATACATGATACTCGTTTACAACCAATTTTTTTTATCGTCAAGTGGTGTGAACTGGCGATAATTCCTTGTCCCAGGTATGGTTTTAGAATTTTCAAATCTTTTACTTGAACTGCTTCTTGTTTTTTCTAAGTCTTTTGTTTGCAATTCTAAAACACTTATTCCTTTTATATTAGTTTTTGATTGTCAATAGGTCTTTGTCTTTGTCAGTAGTCTTTTCAGAGTTCCGCCAACCCCATCACAAGGAGACTCTCCATGGCTGGTTGCAAAAAAATTCCAGGAGCTTGAAATTTTAAAATCTTTTTCTTGACAAATTAAATTAAAAAGTTATTTTTGTATTGTCCAGTGCATCCATCTGAAAAATAATGATTTTTTTTACATTTTTATTGTTTTTCTGAAAATTTCGAATTGTATTGCATATAATTTCATATACAAAAGCCACATCATGTTTAAGATCTTTTGAAATAAAACATGTACATGAAGATTTGGTTTCCCCTGCTTCTTTGTAATATATTATTTGTGGATGGACAGTACATTGGTCTTTATTCCAGTGAAACCCTTGAATTGCATCTTGAACTATAAAGTAATGAGATTGGCTCGACTCAATGAAGACCACTGTTTAATATAAGCAGTTGATTTTTTTTGCATTAATTCTTTTTTTAAATGTTTTTTTAGTTCAAACACACCTGGGCATCTATCACAACGTAGAAATGCTTATTACTACTATAGTTAAAATTTACAAATAAAATATAGCCCATTAATAAAAATCTGAAATGAAAATAGTTATCATTGACCTTATTATGAGTATACTTGATGTTAATTTATCACTTAAGGTCACCTAATCTTGTCTAGCCTAGAAATTGCAGAGAAGTATTAATTACTTAATTATATTATTAAACGTTTTGATTTTTAAATAAAACATAATTTGTCTTACTTCACTTATAGGAACTAGAATGGAGTCCTTAGACTGCTCTGTAATAATTTTTAAACACATAAATCTGACTCTGGCCACTTCCGTTTCCAAGTTAACTACGCGAAGTAAAAGGGAAAAAGTTCCTTTTTGTGTTTATTACTCTCATTTCCCTCATGAACCTCTTCAACGCAGCCCACAGTGACTCGACATTTAACAAAGAAAATACATGAATAAGCAAGGCACTGAGTTTTGCACTAATAATAACAAATATTAAAAGTATAGATATAAGTATAAAAATAGATGTCGATTTATTTTATTTTATTTACATAATAAACGAACATGATAAAAAAATAGATGTCGAATGAGTGATCAAGTGTATATTTCGGGTGTATCAATCAGAGTATTTGTACGAATATATGCGGTAAATATAAAATAAGGATGAAACAAATATCCCAAGTGGAAAGGGACTCCGTTGAAATTATTTGTAGAATCTTTGAAATAAAGTAAGGAGTTTATTTCACTCTCATGGATTCAAATGTGAAAAACTTGGTGTAATTGAAGATTCTAGGGTAAAAACGCGACGTAAAGAATGGTAATAAGTCACCAAATTCTAAGATGATCGAATTTGTCAAATTATGGCTCCAATCCAGGAAGGCAAATGAAAAAGTGAAGGAAGAAGCCTTGAAGTATCCATCCTTTTTAAATCAAGAGGTCCAAAATTTCCCTTTCCATGCATGAAGTCCATTGTTTTCGACTCCGAGACTGATATGGTGGGTTGATCCGGAGAATATTATATCATGGACATTGATATCATTCCAAATTGCAAGCCTTTAGAGATGAGACTCGAAGGCTGAGGATGAGGAGGACTCCTTCATTTGCTTGTTGAGGAAGAGACATGCCTGAGAGACTTCTTTTTCGTGATTGACGAGTCCAAGAGAAGTGTAGGAGGAGGCTTCATGAGTGGAGTGGAGTCTCCGTAGTCAGTCATCCGAGACAGATCCGGAAGAGGGGGGATGGAGGGAGGGAGGGTAGATATTTGAAGACGAATGAGTAGGGATATGTCATGAAGAACCTCCTCTTATCACGATCCAGGTGCCCAAAGATTCCAATTCGATGTGTAAAGTCACTATTCACTCGTTCTGGATCCCGAGACTCTTCAGGATGGGTGGAAGTTAATTATATAGTTCTCTCTCTCTGTGTCTTTCTCTATCTGTGTGTCTATATCAATATACTCTATATAAGGAGGAATTAAATATTCCATTGACGTCATCATAATACACAATAATGATGATGACAAGGCAATCTAAAAGATCTACTCAATTTCCAAAATGAATCCTTAATTTCTCGGCTTAAACAAAAAACACATCTCTGAATTTTTGATATTTTGTAGAAAAAAGTCTCTTCTATCAACTCAAGGCCTCAGTTTTTTTGTCCAAAACAAAGAGGAAATCAGGAGAGCCGATTGGCTATAAAAAAGTGGCATCAAGGCAAAAAACAAAAAGTTTAATTTCATTACCATAGAGCTTTCAAATGCTCAAAATGGGCAATTCTAGTATAAGATATAAACAAAAAAATATGCTCAATTTATTAAGTTTTTTCAAAAACTCCATAAGGAACTCGAAAATTTCCAATAAAAAATAAGGCCGGGATTTTGGCCGGGAAAAAGCCCAAATTTAAGAGGCATGTAACTTTGCTCAGACAACAAATTTCGAACTAAAATTTAAAACATATAATGAAAAAGACTTAATCATTCTATGGTGTAAATTTCATTTGAATCCATGAACCCAACATTTCATTGAAGTAAATTTTTTTGGAATGACCCATATATTGGTTGCTTAGCTCCTAGATATTCTTCACCTCACTGAAGCTTAATCTTGCACAAAGCGGGTCAACTTTTGAATCTCTATCCTTATTGTAGTGATATATATATCTTAATGAGAAACTCCAAAAAAATCGACAATGTACACTCAAAGTTGAGCATGATATGACTTGAAACTTCCTCTTTTCCTCTTTGTAATGTTGTTTTGTCAAGCCGATATGACCCCTCATTAATTCATTAAACCCTTTTTAATATTTACCTGTTTCATGTTTAGTCCCTACAACTACATTATTTTTATGATATGTTTATAAATGAGGTGGTTCAGCAAGAAAGCAATTCTAATTGAAAATAGTGAAAATGAGAAAACGCAAGTTTTTTACTTCATAAAAATGACGGCCAAATATTAAGAAGCATTTTAAGACCAGTGAATGAATGTCATTTTTATTTCGATTGTTTAGAATGATTTTCCTTCTATTGGACTTAATTGTTAAGGGGTTCACATATTGCACATAATCCCTCCGATTTGATCCCTCAAAGATGGTCCCTTTTTATAGCCATAAGAGATTTATTCCTTAGCAATTATCAATTATAATATATAATTAGCAAGTATCGGAGCCCTTATTTAACTAATCGAAATATTTTACTCATACAAACGAAGGTCAATGTTACCAACTATATTACAGTGATGGTAACTCATTTTCACAAACATCCGTTTAAACTTGGATTCTTGCTTGACCACCACAAATGTTTTCTTAGTTAATTGTATTTGAAATATTAAAAAACACCATAGTAATACGAATATCATCCTTAAGATTACAAATTATCTCTTCTCATGGATGATTCTTTATTGTCAAATCCTTTAAATTGTTTCATTAATTATAGATCATATGTTAATAATAATTAAATGAAACAACTCCTCAATCCCCAGTAAATATTTATTCATTTATTATATATCCCATATAATCGAATTCCGTCAAAATCATGGCCCCAATCCAGGAAGGCAAAGGAAAAGAGGAAGGAAGAAGTCCAAGGGATCAAAGGTTCCATTTCTATGAAAGAAGTGCCTCTTTGTCGACTCCGAGACTCTTTGGGAGGGGAGTAAGTCAATTATCTCTCTCTCTCCTTCCACTTCTCCCTCTTTCTTTTTCCCTTCCCTTTTGGTAAAAAAAATCAATATACCGTAAGTTCATAGAACATGGAAGAGGTGTACGAAAGTAGAACACACCCTGTTTATTTTGTTCCATCAGGAGGATTAAAACAAATAAATTATTTGCCCTTAAGGCACAGTATTGCTCTTTGTACTTTGCAACAACAAATAATCAACAAAAGGATTGTGCCCTTTGTCTTGACGAAAAACTTGGATCTTAGTGAGTTGCCAAATGATGAAATGTTATGCTGTTTTTTGGTCATTTTGCATGAACATCCTTTCTCCCTTCATATTAGTCTATTTATAATAATAAAAATGATTCTTTTGTCTCTCTTGCCTCTCGATAGAACCCTCATATGGACCTTTTTAGTTATTCTTATAGGTATATTAAAATTAAACAAAAACTTATAAAGATAAATTTGGAGAAATAATATTGAATTGTATTGGATCATAAATAGATAGTACAATTGATTACTTTTTAGAAAACGACACTTGAAATATTCCCATTTAAAGTAGGTATACAAACAACTAAGAAAATTGTTACATTTTCGGATTCTTCCAAAAGTTGTGCCTACCAGGGCAGCTATAGGAGAGGTTTGGTGGAAATATATATGGACAGTCATATTCACACCATTCTTTATTTATCTCTTCCAAGAGTTCAGGATTAAGATGCGTTTTGCAATTTAATTAGCTCCCAAAACTGTCATTCTGCATGAAGGAGTTTTAGAATACCTCTCTCTGAAGGATCAGCATGACTGGGCTTACAATCAGGAGTTGTTACGAAGACAACTGGAGCTATCTATGACTAAATGTCACTTACAGGAGCATCGTTGGATGTAAAAGACGGGATCACATCCACATCGGGGATCTCCTTGAGAGAGCAAGCCTTCCCTCCCTCAACGAGGTGGCCGCCAAGGCGGTGGCCATGGAGACCTGGAAATGCTTTTACTCCAACGACGGGGGCGGCGGTGCCAGGAACCCTGTTGGTGATTTCGTCTTCCCCACCACGAGGAGGCCCATGAGGTCCACGACTCGAGTGGCATACCCACTTTGGAGGGAGACAGCTACTTTTGTATGCCACGCAATATCAGTGTGGAACTTGTCTAAGGCCTTGAGGTCGGCCACTACCCTCCACACTGCCAGGACCACAGCTAGGGCCATTGGACGCAGCGTCCCCATATAATCCATTCTGCATGGGTATTTTGTTTTATTTGTTTTTATTGTTTATTTAATTTAATTTTATAATTATATTGTTTTTTATAATTTATTTTTAGACTAGTTACTAATGTAACTAATGTGCCCCATGGCAAATATACTCGATTAAACACACACTCTATTCTACGTACTAGGATCCCCCCAAAATAAAGGTAAATAAAGAATAATGTGAATATAACTGTCCATATATTGTGTCACCAAACCTCTCCTATAGCTGTCTTGGTAGGCACAACTTTTGGAAGAATCCCATTTTGTTTTTGAAAAAAAAGTCTTACAAAAAGGGGATTTAAAAAGCGTGCGGTTTCTTAGTCACATTAGGCGTCAGATTAGGTGACAAGATAGAGATATAATAACTACATATGTTTGAAAGTGTTAAAGGCTGTATAAGAAGCGTTACCAATTATAGTGATTTTAACACTTGCCTACGAAAATCAAAAACAATATTTTGTGATAAAAGATTATTTAAGGTTTTTATGGCAAATAATATAAAAGGCCTCTCTAGGGTAAATTGAGAATTTGTAGTCATGTGTATTAAAAAACATACGATCACAAAGTTAAAAATGAAATAGCCTTTTTGAGATAACCAAATATTGTTTTATGTCCATATACAAGTATCAGGAGATATTTTTTCGGGTTTTTTGGTGGATTTTTTATGGAAATCCAAAAAGATGAATGGAGTAGAATAAAGCCCGCTGGAGGGATTATAAATTATTTTCCAAGTCCCTCCCTCCAACACCATAGACTGATAAAAAATGTTCAAAAATAGTGATAATTGTTAGCCTTTTTGCAAAATTATTTTTAATTAATGTTCGGATTGCCTATTTAAAGAGACGTGGGATACAAAGAAGTGACAGTGTCGCTGCTAGTGTTGTCCATCGGGCGCGATTTTCGAGCCCGAGCCCGCCCGAAAGACTAATAATTGAGCCCAAGCCCGGTCCGAGCCCGGCCCGAGACAGAGCCCGATTAGTTTGATATGCGCCCGCCCGACCATTGGGAAATATATTAATAGAAGAAAGAAATTCAATTCAACAGATCCGAGAAAAAGTGAGGACGTTTTTTTTAGAAAGAGGTCTGAGGAAAAAAGTGAAGACGTTTTCTTTCAGGAAGAGGTCATTTTTAATTTTTTTTAGAAAAAATTAAAAAAGGCCGCCCGCATAGCCCGCCCGACTTTCATATTTTTTGCGCCCGAGCCCGGCCCGGCCCGTCGGGCGGACGGACGGACGGTCGGGATGGACAACACTAGTCGCTGCTGGGAATAATATGTTTCTCACATCCTCAGAAAAATGGTTCAAGTATCGACTATTGGCCGGTTCACTAGACAAACAGTTTTTTAAAGACAATCGAAAGAACTGTTTCTTCTGTAAAATACACCCAGAAACAACAGATAATCTCCTTTGGAACTGCCTTGCATCAACAGAGACTTACCAAGCCTCCAAATCTCACTAGAAGACCTCTTCAAGATAAAAACTTCTGAGAAGATTTTCTGGCGTTCACAAGGAATGCCAAATGTGACGCTGTCATAACCAAAGTCTAAAACATATTATACAAAATGCGAACAGTTAAAAACAAAGATCTTTCTTTTATCATTCCAATTGCTTCTTTGTATTCCAAATTTTTATTACAGATACGAATTTTTATTGAAATGATTTTATTAATATGCTTGTTTCTAAATTATTTGAATGTTTTTTTATATTTTTTTCGTTTAAATCATTCTTATTTATTGATCTTTTATTCAGTACGTATCTGTACAAGCATTTTTGTATATCTTTAGTTTAATATGTTGAAATATATACCCACTGGGCCAAGAAAAAAAAGGTTCAGATTTTAGTGTACTCTATAGTTGATATTTAAGTAAGGTTTTCTTCTACTCTAACCCAGAGACAAAAATAAACTACATTGTTAATATAGAGCATTTGCTTTGGGTTATATTTTTCATAAAATAGTCGTGCCAATATATTAGCCTTTAACAAATTTGCTTAGCAAAGATTCTTTAAATGATAAGCGAGAGAAGATGTGAATAGTAAAAATATTTTTTGTGTGTAGCAGTCAATATAAGAATTATTGTTTGTTCATTATTCCATTGTCATTTAAAATCGCCCAAAAGTATAGCTAGGGATTGGTTCCAATATTACAAGTATGGATATTATGTAATGGATATCTTATGCAAAAATGCTCATAGCAATAAATACTTTTTATAGACCGCTGACGCAAGGTTTCAATACATGTCTTTGGTTTGGTTCTTATTATCAAATCAACCCATAGATGAGCACCTGAGATCGTATTGAATCATCATAAACCTCATATATCTATATTCTGGTTGGTAATTACCTGCCGTCAAAAATCTTAAGGCAATCATATAGTCAATAATTAGACATTTTTAAATAATAGTTATGGCTACCATACTTGGACTCCATACTCGAATGTAATTAGTCCAAAGCAAAAGAAGATAGAACCGTAAAAAGAGGTTGGTACTCAGCTTTATGAATAAACAACAGTTCTTAAAAGCCTCATTTGAAGACAATTTATCGATATACTTGAGCTTTAGCATCATATTCGTTTTTGGCATCTATTTTGACCCATTTTATACCTCTTATATTTTTATAAACATGACAAATAATTAATTATTCTTTAATCAAATAAAATGTACGTACTTACAAAAACATTGTTATTAGTAGCTCTTCGAATCATGTATCTTCGAAATATCCAAAAGTATTGAGCTTTTTGGTGGGGATTTGGAGTATTCAAATGATCGGAGTATACTTGAGAGGAACACTGAATTGGTATATAATAAGTTATTGAAAAAGAAAACGTCAACTAAAAAACACCTTCATGCATTTAGTTTCAATCATCTAGGCCATCTCAGTTTCTTTGAATTACTTCATACATTAAGAGATATGGAACACATGTTTATATTATTTTAAAAAATAACATTACACTTTTAAATTCAGTGCTTAGTCTAAAATCAAGCAGATAGGGCCTTCATGACCAATCTGCTTTATAAACTAAAACAAATCGACAACCATTAAGACAATTTATAAAATTCAATCTTAGAGGTATAACGGAAAATATATAACTCCCATTCTTTTATTCGGTACAACTTGTAAACAACGCTCAAACAATTCAAAGCCTCAAGCCATTGAGATTGCTTTGTCAAGCATCCGAAGTCTTGTAACTGAACAACTTCTCATCCCCTGGATCCACACTCCATTAGAGCAATCTTAATATCTACCACCTATGCACGCTATTCCGTGTTATCAATGAAGATTCCCTGTGCTTTGGAAACCCAATGGACATACGCCGGAAAAAAGTTTTACTCTGATGGTCTCCAATGGAGCCTGAAATGTCTTCGAAGACTAATCCGCCAATATAAAAGCTACCAAAGATTCTCAAAAGTATAAGCCCATGATATTTATATATTCTTTTGTTATTGTGTTTTTTTAATCTGTTGTAATGTAAAGTGTTTTTTATTGTAATAAATGTTTATTTAACTGTTGTTTGACTTATCTTAAGAGCTTAAGTTTTAAACTAATATTGTTTATTTATATAGTTTTATATATAACTACTCTAAGAAAATAAAGTATTTAAAAAATCCGTAACCATTGTAGACATTTCTTTCAGTTCAATGCATACAAAACAAATATATATATCCTAACTGTTCCTCCAACGTTGCAATTACAATGCCTCGTAAAATTCTGAATAGTTACACATTCATAACAAAATTTGACATACCATCATCCTCCCATTGAACCAACAGTTTGTGGCATACATTTATCATAATGCTGCCCAAACCATACTACGAACCATACTCGCGGAGACGATTGCCAGCAATCCGAGGCATCGATTCGTGAGACTTTTCTTGGATCACATCACTAACAATTATACTTAGCATGAAATAATGCATAAGTATGTCTATACATTGCCTCAAAAGTTGTAAAAGAAAAACTTTATAAAGAAGATAAAAAGTTAATTTGGAAATAATATTGTTTGAAAAAACTCTTTAAGAGTAATTTATTCTCTCTTGTAGTATTTTTCATAGATAATATTTCTTTTTGTTACATATATATATATATATATATATGTATCCCATAGAATATGTCAAGACGAATGAAAATTATGAACTATGATCCTTTTTGTTTATAATTGTATGTCTATATTTTACTAGTATAATAACATGGATTTATACAAGTTTAAGCTTTAAAACCTCTATTGTAAAACTGCAAAAGAAAGAATATGTTCTTCTGCGGTGAAGCTAGAAAAACACCAATAAGACCTTCTCTTCAAATGCTCCAAACTGCAAATTTTTTGGGTGCTCTTAAATTATTTATTATTTAAAAAATAGGTTCAAATTTAAAACCAAAGATTTAACTTATTTTCCCTGGGTGAAAGTCCAGAGAATATAAAGTTTATAAGAAAAAATAAATTTCTACACTTACTAATTTAGATCAAATAATGTAGCCTTCATCCCATGATTGAATGATCCAATATATTTGTGTATGTAAGTGTTCATTTTTTGTTTAGTTGGGTTTTATATCCTAATAATAATATTAATAATAGTTAGATGGTGTTTTTTGGAACGTGGTTGGATGAAAGAAAAGGAGAGGGAATAATTTAAAAAGAAGCAGCTGACATACTTCTACAAAGATTCACTTCACTCACGGCAGCTGTTGAGGAGTGAACATCAATAATTTAGAGAGAAGATTATCTTCTTTAAAAAATACTAATTATATCTACGTCATTGGCCTGCATTCATGACGTCATGGGGGAATCCTTTAAAGTGACACCTTTTATTCCACATTTTAATATCAATTGAATAAAGCAAGCGCTCATACTGAAGGGGGAAATAATATTTAGTTTGTTTGTTCATGTATCTCGTCGATAAATGGATCATCGCTTCGAATATCGGACGTAGACAACCGCCCCAATGAAAAAAAATCATGTTTTTCGTACTTTGTGTGGGTTCGATAGAGTCTTAATGAAAGAAAGCATAAAAGAATGGACAACATTCTACTCTCCAAGGCTTCAGAACCATTAGAAATAAATAGCAAATTAAATAAACAAGAAGCGTAATGTCCAGTTAATGTAAGAGTGGTCATACGTATCTATATCAGAGATTAAGGAGATTAAACAAAACTATATTATTTTGCAGGCCACAAAGGAAAGCCTGACTATACACATATAGCTTAACTACGCACAGGAGGAGGAGGAAGAAAAAGGACTTATTATTTCATCCCTTAAAGAACAAAAAGTATCTGCTGCTGCTGCCTCCTCAAGAGGCTTATTTCATTTGATTCATTTTAGTAGTAGGGAAGGGAAATAAACTGGGCCTTATCCTAATTGCTTGCTTTAGTTTGCAGATAAAGTTGTACGATTTGAGTGCAATCCTGGATGGTCTTGATACATCTTTTAAGCAGAACTGGAATTCAGTTATACAAATCTACCACCGGCATTGGTACCCGCTGGCATGTGTATATATATATATATATATATATATATATATATATATATATATATATATATATATATATATATATATATATATATATATATATATATATATATCAGACTGTTGACATGTCGTTCGTCATTCATCGTTCGTCATTCATTGTTCGTCGTTCCTTTTTGGCGTCAAAAAGAGACAAAGATTTTTCTTTTTCCTGGGACAAATTACCTTTCTCAAAAACGTCATTACTTTTTCAGAATGGCGAGAGAAAAAATCCTTTCTGTCGTCATTTTTTTCAAAATGACGAACGACAAACGAACGATGAACGACGAACGATTCAATTTAAAATTAACGATGAACAACGAAAGGAGAACGATAAGTTTTGGCGAAAGACAAAGGAACGACAATTTTTCGCGAACATCAACAGTCTGATATATACATATACATATATATATATATATATATATATATATATATATATATATATATATATATATATATATATATATATATATATATATATATATATATATATATATATATATATATATATATATATATATATATATATATATATATATATATATATATATATATATATATGGGTATAGCTATTAGTAAAAAGGCTAACAATAGGGCCTTGAAATGATTAATCAAAGAATTAAGATTTTTCTTCTTTTTTCTTAAATTTTCTTAGCTGCATCAAATGCTGTTGTCATTAATATCTTTAATAGTTTAGCTTCTATATCTTGAGTATATTGCATTTCTTCGCACTATATTGTAAATGGTGCTAAAGCTAACTTTTGAAAACATTCGATAAACAAAGAGAACAAAACTTAATTATCTACACTACGATACAACTCGATTATTAGTTTCTTTTGAAGGCTGCAATCAAATTTTATCTCTAAAGTTGAAATATTACTTGAAGGTATTTTTGAATAAAGGCGGAAAAAATAACCAATTTTCACATCTAAATGAAATTATTTAAGAAATTCAGGGTTACCAACAATTCTCTAAACCTATATCATTTCATAATTGAAACATTTAGCGATTGGGAGTCGAAATGTCGAAATGTTCAAACTTTTTTTGTCAAAGGATCTCGGGGGTTCAAGAAATCATGTAATATGGAATTAAACTTTCTGATACAAATCAACTATAATTCAGATAAAACTGCAGAGCAAAGATTGAGCTTTTTGAAGGCTTATCTTGAAAAAACATTACTAGTTGTGACCAAGGCAATAAAAAAAGTTAGAGATAACAATAAAAAGTAATATTTACAGTATTATTTTGCTTCAACGTCGATTGAGAATCTATATGAAATGATTTATTTCTATACCTTGCTTATAAAAATAGAGGAAACGCTTTTTGTAAATGGTAAAAGAGATAGAAAGCGGAGATTAAAGCTTACATAATCAGTGAAAGACGGAATAAATGTCCGGCATCAGATTCCTTGTAATAGTATCTTTAAGCAATGAGGATCAAATACTATGATTTTTCAAGTTAATTTTCTCTATTTTTCTATGTATGTATTTTATTACACATCAGTTGAGGAAGATAAAGTACTTTTCAATGCCATTATTTGTGTATTCTCTAAGGTAATTAAGATTCTTTAACTTTTTCGTCTCCCTTGTTTCTACGGACCAAAAGTTTTAATCGAGCCGATATTTATTGTTTATCAGATAATGGCACTTTTATTTTTTTAACCGAAGCCTTTTTGACTATTAAAATAATAAATGTAGTTTGTTTATAAATAAAAAATATAATTGCAAACATATTTGCGGCTAACTCCTACAAAAAGGTTGACAAGCTACGTGCAGTCATCACATGAGCAGTGGCACGTTACTTTCTCTAAGAGTTCCCTACGCTGGATCTTCTTCGTGGGAGTCGGCGGGAGACCTAATTCGTTATGTGCCATCAAGGGCAGGGGAACACTTTAATGTTAAAAAAGGATTTTAAAAAGTCATGATTTTTGCATTTTTATACTAAATACAACTGTCGAAGATACATATTTTTTATTATTGCTATTTACACCATTTTAAATAAAAAATTATATGACCAATATATATATATATATCAGAGCTGGGATTCGGTAGATAAATCTACCCCCGGTTCGATATTCGGTATATACCTAATATCGATCAATATCGGTATTCGGTAGATTTATTAATTATCAACAGTATCGATCGATATTCGGTACGGTAGATTAGAAAGAGAGAGAATTTATTTATGTTTCTGCTTTTACTTCTTCATATGCGTTTCATATCGGACAGTTTATAACAAAGGACAATTAAATACATCATTTGTTATAATTTATTAGAGATTATTTGAAATTCAATACATACTAATCTTATATAAATCATATATAAGTACTTGGATTTTTAAGAAATCGAAGGCTATAGATTTTTTTTCATTTACTGTCTCTTATTGTCCGATATTAAATGCACTTTCAGGTACTCTAGTATTCAATGCATAGCATAAGCTTATATTGAATATCTATTCATGTATCTGTTCTATAATACTATAAGTTATGGTTTTATTTATTTTCGAAGTTCAAGTTCTTCACACAAGGGAGCGCTTAGGTAAAGTGACAGTTGAATGATATTTGTCTGCTATTGAAGGGAATAAGTTCTCTGTATCTTTATGTCTCTATGTGAATGCTACAAAAGTCAAACTTTCAGATATACCGTACCGATTGTCAATCGGTACGGTATTCGGTAGTTTCTACCGAATATTGTATAATCGGTTCGATACTTAAAATCTACCGTCGGTAGTATCGAATACCGATTTACATTCGGTAGTCGCAGCTCTGATATATATACATATATATATATGGATTTCCTCTCTTTGCATCATACTGTGAAGACGTGTGAAGAAGTGCTCTGAGTGTTTTTCTCTTTTTTCTATAAAAATAAGGACGTTATAAGTGTCAAATATAGTTCTACATATAAGGAAGAGGCTCTTGTCAAGAAATGGATGCACTTACTTCTTGTAAGGGTCCGGATGACGGAGGGAGACGAATAATTCAGGGATCCCAGGAGGAGGATGAGATTGAGTCGATAAGTATTAAAAACTCTTCCAAGGAGATTGATGTAAATAAGAGGGCAAGCGAATTTACGGGAGGATCACCTTCACCTTCTTATTCATCAGTCTTAAAGAAAAATAAAAAGGAAAACTCTGATACGCCTACGCCTTTTAATCAGGCCTACAAGCGTGACGGTCTTGACATAAAGAAAAATTCTACAGAGGGATGGTAAAATTCTCCCTGTTTATTTGTAATGCAAACACAGGCAGGAGAATAACATACCCACAAATGAATTTGGAGAATGTGGCAATTATTGCTCGGGACGCATTAGGCCTTAACCTGATGGATGTGAGATCAGTCTCCTGTGAAACACCTTACAAACCTGAAATTATATTGATGAAACCTCAGCCTCTTAGTCTTTTAAGTGAAAGAATTTCCTTCCCTCTTTTCATTGACATGAAAGATAAGGAAAATAATGCTTTCAAAGCTAAAATTGACTGCAGAGAATTTTCGGATATTATGAATTGCGAGAGAACTTTCAATATTAGAGTAAAGAGTGCTTGGGGTACTGTCTCGTACGATGAAGTAGCTATGCACTTAACTCCCTTTGTCAAAGTGCAAGGAGTTAAAGTAGCTCAACATAAACAAAGTGAGCTAGTAGATGCAAGGAACTCAAATATCTTAAAGCAGTTCCCTCATCTTTTGAAACAGCCAAGTTCATCCCTGAATGTTTTGGTGAGAGGAAATCCAAAAAACCTTCCAACATTCCTACCAATTAATGGTAAAATATTTTATTTGGAATTCCAACATGCAATTAAACAGTGCTCCCTTTGTTTCAATTTTGGACATGGAAAGACGAAATGCCATCTTGAGGCTAAAGGGTATAAAGAATATGTTCGGTGGATTTTGAAACGACTTGAAACTACCAAAAACAGTCTTTTTACAGACTTTAATGTAAATGAAGACAAGAACACTATAGAATGTTCTATGGAAAAGGAAACTGGCGGTATTGAAGAAGACCCCAAAGAAACTAAAATAACTGAAATATTGACTGAAATGAAGAAGAGCTCACACCAGAGGCAAAGACTGATCTCGTGACAATCGAGGTCACTGAGAATTACGACCCAACTCTTAAAAATAGAAATAATACAAAAGGAAGAGGGAAGTCAGCAGTCCTTCTGAATTTATAAACAACGATAACCTTCAAGTTGAAAACTCGCCAATCAACTCAAACGACAATAAAGACAATGAAAGCTTAATTAGTGATAATAACAAAACAAAGAAGAAAAAAGAGATCAACATTGTATAATGAAATGTAATACTCTCATTTTAATTATCATATGCCACCTTTTCTACGAATATACCAAATCAATTTGCACCATGCAAAAGCTGCAGAAGCAGAACTACGCCTCCGTGATTCAAAATATGATATTGCTCTTGTCCAGAACCTCTTCTAAATTATAACTCAGATCTTATCTTCTCAAACAGCCTACTAAAATAGCTGTGGGTAAGGCTGGTGGAAGAGCATGTATAAGAATCGATAAACAGATCCCCTATTGGAGTGTTGAGGAATTCACAAATAATGACATGACTACAATCCTAGTACAACAAACGTACATGAACCCATATGGTAGAGCCGCTCATCCTCGCAAACATAATGTCTACTACTGTTCTGCCTACTTCGATATTTCTATTAATGTAAGAGCGCAAAGTAAGTTTATTGCTTTACTTCAATATTGTCAGCAATATCATCATCCGCTCGTGGTTGGATGTGACTCAAATGCTCATAGCCCTCTTTGGGGGTCTCCAAGTTCAAATTCAAGGGGCGAAGCTCTGGAAGAAGTTATTGAGGAATTTGGTTTGAGCCTTCAAAATATTGGAACAAAACCAACATTTCACGGTGGACGTGGATCGACACATGTTGACATCACATTAACAAACAGTGTATTTAACAGAAGTATGGAAGTAAGAAACTGGATGGTAGATTCCGAACACTCGTTCAGTGATCATGCATACTTAAAGTATGAAACTGGTCAATATGAACCAATCTTAGAGGAATATCGCAATCTTATCAAAGCCGATTGGAAGCGCTTTACTTTAGTTATCACCCAAAAATCACATGATTTACCCGATCCTCTTACAACAAGCCTTGAAACATCTTCACTAGATTGGACTAAGTCAATTCAAAAAGTGTTAGATTTAATAGCTCCACTCAAACCAGCAAGGAGATGTAGGCCAATCCCTTGGTGGAATCAACGACTTGAGTCCCTTAGAATCCACATTCAAAACATACTCCGCCGAGTTCGTCGAGGGAAAGGGGGGGAATGCCTCCAAAATGCTTTGAAAAAGAAGAATAAAGAGTATAATAACCTT
Source organism: Caligus rogercresseyi (assembly GCA_013387185.1). Classification (NCBI taxonomy): domain Eukaryota; kingdom Metazoa; phylum Arthropoda; class Copepoda; order Siphonostomatoida; family Caligidae; genus Caligus; species Caligus rogercresseyi. The sequence goes on along the minus strand of CP045904.1, from coordinate 9,724,495 downwards.
TTAAAGAAGTCCAAACGTTTTAAGCTGGCAGGAGTACTGTAGTCGTTATGACAATACTGGTGATATCTCAAGAATCTTTAAATCTGTACATACGCGACCCACTTCCTCTTCGATAGGTCTCAGTGATTGTAATGGAATGATAGCAGATACTCTGAAGCATCAATCAAAACTCTTTTGCTCATCATTCCCTAAGGGGGAGCAGGATCCAACCGGACTTTGTTAGAGATGCTAATCTCTTTTTTCTCTCCAGGCTAGCGATGATCTTAATGGAATAATCACTTTGGAAAAACTTCAAACTGCGATACTCATTTCATGTTATAAGGTTGCTGGACCAGATGGAATTCCACCATGCGTCCTAAAAAATCTCCCTATAGAAATGTTGGAATATCTTCGCATTTCTCTTTGTTCGCTCCGGGATTGAATGAAATACCATTATTTGGGAGAAATGAGAGTTATATTTATACCCAAACCAGGAAAGGAATCATACGCTATACCAAAATCTTTT
>CP045904.1:9704697-9723890 GCA_013387185.1 Caligus rogercresseyi | reverse complement strand
GGTTTTTTTAAGTGTCGTATCTGGAAAAAAATTATATCTATAAGGTTTAACAGAAAGAGCATGCTTATAATCACCTACCTATGAATGAGGCATAAGAATGGTCCATATGTACCACTGACATAAAATGTGATGTCTTCACAAGGTTGGTGGGAACATTATCGTCATCACTAATGGGTCTATTGACGGTTATAGATGAACCAGTATAAAGGTTCACTGGACTTGATTGAGTCATCGTAGTTCTCGGTTTTGCCACTTTTGAAAAGTATGAACTTACATGGAATAGCACCTTGTTTGAGACACTTCCTGTTTCGATTCCTTTCAAAGTTATATCACTTTTTAAAAAGTGCTCCGAACACATACATGCGAGTCTTTAGCCTGATAATTTTTCCTCCTCAAGCTGCGTTCCCAATTTTTTCGTAGCTGGAAGTCTTTTGGAATCGAAAAAAACGATATATCCTTATCAGTTGTGTGTCGATTTTTGCATCCAATTGCTGAACAAGAAGGCATTTTTGCAGAGAAATATTCACTTTATCAATAAAAATACTAGAGTCTTTTACAAATACTGAGTTCACCACTTTCATAACAAATAAACAGCTGAATAATTTCCTGTTGAATGTCCAGACTCTCCTACTCTAAGGCACTGGTTTGAGCCATGTGCTCACTTTATAATAGTATTGCAATAACATATATATAATTATTATAAAATGCAAACTAGGTTTGTGAGGATTTTACAAATCCTGTTTGAACTGCCTTTACTTATTGTTTCGGAATTCTCAAAAAATTAGTATATTACTCAAAGTAGTATATTACTTTTTAGAAGTAATAACTAATATTTTAAAAAAAGATTACAAGTTGTAATTTACAACGCCGTAAAAAGTAGTATATTACATACTACTTTCAAAGTAATATTCGACCAACACTGTATATATATATAAATAAATATATATATAGTATAAATATATATATATACATAATGTTAATTTATAAATTACATGTATTATTCCGTTTTCCTTAATTTAGAGAAAAATATGTTTTTTTTGGTCAATATTTATTTTTAAATCGTATCCCTTTTTAATGTCATTTTATAACTCCAAGCCGATGAAAAGTTTTATAAACTAATGAAGTTGAGTTCAATGACTGGAAACGCACATAACAGGTTTTCCCCTGTCACTTTTTTTCTACGTCTCACTTGACAAAGCAGGAGGAGGAGAGTCTTACGCATCTTCAGACTATTTTGGGGGTTTCTTTATCTGCATACAATATTCTACTACGTCACAGGACTTCTTACTTAATTAACATTAAGTAGTTAATCGGGGGAGTGACAAATTATGGTAATTGCAGTCATATGCGTATTTAGAAATACAAACATGACGCTTAAAAGGCTGCTTGAATATTAACGATAATATTTTTTTTCTGGTTAAATAACTTTATTTTCTTATATGTAATAAAATTGAGTGTAAAACAGATAAAAATATCGTACCGTAAAACCACATGCAATCACGGTAACATTAATCAATCTGTACACTTGCAAAACACATAAATACACATAATACTTCAGAAATAAATATTTAATTAATAAAAAAGATATTATCTCTTAGGCTAGCCCTATCTAATGTCATTTATTAATCTGATGAAAGAGAGAGAGAAAAAATAAAGGAAGGAAGAAACAAATATTTTAATATATAAACAAAAGACCATACTAATCATTTGATTGCAACAAATAAAAAATCTATATTCGTTACATAAAAAACGAAATTCCGTGATCTGATTGACGGAAAAATTTGATTTCGTCATTATCTATATGATTCTAGACTTTGTGTTTATTTTTAAGGCTTTACCGTATAAAGATGATTTCATCCAAGGTCTGTATATATTATACCGACCTTGGAGTTCATGTACGTCTTATTTTGTACAAGTGCGTTTGGCACAATATGTAAAATAAGTTAAGAAATGCAAAAAATGCATTTCAAATAAACGCAACAAATATTTTAAACCGGTAACGCAACTTCTATTACAAATATGTCTTTTGTCTAGTGATTTAAACATATTTATGATCCTTTTCATATAATTGGCCTTTAATTAGCCAATATTGAGAGTATAAATGCTATTTGACAAATCTAGTAATAAAAGGATTACTTATACCGGACATGAAATATAAAGAGAAAACAGCTGTCGATTAAAAACCTAGAGACCCTCTTTCGTATCTCCTGGGCATCTCTTTGAAACGTATCAAATTAATCACAAACCTTTTCCTTTTTTCTATTATTAATAAGCTGTTGCTATTTTATTTTTTTTTGCGTTATCGTAAACAGCTTGAGTTCTTATATTCTTAGGAAGAACCCTGATATGAAGAATAGAAGAACTCAAGCTGTTTGTTATTACCGCAATATAAAAAACAACAACACTTTTGATTTATTTCTGTATAAATGTTATTAATAATTGAAAAAAGGACCGGTGTTGTTCCTCTCGTCATAAAGTTCGGTGGAATAAGTAACTCTGGACACCCGAGGGAACTTACATCAAAGTTTCCTCCTCCAGAATAGAAGACTTAAGCTGTTTCAAAGAGATACCAGAAGAGATGCAAGAAAGATGTCTCTATGAAGGTATATTAAAACGAAGGTGCTGCCACCTGGATTTTTTATCCCTAGGTATTCAATTTGAGCTTTCGGTTGGCTGTTTTGAAAATTTTATCGACGATAAAATAGTCATACTAATCTATGATGTGGAAGCTAAATAATATAAAAACATTTTTATGTTATCTTTATTATTTCACCATTTTTCTTTGATTTTAAATAATAGTCTGTTTTTTATAAGTGTTCGCTCAAATTTCATACATCTCGATCAAATTTAGTCTTTTTACTACTCTTTGCAATTAATCTCAACTCTTTAGCACCCGTTTTTATAGAAAATTTTTATGCAAAAATCATAAATCACGTCATACTAGAGCGAAAAATGTGTATGAAATAAAAAATATTTTTCACATATTTTCCATTTTTTAACGAATATTTTTTTTTTTTTAAGAAAAAAAACACCTTTTTCTTCATAATATCCCTGAAATAAACACTTTTTTCTCTTTTTAGAGAAATTGGTAAACTTATTTTTATCACCTATTGCAACATTTTAATTTTTTTTTCATTCCCTTAATTTGTTGACTTTTGGAAGAAAGCAATGCACGCCTAATTTTTTTTTTAAACGGTTAAAAACATTTTATTCGGTTGACTGCAAAATTTTACTCAGTGTAAAATAAAATACACTAAATTATATACAGAAACAGAGTAAAACTATTCAGGGCAGTTGCTAAAATACATAAATGAACATTGTAGTTCATATATATTTTTTTTTTGCCTAATTGGTTCGATAGAATTGCATCCGATAGGATATAAATAAGCATAAATTTATGGCACCTTTTGAATAATATATTGCATCAGATAGTTAAATGCATTTTTGTTTCATGGAAGGCCTCGACAAATATACATTCCAATGACCCTTTTATTGATCCACAATTTTTAACTGATTTTTTTAATGCTAATATACGAGTATATTAAACATCTTGTTCATTGATATTCAAAATATTTGATGAACTCACTCATTCCATTATTTACAGAAATATGGCAGCTTCATTGTCTACCCGTCTAAACTGGCTAAAGGATATGAATGAGGAGACTGATTATCCCTTCAAAATTATATATTTTTTTTCTGTAAGGTTTGTGAGAAGACCTAAAGTCTCAGTTTGTCCAGCTTCTACCAGAGCGAGACACGTGAAAAACTGCGAGCTCAAGAGGATAAGGATCCAAGCCCAGCTAGAGGACATGATCGGCTACTTAACCCTTCTATTGTGTTCGGGTCAAAATTGACCCGTTTTCTAGTTTGAATGTGTAAAAATTACCATTTGCTTTTTTTGCTCTGGAATGAGGCTTCATTTAATCCTCAGACACACCCGATTGAATGCAGAATATCATTTTTCACCATTTTAGTAAATTATAAAGGTCTCAAAACAAAATCTGTGGTGTTACGGGTCAAAATGACCCGGCAGAGAATACTGGTTGTTTTATGCATCACCTAAAAGCTATGGGTTGCTCTGAGGATCAATTGTGGTCCAATATGCCCAGTTATGGCCCACACACACATACACACACGCCCCCCCCCCCCCCCCCACACACACATACAGGCTTCTTTTACATGCACAGACAGACACACATATAGAAAGCGCATTCAGGCACACACACACGAGTGGTACATTTTAAAACACTGTGTCTGTGGAGCCAACTAAAGAAATTTCCCACACTGGTTCCATTTATATGAATGTATACTAAGCCAACAATGACTTGAAAAACAATATTGGAAGAAAACTGGTGATTTTAAGCATTTTAAAGCATTTTCAAATCACGGGTCAAAATTGACCCGCGAACACCACAGGTGTAAACAGCTTTCTAACACAATATAAGGGTTAAGAAGTCAAAATCATAAATTCTATCTAAGGAATTGTGCAAAGCCTTTTTGTCTAGTAACATTCCTTGGAAAAGGCTGAGCAATCCGATCCTCAAGAAGTTTTTTGGGAAAATAAAATGGCTATATCAATACGTCCCTGAGAAAGACATATTTGCCTGAATATTTCTCAGAAATCATGGAAAAGATGCGATCTGAGCTCTACGGTCAGCCTTTGTGGATTGATGGTAGCATTGATGTAGTTGGGCGCGAAGTCGTTAATGTCCTAATTGGGGCGTTTAGATGATAACTCCTTTCATGTTCCATTTGTGGTGAAATGCTCATTCGTCCCCACTTCTGATTCAAACACCATGGCTAGGATCGTCAATGATACTCTCAGAATTTGAGGCAAGCTTGGCAAAAATTCTCGTGACTGATGCAGCTGAGTATATTAGGAAGAATTGACGAAACCTTAGGGTCTTTTGTCCGTCTCTAATGCATGTGACATTTGTTTGTTATTTGCTTTATTGTGTGGCGGATAAGGTCAAATACCATTTTGCGGACGTAAATAGTCTCATTTCTTCGGTAAAAAAGTATTCCTCAAAGCTCCATCTCGACGAGCAAAATCAGAAAATGCTGCCAGGCCTAGAGCTCCCCCTGATCCAGTTATGACCAGATAGGGAACCTGGATCCGGGCAGCTGTTTGATATGGTCAGAATTTCGAGCAAGTCAAAGCAGTCGTGGATATGTTTGACCATGACTATGCCAAATATATATTAGACCTCCAAAAAAAAAAACTTTTTTAGTTCTTTTACATATACCCAGCGATTCTGGTTCATTTTTTGATGCTGAAAACGAATATCTAAATCAAAAATTTCTAGCATTGTTAGAAATCGGACGTCACTGGGTTCAAAGGTTTCGTTATGAAGCAAAACTTTTTTGTTATTACTTATTTTGAAAAAAATAATTTTACTAAATTTATGTATGATCAATATATGACTTTAGATTTTTTTGCAAATTTTCGTCAAATAATATTTAGTGCCAATAAATGAACATAAGTGCTGACGCACCAACCTTTTTTAAATAACAGATCCTACTAGGGTTCTTTATAGTTTCAAGAAGGAAAAAGAAAAAGAGGGTACTCATCTTGATGTTTTAAAGTTATCTTTTAAATACGATTTTAAAACGACTAATGATAGTAGATTTTCTCCATCGAATCCCAATCTACTCCTCTGAATCCCTCTCATCAGTATTGATACCAATTCTTTTAATTTTTGTTTTTCTCAAAATGCAGTTTTTCAATGGAAATGTCATTATGGTAATCTCGTGAATTCACCAATAGACATTTTGTTCAACATATATATATATTATTATTATTATATATATATATACATATTAGGGCTGTTCTTATTTTTCAAATGTTTGAAATGTTAGTAACATTGTGGATTTTCTGTTTCTTGGTGATAAAAGAATACATTACGAGGTCGCGCAACGAGGTCAAATCATATCAAATATCAAATGAAAGCTTGGTAAACCAGCTTTAATATTTGGTATACTAAATCATGTCAATTTAATAAGTAGAGAGTTATATGTACATTAAAAAAACATATCTCGCGTACAAAATGACGCATATAATGGATTATAAATGCGTCAGAGACAAAGTAAAACTTTGAGAGGATACCTTGACGCATATTTAAAAAACACATTATTATTTTTTTTTTCATAATCGGTTTCTTATAGGTCAATACAGGCTCTGAATCATATGATGTAAACTCAGATTGTACTGAATTCTGAATTGATAGAATGCAACCAAGGTCATTTTTGGATTTATCATTCAAGTGTGTACTAAACTTAAAAATACTATTTTACTCTGAAGCGAACAAGTCATCTTCTACAGGCGAGTGAAGTTAATTGATACAAAAAAGCTATGAAATATGCTAACATTACACACTACATTTTTTCTTTGTTTTCACTGAAAGCTTTGTTTTATTAAAAAACATCAAACATACGTCTGGTACTAAATTAGATTCCCTTTAAATTAATAATTATTATTGAAGTCTGTAACGTCCACCATTTTGAAGAAATTGCGAAAAACTTTATTTTTACTAAATTTTTTAAACTTTGACCTCGTAATGTTGACCGATTTTGTTCAAACTTTGTATGTCGTCTTCTTTTATCAAAGAAATAGAAAATCCACAATGTTGCTAACATTTCAAACATTTGAAAAATAAGAATATATATATATATATATATATATATATATATGCTCATATTTGACAATCAAAAAATTATGGACTGAACTATGAATTCTGTAAATGAATCTAACGGGCGTCATAACCAGACGATACCATCAGCTCAATCACAGAGCTGGTAGCGTTGACACGATTGAAACACTTTCGGGTTGCGTGAGGAAACGCACGACGTTCAACAGCCTGAAGAATGTTCTGACGCTGTTTCTCGCTCTTGGTCAGTACTTTAGTAAAGTCAGACCCGAACTTGACGGCCCTCTCTGCCGCGTCATTGACAACTTGAAGAGAGGTGACGATGCCGCTTAACTCAATGAATGTTGAATCAGAAGCCCATTGTGCGACCGGAAGCTCCAAGAAGGTTGGATGGATGTTTGTAAGCTGAAGGTAGAAACACTCAATGAGATATAGGTGGTGGCATTTGGTATACAAATTCTTGTTATTCTGTGGTAAATTAATCATAGCCTATTACAATTATCAAAGGAATGTTTACTCGGCTAAGATTCCAAGTTTCACTGTCAACGAAGTCTTCAAGATTGCTCTCAGGAGAAATCTTCGGTAGGTTTGGTTTACCCGTCGGAACTTCACAAGCTGCGTTCTCCGGCATAATCATTGCGTCGGCAATCTTTCTTTTGGAAACATCGTCAACGAGGTTGGAAAACAGTGCGTAGAAGACATTCCGACCGGTGAGGTACCAAGTGTGGCGGTGGAGTGCATTGTATTTAAAAGATAAATTAAAAACATCAACATGAGTACCCTCTTTTTCTTTTTCCTTCTTGAAACTATAAAGAACCCTAGTAGGAGCTGTTATTTAAAAAATGGTTGGTGCGTCAGCACTTATGTTCATTTATTGGTACTAAATATTATTTGACGAAAATTTGCAAAAAAATCTAAAGTCATATATTGATCATACCTAAATTTAGTAAAACTATTTTTTTCAAAATAAGTAATAACAAAAAGTTTTGCTTCATAACGAAACCTTTGAACCTAGTGACGTCCGATTTCTAACAATGCTAGAATTTTTTTATTTAAATATTCGTTTTCAGCATAAAAAAATGAACCAGAATCGCTGGGTATATGTAAAAGAACTAAAAAAGTGTTTTTTTGGGAGGTCTAATGTATATCCGTAGTCGGTGGATTTTTAAAATAAAAAGCATCCTAGTTGACTTAACATTTATTGCAAGTAATTTATCGTTTCTGCCAGATTCAATTACCAGCCTGGAGACCGCTGGAAATACACTTGAAGGTGGACTCAGAATCTTTGAAGATGCTGAGGAAAGGATCCGCAAGATTCCAGGTGACGCCGAAGAGGTTTAAAAAAAAAAGTTGGATTACGTTGTAAAGAAAAATCCTGCCCTGCCAGCATTGAGACAGGTATGAGATGTGTTGCTAGGTAAACCTAGAGCTGTGCTTCCAGATGGGATGTGCCCAATGGATGGAGCTATTCTAAAATACTGTCTCAATACCTCGGTAGATATGGAAAGGTCATTTTCGCGGTGGAAAATGTTTTATCCGACCGTCGCCAAAACTTCACCGAGAAAAATTGGCAGAGATTATTGTATGTCACTGTTCACAATAAATCAAATTTGAAGTCTAAATAATTAACATTTTAAACATTTTTTGCTCATTTGGGTAACATTAAAAGAACATTTTTTGGCAAAAATCATCACATTTTATTCCGCTCTATAGTCATTACACACTATTTCATATATAAAATATAGTCAAATTTTATATCTAAATTAGTAAATTCAATTAATGTTCCATTTATTACGTGTATTTGGAACTTTAATTATGAAAAGATAATTTAAAAAGAGATCTATATTTAAAAAATATATATAAAAGAGGTTGTTTTAATTAGATTTCAAAGGTAGGGTTTAGTGAGATAAATTGGGAGAAGGTCTATTAAATCTACGCCAACAGGAAGTAGAATCAGTTGCATGGAAAATAAGCTCGTCCTAGGGAGAAAAAAGGGATTTTTTGAGCAAAAAAATGACGATTACCTCCAATGCGTCCAATAAATATTCGTGATTGTGCTCGAAAGAGTTTCCATCGACCATGCCTCATCATTTGAATCCAAAATCAGGTTAGAAAAAGGTTAAAAAAATCTCAGATAACGTATATATTCTATGTTTTCTAATTGACATCATTTTTTTCTCTTTTTATGTCACGTGGGGCATAAAGTTTTATTAATATTTTTTTTAAATGCCTTTTTATTATCCTTTAAAAATTCATTATGCTTTTTGTTGTAAATAGATGGTAGTTTCGAAGTAAGAGATCAACTAAGCAAATGGGCGTAAAGTATGCTATTTTCTCATCTCATGGAGAAGCTATAAAATCATTAAAATTCAATAAAGCGTTCTAGAGAAGTCAAATGCGACTGATCGAGACAAACTAAGAAACAAATCAATTGATTTGTTTAAATACAAAAAAGTGTCTTTACTTCAGTCTGTTATGAGCTATTTCTTAGTAAAATTCAAAATATCTGTATAATTTCAGGTTCTACATGAAAAAAGGTACTCTGACCAAGACTCTAAAATACATACGTATGTTCACCCGGATTTTTCACGTCTTTTACTTCTGTTTTTGATGAAATTTGCAGAAATTTAGAAAGCAAAAGTCCTACGAACAGGAATAAGTATTGCCATGCATTTAAACAAATTCAACTTTTTTTCTTTTAGGTTACTTACTTTTGGCAAGTCGTATTTGACTTCTTTTAGCATTTTTGAGAGCTTTAAATAGTATGTGTTCATAAAAAAATGAACATTAAGGGACTATAAGACGTTGATCTTCAAACAGCGTTTAATGATTATTTCTTTAATTGTGACAAAAAACATTGTGAATTTTTAGTTCTAAGATATGAACTGAGGCCACGATTAATTTTATTGCGACTAAAACACAATTTTTATTATTAATTACGTATTGAAAAAAAAATACCTCATAGTTTTCCTTGGATTGTGGATATATGATGAAAAAATATCTTTTTCAAGTAATTAATTGTACAGCTTTAATGTATTGTTTTATTGCACAAAAATGGTTACCTCTACCAGTGTTTGATTTTTAGCTGTTTTGTCGGTGGAATATGTTAAGTTATATCAAAATGATTGAATACAGTTACGCCGTTTGGTTCTTAAATAAAACATTATTTGTCTAGCATTTATTTAGTTAGAAGAAATAATTCTCTTAACGTAAACATTTTCGTACATCATATTACATATAATTGTTCCTTTGGTACTGAAAACTAATTTGTATTAATTTGCGATCAAATTATTCTTTCCATTAATACAATTTACATTTGGTGTATGTCCCTGAAACCATGAGCAAATGTTTTTTATTATACGTCAAATGCCTCCTAGACATACTGAGCTCTTCTCATGGTTCAATAAATGTTTCTTTATATACATACATATATTGAAAATATACCTCAATTATATATAATGGAGGTAAATGAAAGCAATTAGGACAATTTTGTATGTTCAATTGTAATATTAAAGAACTTCTTATATATATAATATGTATATATATATATATATATATATATATATATATATAAGAAGTTCTTTAATATTACAATTGAACATACAAAATTGTCCTAATTGCTTTCACACTTTGCTCAGTTTTTTTACTAGAATCAGTAACGATGTTATGTTCAGAGATGGATGAGATTAAAAGTTCTGGCCGGTATTTTTTATTATCTGATTTTATTCATGGTATTAGGCGCCTACTGGCCTTGAATCCATTGCTGGCACGGCGAGAGTTCTGGACCAGCTAAATTTCAGTTCTGGTGAAAAGTTCCTAGTGAACTCCTTCCCTTTAAAGACAGGGACGGGCCTCAATAAAAATTGGACTGTATCTATTAATCTTTTAGGGGAAGACTTCAATCCCCCTTATTTATTTTACCACGTTGCAAAAGGCTCTGATATTATTATTATTATTTTTTTTTTGTATTTCAAATACAATTAACTAAGACGTTGATTTAAACATTTATAAAAATACAATAAGAATAATGTAGTCGTAGGTATTAAACATAAGACAGGTTAATAATAAAGGTCCTTAAGTAATATTAAAATGAGGATATAATAATAATAAAAGATGAAAAACAAATAACAGAAGAAGGCGTCAAGAGAGTAACATGAGGCGTGAGGCTCTATTTGTAAACAAACATCTCCTCCACCGGAACCAGCACTACTGATGAACAATTGGGACGCCGTCGAGGATCTCCAAGCTTCTTCTTACCACGCAATCAATCCCCAAGGGAAGAGGAGCTCCCTTAACTCTAGCGGCATAAAGGATCCCCTGGACAGTTGAGATGATGTGCTCAATTTCGAAGGCATGCTTATAGGAGGCAGATGTACAGACCAGCCAATCCCTAGGGTCTAATGCTACTCCGTACACCTTTGTGATAATGGACCGAGGAGATGTCCCGATTTGGTTCCCTATAAGAGATTCACGAACCCTTCGGTTATTGATGTAACTGAGTGCAATGAAAAAAGGAGTAGGTGGACCGTTCAGTTTCGAAGAAGTGAATTTCATCCTTTGTATTCTCATACCCAAAATGAAATTCTTCATAACCCCGTCAGTGACAGAAAATTGGCCTATGGAAGTAATATTGAGATCCTGATAAGGCTCTTCTTCACTCTTTAATCTCTTGTTGTAATTCAAGGGTTCATAAGCTCCAAGGAGCGGAAGGACATATTCTATAATATAATTCCATGAGAGTCCCATCCTTTTCCAATAGAGACCACACTTTCTAGTCACTTTATTAGCTCTGATGGACCCATAAATATACGGTCCTCAAATTGATGGCCTGTAACCTTTTGGAAGGAGTGCTTTAGTTTAGCTGACCAGAAATCACTATTCGTTTGAAATCTCCTCATCCAGGTCAGGTTTAATGTCTTCCACATGTGCTCCATATTCATCAGACCAAGTCCCCATTTACTCACAGGGGCTTCTAATCATTTCTTGATATATAAGGTCTTGAATTACCCCATATCAGGTTGTCCCTATATTTATAAATTTTTATACAGATGTCCGTAGAATATGGAATATATCTTAAAATATGAAAAACTTTGGGAAAATATTTATATCCCAGGCTCTCATTTTTTCATACCTTGAAAGAGGGGCACTTTTATAAAAAGCACTGTTCTTTTCTAAGGTGGCTAGAATTTTTATTTGATTGAGTTTTCAGAGTCAACCTCCGCGCTTGATACTTCTACACCCAATATGACCGCACTTTGGACAAACTTTATCCATCAAAGGCTTGCGACAGGCTATCTTTACAGTTGGAAAGGATCTGAGATTTTTGGACATTCTGATATTATTTATAATAACAACAACAAAAAGAAAAAGGAGACACATCATCAAAATACATATAACAAAACACAATAACAAAAAAATTAAAATAAGGACACGCAGACAATTATTAATATTTACAACAATTTAAATATATAATTAACACCTGGTATTGTTGCTTAGTACAACAAGTATGATATATATTTTTGAGGTACGTGATTCACTAAGAATCGTGAAATCCTCTTGATCAGTATTTGTATAAGAAGAAATGTATCACATTGACATAATTCCTTCACTTTAAACTATTAATAAATATAAATTTTTAACAATCAGCCATAATAATATAATGACTCTATAGGTTAGTGTTGACGATTATACTTCTATGTTATAATCAGTTTATACTTTTTTATATAACAAATACTTTAGGGATATGATTGACCAATATTGACTTTTTGATTGTGTGTGGTGGCATAACCAGGGGAAGATTCAAGGGTATGGTATTGACTGTCAAGTTCTTCATATTATACAATGAAAATATAAAAAAATAATATATCTGCTTTCTGGAGGACAAAAGCTACATAATTAACTATATATATATATATGACAGAAAACACCACACTTGGGCTAAAACAAATACAGCTAAAACCTGGGGTAAGAAATATATATATTATTAACAAATCCGCTTGTGACGAATAGTTAATGTATTTAGACCTACTATCTTCAAATATAGTTCTATTATATTTTTCTGAAGTATATTTGTTTCCAGTCCTAGTAAAAAATAAGATATTACACAGTTGTCTGTAGGAGGAAATATAAAGTTTATTATTCATTCTCCCTAATTGCAGGCTTGTGGGTGTTCGCAACCTTAGCGTTCGTCCGTTCGATTAAAAAAAATCCGTTCAGGCATTCGTCCGTTCGTTTTCTCGTTCGTTTCCACGTTCGTCCATTCGTTTTCTCGTTCGTTTCCCCGTTCGTCTGTTCGTTGTAAAATATCAATTATTATAATTTATTCGTATTTCAAATTTGAAAAAAATCCATTGTTAAAAAACGTAGTCATTTTTATCCAGAATGTAGAAATTTCAACTGCACTTCTGCTTGTAAAAAAAACGTCCTCACTTTTTTCTTAAGTGATAAATTGAACGGACGAACGCCAACACAAAAAACTACGTTCGTCCGTTCATTTATAATCCGTTCAGGCGTTTTGAACGTGCTTTCGCAAACGGTGTTGCTTTTTCCGTTCAATCCACTACCCTGCCTAATTGCCAAGGGTGACAATCATACCTTCAACTTCAGAGATCAAGATCCCATCCGACTAAAATTTCCTTTCCCTGGCCAATGAACCAGAATTGTAGAGAGAATAAAGATGTAATAAATTGTATTTGCGTAATATTGGTGTCATGACAACATAATGCTCGAATCCGTAAAAATAATTATGTTTCCTAGTATTTTTTTTCTAAATTGTCGTCGTAATTGTTCAAATTGTCTAAAGTTTCGTTAATGCTCGTTAAATATAAAATAAAAGAATTTAATGTCTCCATGTAGGTTTATGTTGTATTTTTTTTTCAATGTATTTATTTTAGAAGTAAAGATAATAATATATAGAAAAATTACTTTTTTATGCTCCACACGATGTCTCATTCAAGGAAATAACGTCCTTTGGAAAATTTCTTTGGGAAAAATGGCAAAGAAGAAAAAAATAAAAAAATCCTTGTCAAAATACTTTAGTGGAACAATGTCTAAATAACCAACCTGATTTTTGCATTCAAAGTAGTTTGGACAATATTTAGATATATTATTATTAAAATGTATTTGACTGTTTATTTTTCGTATGTCAATTTTTCGTTTTCTTCATTGACCACTTTTCCTAGGACGTCTTTTCCTTTAACCGTTTGATCATTGTTTGCGCTGAATTGACTTTCTTATATTTCTTCTCGAATTCCACATCTATTATTTTAAAAAGGGTTTGCCAATATATATGTAGCCCTAATAGCCTGGATGGGGTCTGAATTAACAGATGAAGCCATATGCGGCGCCATATTTGGTAGACTCTACCACAAATTTAATAATGAGCCACTTTACATATCGTCTCTCTCTCTCTCTTATCACATTTCCTTCATATCATGTTCAAATCATGATAAAAAGTGGATATTTTTATATACATATGACTGTATATAAAATAATATAAGATATCGTCTGTAGGGGATGGAAAGATAACATCCCGCACTAATGACACACATATAAAGTCTGAGGTTTTTCTTTTTAATTTGATACACGGTTTCCTTGCCCAGTTTTATCTCCCCCTTCCTCACTTTTTCTCCTGTTCATATCACTAAGATTTATTTGAAGAACAACAACCAGGGTACAATAAATATCTTTCCGAAGCAAATAAATCCTTTGGAAGGGGGAAGTGTTTTGTTTACAGCTTTTTTTGTACCTTCTTATCCAATAATAAATGCATGCCAAAGAAGGAAAAAAATCAAATAAACTGAAGTAAATCGTAATGTCATTGGACTAGAGTTCAACCAATATCAAAAGCTTTATATATTATTATCAGTGTTGGTCGAATATTACTTTGAAAGTAGTATGTAATATACTACTTTTTACTGCGTAATAATATTTTTTTTAAAATATAGTTATTACTTTTCTCAAAAGTAATATACTACTTTATATTAGATATTACTTTTTTGAACATTCCGAAACAATAAGTAAAGGCAATTCAAATAGGATTTGTAAAAATCTTCACCAAACCTAGTTTGCTTTTATGTCCACTGGGTGACGTCACATACATTCACAGTCCATTAATTTTCATCAAAAATGCCTATCGAATATTTTTTTCACGAAAGTAATATGTAACTAGGATATTACATATTAGTTATTACTTGAAAGTAATGTCTAATATGGTTGTTCTCTCTAGTTAGTCGCAGTAATATAACTAAGTAATATATAGCTCGCACGTGCGTTAGGGAACAACACTGTATAGTATATATAAAATACCTATTGGATTTTCTTATTGCGGCACCAAAAATGAATGTTTAGCTTTAAAATCTTACTGTATTTGTATTGAACAGTTACTTCCTTGGCTACCATGGCTCTTTAAAGAAAAGGAGACTGTTTTCTGCATAAGATTGAACTATTTTGAATATATTAAGATATGTTGCAAATCCCTGAAATATTATTAAAGAATTAATAAATTTTCGACAGAATATGTAACTATCAGCAGACATTGGTGTCAGTTAATTGCTCTTGACCTCTACAGGCTGATACCATAGAGATATATATTATTGACATATTTTGAATTCTATTTTCGTGCGTCTTATCGTCAGGTGCTGAGAGCCACTTTAACGTCAATGATTATACGTAAATACAACAAGATTATTTTGCCCTCAGGTTTAGTAAATAAGCCATATTAATAGCTAATATCGGAATGACCTGAGAGTTAATATATGACATGGATAAATGCCCATCAGAGACGTGTTTTCAGAACTTTTTAGCTTTAAGTTCATGCTTTTATAGCCAGAACACAGAAATTATGTCTTCTTATTGCATTATGCCAAGAGTTATTCACTCTTCTTTTTTTATTTCAACCAATGACGTTCGAGAACAGAGTCACAGAGTAAGGTATCCTTAGCATTACCACTTAAAATAAATTTAGCTAATACCTAAATTGTTATGACAGAACAGCATTTTGAAAAATAATATATTTTGAGAGAAAATATATGATCATTTAATTATAATGATAGTAGTAGCCTCAATGAAAATATTTTAATTGTAATGTTTATTTCCTTTTTACACAACTCTCTGGTTCATATATGTACATATATAATCGTAAATCCTTTTCTTTTGTTGTTACAAATATATTAGTTCATAATTGAAAGGAAAAATCATCAAAAAGTACTTAAATTGACAACAAATTTATGGACTTTTTTCTCTTGCAAGAGAAAAAAGTGAGTACTTTGTGAGTACCTTGCTCAGGTTTATGCCTGAAAGAAACACACCATCAATTGAAAATCTTAGGAATATAAGACTTGGTTATTTTGGGATAGTCAAGGGGCTTGTGTCGAAGTATGTTCGATGACGGTGTCTTCCTTGCCTGTTGTTATTGTTATATTGTTGTTGTTATTGCTTGTTGTTGTTGTTGTTAACCCTCCTGGTCTTGACATTTTTTGGTACACTTTATTATAAGTTAACGCCTTGTGCAAATTTAATGTAGCTGGAACTCAACGGGGACGTTTAGGGGGGTCTCAAATGACGAAATGCGCCGAAAAACACGTGCTTGTCTATACATAATTTAAAAGACAATAATCCTTTTATGGTAGTTTTTATGTATTGTTCAAAAAGCTCAACACAAACACAACTTTCTTTGTTACATAATCATAGTATAATAAAATAGTATCATTTGTTATTTTGGCGCTCACTTCAAAATAGTCTCTCTGCAAGGCCACAAATTTTATTTGCCCAAGTTTTTTGAAGCTAGCGTAGTTTATGGTTTTAATAAAAAACAAATAGGCTTCCAACTTGAGGAATGTTGAACAATTTAGCAGAGCTGGGATTCGGTACTCGGTAGATTTTATACATATCTACCGAATATCGAGCGGAGCGGTAGATAAGACAAGAAAGATAAATATATTTATGTATCGCTCAGTGACTTCTTCATATGCTTTAGTATCGGACAATTTATAACAAAAGACAAATAAGTAAATAATTTGTTATAATTTTTTAGAGATTATTTGAAATGAATACATGTTATTATATAAATCATAATGCACTCGGATTTGAAGGAAATGGAAGGCAAAACAAATTATTTCCTAAATGTCTTTTGTTAGTCGTTGTTCGATATTACCTGCACTTTCAGTTGCAGAGTTTTTATTTTATTTTGCAAAGTTCAACTTCTAACACCAGGTAACAACGCTTCCAGTTCTAAATACCGATTTACATTCGGTAGTCGCAGCTCTGTAATTTAGTATAATCAAACTCAAAATAACCCACAGTATGAATCGGGATAATGTTTTCAATTTATCATGTAAATGCTGTTATCATGTCTTTAAATTATCTATTTCTGTAAATAAAACAACAATTAAAAAGTTTGAAATCTCTTCATTTAAAAAATAAGTTTTTTGTGGGTCCTTTCAAAATGGCGACAAAAACGTAAAAAGGAGCAAATCATTGAATTATTTATGTGTTGAGGGTTCCCCTCTTAATCGCTCAAGGGATAATTAATCATGGCATGTCCTTTGATGAGGTGCGTTTTATATATATACCTATGTATATAATTTGAGGAAGTCATGATACTATAGAGGAAGAAATAAAAATACTTCCTACATCAATAGAAATGATTTATTAATTTAAAAGTATACTCAAAGTGTGTCCAATCAATGACATGCTTGAACAGTACAAGGAATACACGAACACAGTGAATAGGCATGACAAAAGTCACATGAAGGTCAGCTTTAAAAAAAGTAGTATTATATATATATATATATATTTACTTACATTTAAAAAAATGAAAAACTGAAAAAACACTTTGGACTCATATATTTTTTGTTGTTGCTCCTCTTTGGTTCGATAGAATTGCATCTGTATGGATATAAATAAGC
The DNA here is from genome assembly GCA_013387185.1 of Caligus rogercresseyi. Classification (NCBI taxonomy): domain Eukaryota; kingdom Metazoa; phylum Arthropoda; class Copepoda; order Siphonostomatoida; family Caligidae; genus Caligus; species Caligus rogercresseyi. Next base: position 9,706,336 of record CP045904.1, on the reverse strand, counting down.
ATTATTGCATGTAAATTAGTCACTCGAACCTAAATGACCTCCCCCTCTCGGGTTCGAACCTGCGCCCTTAACATTGAAGGAGAACACGCCTTAACGCCCTTTGTGAAATATTAGGTTGCACAAAAAAGGGCTCCACCATGACAAGCCTTTTATATTTTTACATCGAATACAAAATACTTTAAATTAGAGAATTCAATTATTTCTCCTTCGGCTGGCATAGCGTCGTGAGAGTCTTCCCGAAGCTCCTTGAGTCGGCCGAATAGCTCGCCTTCGCTTACCCTTTTCATCACCCCTTGAACGGCAGTCGTGGTAATACATTGATTTGAAATATATCGACAGTTTACACCATTTATAAATTTTCAGAACTAATATTTATAATAACATCAAATGAAAAGTATTGTGGCCTTTGTCAGCAATCGTATTGCTCTTAATAGCCTCTAATTCCAAAATTGACAAATCACAAAGTTTTATTTGTCCTCTTTATACGGATGAAACGCCGCCTCTTATCATTGATGACTATGACCGTACCTAAAATAAATGAATCAGTTCGCCAAGGCGTCAAAATAATATAAATTTTAAACCCCTTCTTATTCGGCATAAATTGGGTGGCCATTTCTTTGCGTTTCATTCTAAAGAATCATCACCAATCATTTAATAATTTGCAGTGGGTATTTCTGTTAGTTAACGTACTTTTCGTAAATTTTTCTTTATTTACACTGGTTATTAAAATTTAAAACATTTTGCATTGTTATAATAGCCGTAGTCCTCAAAATCATATATCTTTCCGCAATGTTGACTCGTAAAAGGCACCCAAAAATGTTAAAAAATGAACAATTCCCTTCTGAGAATCCAAAAAAATATTTTATTAATACAAACAACATTTGCTTGTTATAATTTATCAAAAAAATATTATTATTACTTTCTTTTTTAAAATCCACGTGTAGTTTTAGTATGTTGAATATCAGTTTACAAAAGCAAAATTTAATGGAATCCGTACTTGAAAGTAACCTAAAAAGAAAATAAAAGTTTTTTACTCGTAACTATTAATGAAGCAGAGAGCTATGTAACATTAACGGATTCGCAACTGTAAACCATTTCCAGGGTTGGAACCTTTCACACGTATTATATATATATATAATATATATATATATATCTATATATATATATTGATATATATAGATTAATATATATATGATATATCTGCTGCGACTACCGAATGTAATCGGTATTCGTCGATACTACCGACGGTAGATTTCAAGTATCGAACCGATTATACAATATTCGGTAGAAACTACCGAATACCGTACCGATTGACAATCGTACGGTATATCTGAAAGTTTGACTTTTGTAGCATTCCCTGTAGAGAGACATAAAGATACAGAGAACTTATTCCTTCAATAGCAGACAATATCTTCAACTGTCACTTTACCTAAGCGCTCCCTTGTGTGAAGAACTTGAACTTCGAAAATAATAAACAACCATAACTTATAGTTTTATAGAACAGATACATGATAGATATTCAATATAAGCTTAGGCTATGCATTGAATATAGGAGTACCTGAAAGTGCATTTAATATCGGACAATAAGAGACAGTAATGAAAAAAAAATCTATAGGCCTTCGATTTCTTAAAAATCCAA
>CP045904.1:9685046-9704597 GCA_013387185.1 Caligus rogercresseyi | reverse complement strand
AGTTCCACAGGAATTACTCTCCCCCTTATGAATAGGAACTACTCATTCCAATAATAATGAAAGAAGAACCACTCCTCACCTCAGGAGAAGAAATCCGTACCATGAAATAAGACTTTAATGTGGCGGAATTTATTGAAGTCATGAATAGTAAAGACTTTAAATATACTAGAAAATAATCACCATTACAGTATTCAATATGTTTATTTGCTTCTAAAAACCTCTCAAACAATTTTATAATACGGTTTTATTCAATATAATCAGGCTAAAAATAAGTAACCTAAAACAAAGGATTGATGCATGCATGTACAAATATTACTAATTCAAGCTGTACTTTCCATTTAAGCTTTAAACAATGGTTTGCCGTAAACACCTTTCATAATAAGCGTGTATTCATATCTTGATAAGGCTACTACGCATTGTATATAAGGGACATGTTGCTGTTGTCAAGAGCAATAAGTTTTTATTAAAAGGTCAACGAATGTACTTTTTATTAAGAATATTTTATATTCTTATCATTTATTTCGAAGGACTTTTTTGAAGGTTTGTCAATTTCGTTTTTCTTCCTAAGCGTTTTATTTCAAGGCCTTTATAGATTAAATCAAAACAAAAAATACAGTCCAAGATGGTTATAGTGGATGTGGATTGTTCAATCAATTACTCTTTGCATCATAGACTTCTCTGTAATTCATACTCCGAGATTCTTCCTTTAAAAAAAAAATTAAGGCCCACGATCATGACGGTTTTCTCTTAATGTATTTTCTCTTCATATTACAATTCTTTTAAGTGTATTATTGATAATTGATAAGTTGTAAGAGATTTCTTATGGATTTAATTTGGAGATTAGTTTTATATGGCCTAAGATTATAGATTGAATATTTAACTTTGATTTGGACTTTTTCATATTTTATAAAACTTATATCAATTGACATTAAACCCCATTGAGACAATAGAAAGTGTAAAAAGTAATAAAGAATACGAATATGGACTTAAGATAAATATACATTCCATAAGTGACGTAATTCTTTTAGTTTAATCCTAAGACAACACTGAAATCACTTTCAAACCATTAAATAAAAAATCACGATTATTTTACGTTGTCGTTCAGTTCAGTGATAGTCCTCACCTCATCGGAATTAATCCAGTATCGACGGTAGGTGTATAACTATGATTGTTTACCTTTATTTTAGTTGAACGCAAGTACAATAATAATTATAAATCTTTTATTCATGGACTATCTATTTTGAAAGTAATAATGATTCATAGTGAGAGAAGTCATTTGGAATATTGTACAACCTTTTCAACTTACACATAAATCATCGGAACAACATCGCAACTCATCTTTTTTTTAAACAAAGGAATTATTTCCTGATTATCAGTTCTTTATATTTATGAGTAAAGAGAAACAAGTCTGTTTTTCCTTATTAGTTTTGGATCATGGATCTAACAGTGTATGTATTTTTGTGTTATAATTGGATCAATTTTTCTAAACGAATTTATTATGGAGGTAACTATAGAGGTTTTCTAGAGATAATATTTTATTCTTATATAAATATAACATATCAAAATTATCCATTACTTTTAAAGTGCTAAAATTACATAGCCTAACTAATTGGGGATTTCCTTTGATAAAAATTTAGATTATTAATAACTATTTATGTATTTTACACAATTACTTTGGCATTTTGTGATGACTGTTAATTTAAAAAATGGTTTGGCAATATATCTTTTTTCAATATTCGCCCAGTTAATGGTAATAAATTATTTCATTAAATTGATACTTCAATAACATTTTAACCCTACTTTCAGCAACTCTGATATGAATTAACCTTCATATCCAGAAAAAAAACCTTGCTATATATATATACAATAAATAATATAATAATAACTATTTCTGACAATTTTTGTTCGTCGGTTAATTAATTATTCTATAATCAAGCTATAAATGGTTATTATGGTACACAAAAATACTTAATAAATTTCTTATGAAGTTATTATGATGGTCCGTTCTGAATATGAAGATTTTCCATAAATATTTTCACAATTTTATTTTTTATAAGTTATTGTGTATCAATACATTTTTCAAAAAAAATAACTAAAATACTTAATTTTATGCAATACCAACTACTGTTTCGTTATCTATTGCCTCCAGAGTGACGTAAAATGCTGACGCAAAGTAAAAAAAATATAACATTACTGGAAATGTAATTTAAAAAATATCATTTGTCAAATCAAAAAGAATTAAAATCCATTAGTTTAGGGGTCCATGTTTTTTTTTTTTTTTTAAAAGACTTTATTGAGTTAGAGATATTACATATAACAATATATAAATAACAAACATTAGTTCAAATTAGATCTCTAATCTAAAGTCACACCAACTATTATAAAACAGACATATCTACTAAAAAAAACAATAATTTACAAATATGTTAAAAAACAAGTAGGTATAGAAAAAAAAAAATTCTGTTAAAAATACATTAGTTTTATATATAAAAAGACAGTTCAAAAAATATGTCTTGTTAAATTTTTGTAAGCCCGTAAAATTGCCTGAAGAAAATGTAGATGCCCATTGGAACTGGAGGGGTAAAAAAACGCACCAGATCTCCTGCATATTCCAAGGAATGTTGTCGTTACCAGGAATCCTAATTGCGAAAGCGTTGTATCGTGCTGCGTAGAAATTGTAATTGCCTTGATGTCTTCATTTTGATCAATTCATTATCAGTCATCTTTTTAGCAGATAACTCCGAATGCTGGACAAAGTTATGTCCAGAGTTCTGGTTTGTTTATGCATTGCTGTGACGTCAAAGGTTTTCGAAAGATAAAAACGTATAGTACTCCGAGTCATAGATTCGAGATCATCATTAAATCTTTTCCGATATAAGGGGAATGGTGGGTTGAGCTCTCGTTCATTAACTTGCTGCATAAAAAAGACACTCAAGGGCTTGTCGATGCCACTCCAAGGTCGGAATTCTCAACAAAAGTTAGCCATTTAGAATTGGGACATAAGAAGAAGGACTCACATCCTTGAAAGCATGAAAACTTAGTAATAGTTATAAAATATGAGCAATTCCAATGAAATATGTGGATTTATATTGTTCACAAACGATCCTTGTGATGTGAGTGAAGAGTGATGAATATCCATTTGTCTATCAAACCAAGCATTTCGGTTCCTTTTGATGACAAATCTCAGAATTTTTCTTGGGGGGAAATTATACCTATTTATTGACAAAATAACTCAAAATTATGGAAGATACAATGATGGCGGCTCTTTAATAACTAAGGGTAACTATATAGAGTTGATTCTATAGCAAAAGAATATTGAAAAAATACGACTGAGCAAGGTATAGGATATACCAGATAGAGTGAAACATCGATGATCTTATAAATTTTCCTTTATAGTCCAAGTATTTTACAAATTTATATTGAATAATTCATATCACCAAATGTTCTTATCATCAATTTAATAAAAAAAGTATTTGCCATTATCATCAAAGTTCTGCATATATATATATATATATATATATATATATCAAGAGATCGTCGGAGAACATATTCGTTAAGGCAAACACAGATATTAAATATAAACATCAAATTAATAGTTCCATTGCTTTGATTCTTGCTTCTGAAAATGTCTTCCGATCTATTACGACGTTTTTCTTGTTGGAATCACCGACTTTGTCCATTCAAGTGAAATTATAATTTGTTGGTAAAAAAAACTTTGGACTTACTATTTGTAATAATTTTGGTATTTTTATTATGACTTTTTTTAAATGACAAACTATTTATTTATTTAATTACTTTCATTAATATATAGTGGTCTATCTCTAAAGAATAAAGTCCATATTCTTTGGGTGTTGAAGTAATGAAGACATATATCATTTTGAACAAGTTAATGAAATATTTTTGTATCAATAATAATAATAATGATATATAGTAATAAAACATTGATTTCTCTTGGTAGAAAGGATGAGAGGGATATGGATTTTATGCAAGCATATGTGCATTGAAATTTATTGCCATATAATAAATCTTGTTCGTACTGTTTTTTCGCATACAATATATACATATGAGTATTATGTATGTATTTAGTTATTTTATATAGACACCGATAAGCTCAATATCTACAAGATATATTATTAAGAGCAACAAAGACTTCTCATGCTTAATTAATTAAGAAAGAAAGAGCAGGGGGATTGAAATAATAAAATATTTTTTATTTGTTAACAAACCCTCTTTGACAATTTCATATTGAAATTTAATGATAACAAAATTATGAATTGAATTAAAAATAGGACTCAATATCAAGTAGCCTATTACTATATAATAATCTTAAAGTCTATTTTATATCATGTTTCATTTATTAAGGAAGAACGAGCTGCTTTTAAACAATAAAGTCTTCATAAAATATATTTATTTATTAAAAATATTTTATGAATTTATTTACTACCAAAAATATATAAATAATATAAAATCCAATTATACTACAAAATTATGAAGAAAGCTTATTTTTTCATACTTTAATAAGTATGAAAGAACGCCGGGACGCCCTAAAAATATATATCCGAATATATTCAAGATTGATCAAAATTTTGAACTGACAGAAAAATATGGCCCATATTTTGATGTTATTTTATCTCGTACAAGACTTTTTGAACAATTATTGCAATTATGATAGAGCAAATAAATTTAATTATACTTTTTAATATCTACAACAGCATTTAATAAGCTAACTTTAATTTTAGATTGACTAAGAGGTTCATTGAAACTTTATTCTGATAAATTTGTGAAATGACGTAAAAAATATAGCATCATTACATATTGCTATGGTGAACAGAGGAAAACATATATTTTCATGCAATGTTCATTCGAAAAAACAAACACTGGTTGTTGTACCTGATATTCGTTACAAATATATCGGTATGTTTTAATAAACGAGTGATAGATTGACAATCAGTCATAAAAAGTTTATGAATATATATTTCAAGGATGAAAAAAAATATATGGACACTAAAAACAATATCATTTGGGGATTATTGTATATTTTAAGATATATACATACATACAATCTGTAGGAAGGAAAGACACTGATGATTGAAATACCAATAGATCAAAAAACTCTTGCTAGCACATTTAATAGAAGGCTTAAAATGTTGTATTATAAAATACTTTTCCGTTCTTTGAACGAAAAATGTAAAAGAAATATTATTTTATTTTATATTTCCCTCCCATTTACATCAATTATATTGTGTCTATCCATACTTATTGACTTATTTAACTGTGAATGATTGATTCTTTAATGGAAGAGTATATTTTAGACGTGCATATATATTTATAATTTATTTAAGGGCAATTTGAGATTTAGTTGATTTCAATTTATTCGTCTTAAAAGGAGTTTACGTTATATTTATGCATCAAAACGTTCATTATGAAAGGCATTATTAATAGTATGGTTATTTCAACGAACCATCCGCAATAAAAAATAGAGCATCTCCAAAAATCTTGGTTTTGGAAAATTTTAGATTGATTAGATCTTATCGCTCAAAGACTTACACTACCATAAAGGAAGAAGTGTTGAGGAGAATCTGTCTGGCTTCTTCCGTTTGGCAAAGAGTCTCTTAAGCCCGATGAACGACAATCCCTGGTGCTCTCCAGTAGAAATAATGGACATCTTTAAGCCATAAAAAATATATAAACAATATTTTCAAGCAGTTTTGCCACTTCAAAATTTGTTTAGTAATTTTTTTTTTTGCCTAAATGGTTCTACCGAATTGCATCCGATTGGATATAAATATAAGCATTATAGCATTAAAAGTAGTCACTCGAACCTAGGATTTTATCAATGAGGTTGTCCAAAAATGACCATCCCCTCTGGGGAGTATAATCGAACCTGCTCCTCCAACATTGAGAGTTGAACATGCCTTAACGAACATGGCTATCGCAATCCCTTGTTTTTTATTGAGAATCCTTATGAGTTTTTACTTGTGTTTTGTCAAGATTGTATTTTTCTAACTTTAAACTGTATGGATGAGTTGCTTATTTCAAATTGCTCTGAATTTATTAATGCTTTTATTATTTTATTTGCAGCATATATTATAAAAAGATGTTTAAACTCTCCTAAAACTAAATAAATAATTTGCGATACGTTGATTTTGTTGTAGAAAGATTTATATCAAGTGTCATATTTAAGACAGATCAAAAATATATATGGACACATAGAAAACACAAGATTGAATCCACTATTGAGTAATTGAAGTACGACGTCGCAATGATATGTCGGACATTCATTGGAAGTCGTTAAATTGCAGAGTAGAAGATGATGTTGTTTAAAAGGAACTTAAATAGGAGATCCTGGTAATGGCTGTCAAATACCTATATGTAAACACTATTTATTCACATTTAAAATAAAATGTGTATTTTTATTACACTTAAAGCGAATAAATAAAGTAAGAAAATATCACTTCGTAAATTAATAAAATGATTGTATTGTGGTTCTTTAGCTATATTATTTCAACCTTGCAGAAGGTAAAAACTCACAAATGATGTCACAACTCCTCCTTCAAAAAACATCCCCCTTGTGATATACACAGCTTTTTATGTAACTGTACAAAAACATTATTTCTTTAAAATGTTATTTTTTGAATATATTTGTAATTATGCTGTATGTTAAAAAACTAATTTTAGTCAAAAATTGTTAAACGAGTAAAATGAAATACATACTCAGTTAAACTCTATAATAAATGCAAATACCATGATCATTGAACCACCGTTTTAGACATCCTCCTCTCCCATTTTCCTCCCTCCCCCCATGAGAACTTCATTTGAAGTTGTATAATTAAATAGCATGTAATTATATTAATAGCGATAATTATCAGCTTATAATACACAGAGAGAGAGAGATTAGACACAAAAGGGATTATGCCACTTGTAAAGTGGGATAGAAACACAGGAAGGGACTTTCAAGGAACTGACCTAGTTTTGAAAACCCCTTTGAAGAGAGTTTTTTTTTGTCTCACTGTTCTTTCCTCTCCCCCATTTAATTAAATCTGGTCGTACATTCTAGTGAGGGGGAGTGTTTTAATGGTTTCCCTAAAGACAATCATTATTTTGTAATTTGGTCCAATAACAACTTTAGGGATGAACAAAAAAAATGTCGAAGTAGTTGTGTTGTATAACAACTTTACAAATGATATGAGAAGATATTATGGATGTATTGGAAGTTTATCTATGGGATGGCTTGTGACGAAAGGGTAGTGGATGGTGAAGACACAAGAGATTCACAACATTACCTCCGCCGAAGGAGGTATTGTTTTCACTGGCGTTTGTTTGTTTGTTTGTCAGCAGGATAACTCAAAAGTACTGAACGGATTCGAATGAAACTTTGTGGAGTTGTTGGAAATGCCAAAAGTAACAAGTGATTAAATTTTGGCATCTCTAAGTGCTTTTTTAATATGCAAAATGAGCAAAATACTAAATGAAATGGGGTCTTTATTCAGGGAGTAGGAAAGAACAAACGCTAAAAAAATATTCATTGACGTGTTATTGTTCATATATCAGCTCAGGACTATGTTAACCCAGTGACGTAGCTTAAACTTCTTCCTCTTCCCGTCTCTGAGTACTTTTTTAATATGCAAAATGAGCTAACAGAGAGGAAACAATGATTAGAGATAAAAAATTGGGCGTGTGAAAGGGAGAATGTTTGAATGGGAATGTTGTGGGGATTAAAGCTTTAAAGTAAAGTAGCGCATCAAGAGCTTTTGTTCTGATTTTTGATTATTTCTTGGCTTCCTTTCGCTTTATTTATCCGCTAGAGGTGTTGATGTTGATGCAGCTAAGTAAATAAATATGAAGGAATTTTGAGATACATCAAGTGCCCTGTGACGTATTAGTGACGTAGACTTAAACAATTGACTCAATAACATTGTCGTGTCTATTATTTTTATTGCTCCGCGGAACTTTGCGCTCGATACTCCACATGAAACCTCACCTCCTTAATTATCTATAGAACATTCAAGTAAAATCAAATGTTTTCTAATGCAGTTGCTTTATACATTAAAATATTAATTATCGTTGTGAAAATAAGTTAAAAAACATAGTAGTGAATGCAATTATTTAAATGGATGTTATGAAGGAGATCAAAAAAAACCGGTGTGACGTCATACTTTTTAAATCCCAAAGCGACATCTGCCGGACAAAAAGAAAAAAGAGACTCAATGAAAATCTTTCCAAGCTATCTGCCCGATGCGCTACTTTACTTAAAAGCTTTAGTGGGGATCGGCGAAGGTACACACTCTCTGAGTGTATATATGCCTCTAGTTTTCACTGGCGTTTGTTGGTTTGTTTGTCCGCAGGATAACTCAAAAAGTACTGAACGGATTCGAATGAAACTTTGTGGAGTTGTTGGAAATGCCAAAAGTAACAAGTGATTAAATTTTGGCATCTCTAAGTGCTTTTTAATATGCAAAATAAGCAAAATACTACTACTTATAATAATGAAATGGGGTCTCTATTCAGGGAGTAGGAAAGAACAAAACGCTAAAAAAATATTCATTGACGTATTATTGTTCATATATCAGCTCAGGACTATGTTAACCCAGTGACGTAGCTTAAACTTCTTCCGTCTTCCCATCTCTGAGTGTTTTTTTAATATGCAAAATGAGCAAAATACTAAATGAAATGGGGTCTCTATTCAGGGAGTAGGAAAGAACAAACGCTAAAAAAATATTCATTGACGTATTATTGTTCATATATCAGCTCAGGACTATGTTAACCAGTGACGTAGCTTAAACTTCTTCATCTTCCGTCTTCCATCTCTGAGTGCTTTTTTAATATGCAAAATGAGCTAACAGAGAGGAAACAATGATTAGAGATAGAAAAATCGGGCGTGTGAAAGGGAGAATGTTTGAATGGGAATGTTGTGGGGATCGGCGGAGGTACACACTCTCTGAGTGTATACATGCCTTTAGTATACATTTAGAACTAGAGGCATGTATACACTCAGAGAGTGTAAGCCTCCGCCGTCACGGGGTCCTTATGAGCCTTCCGAGGCGGATTTTTCACGATGGGGGGCGGCGTAGAGGGACGGGGGAGAGTTCCCCTTGACGGAAATTTCGAGAGGAAGACGCTCGCGGCACCCAATTTCACAGCACAGCGACCGTCTATTGGCAGAGTAGGCTAGCTTGAAATATTTAATAGTATTTAGCTCATTTGGCATCTTAATTCTGCACTCAGAGATGCCAAAATTTAATCACTTGTTCCTTTTGGCATTTCCAACAACTCCACTAAGTTTTTATCCGAATCCGTTCCGTACTTTTTGAGATATCCTGCTGAAACAAACAAACCAACAAACCAACGCCAGTGATAACAATACTCCTTCGGCGGAGGTAATAATAATGGATCTTCCTCTCCGATTAACCGTTGAAGAAGGTCAAAATACACAGTAGTTTAGGTGTGTACTAAATATGAGGAAATAAAAGTAAAACGAAGCGTCAAATTTAGTTCAACTAAAGCATACTAGGTGTAATAATGAGTTATTGCACATTTAGAATGTATAGATGTAGGGGGTGAGGGGCAAAAGAATGTTGGAGTAATAATGCAGATACTCGATTAGAATTGATTCTAAAATATCAGCTACAATTTTCTGTTACCGTTAGATACATAACATACCACAATATATACAATCACTACATGTATATATATATAAATATATATCTATATATATATATATATATATATATATATATATATATATTATATATATATATATATATATATCAGACTTGTTGACGTTCATGAAAAATTGTCGTTCGTCGTTCGTTCGCCAAAAGTTATCGTTCGTCGTTCATCGTTAATTTAAATGAATCGTTCATCGTTCGTTTGTCGTTTGCTATTCTGAAAAAAATTGACAACGTTTTTTTAGAAAAAATTTCTGAAAAAAGTGATGATATTTTTTTTAGAAAGGAAATTTGTCCCATGAAAATTAAAAATCTTTGTCTTTTTTTTTGACGCCAAAAAACGATCGACGAACGATAAGGAATTTCCTTGTCGTTCGTCAAAAACTTTGTCGTTCCCGTTCCGAACGACAACAAATGAACGATAAATCAACAAGTCTGATATACAAGTATATATATATATAATATCCTCATTTGCATAAGTATTCACAAAATTATGTTTAAAAAAAAAGCACTCATATTTGTATATTTTTCCTATTGGAATACGAACCATCTTAATTAATTCTATTAATGCATTACTAAGCTCTACTCTACACAGGATATAATCAATAATTCCTACCACTGCAAAGATTGACTTGAAAGTGGTAGTATTATTAATTATATGAATATATTTAATTCCAACAAGGGAATTTGAAGGATTGGGCTTGTTTGAATGCCCATTGTTGTAATAATATGTAGTGTACTATGTTCAAATGCAAAGATTTGTTTACGAGGTTTGTTGTGAATATTACATTTATATAGGATGTAAATATATTGCTGTTGAAAAGAAGTTTTATTGTAGTACAAATGGTTCATCCATCCGGATACTAACTTTAAAACTTTCCTTTAACTTAAACCATTTTTCTTTTTTTTGAAGGTTGTGATTATGGTATATTCAGTCAATATTTTCTTTAAATAAAGCTTTGAGTGTTAAAGAACGGGGCGTTCCAACCTTAGTGTTCGGTCGTTCGCCCATTCGACTTGGAAAAAAATGTTTAAGGCAGTTGTGCTGTTTGGGCTTCAAAAAAGAAAAGGACGTCGTTCCGACAACTCTAAGGCCGTGGACTTTGCTTTGTTAAACGCAAAGCACGGATTGCCAGTCTTTAACTAAGCGAGAGTATGTGAAGCCAACAGACTACGTGCAATTTTGCTATCAGCTGCAGCCAGATACACTGCATTTTCCCTTAAAATTCCGTCTTTTCGCAGCGATTCGTGGACTTTTGCTTCAGAGGAGGTACGATACTTCCCATCAAGTTCCCTATATCATTTAAAGATTTTACGTCGGATTTTGAAATATTCCAAGTGGTTTATTATTTAAAATATTGGAGAAGCGTTTTTAAATTATGTATTGTGCCATTTTATGTTTGATTACTCTTTATTCTATGTTTTAATTGTTGTCATTCTTCTCCAAAGTATTAACTATAGACTACAATGTCTATTTATGTTTTTTAAGCAATTACTCTTGAATTTTAAAACTGAAACACATGAAAAAAAAATCTTCAATCGTTCATTTTTTTAGCGTTCGTCTGTCCGTTGAAAAAAGACCAATTATTTTAATTTGTTCCTTTTTCAAAATTGAAGTACCTATATTATATATTACAAGGCTGTTTTAATATTTCGAATGTATTACTGGCTAGTGGCTACAAGAAGTTGAAGAACTAACAAATTGAGACGTAATTAATATTTAACCTTGAAATACCACTGGGTGTGTGAAACTCGACGTGGAAATTGTATCGTTCATAACAGGAGGCTATTCAATTCCAAAGCTGAAGATTTGTTACTTTTTTGCAATCAACTATACGAATAAACTTTTTTTAGATAATCAAAACAATGGTATCTCGACTTATCCATAAATAAAAATAGCTCGAAAAACTTTGGCTCAATAGAAACTGTTACTAAGATATTTCAAATTTTAGAACTATTTTTCCTTGCTCAAAAAAAAACTTAATGAACTAATTCAAATTTATTTTTTATAAATTGCTCGATTCTGAGGATTTCAAATGAATTAAATTATTTTTTCTATAACTCTAGGAGATGAAATGATGGGTATGAACAAGATGTAGTGGGTAGCTCCTGTGGTACCACCCAGTGATCACTCGGGATGGGTTTTTAATCTAAAATGGGGGGTGCAATTCGAATGCTTTTCATGATTTACCACGGAAGATCGAGTAGCATTATAGGTATTATGTGTTTGTGTAAGTGTTTCACTTGCGCCGAAAAAATAACTATGTACGTCGTATTTTCTCTGGCTTTTATATAAGCTATGCCTACGGAACAAATAACTCTTTATTCCTATTGTTAAGTATGAAGAAAACATAATGTAAAATGAGCGGACAAGCTCCAACAACAAAATATTTACGTTCGTCCGTTTATTTATAACCAAGGTTCAAATGCTCTTTTTTCGTTCAATCCACAACCCTGTATAAAACCATACTTAACTCTTAGATGCATGAGTGACTGGACCCTACACTCTTCCATAAGTGGGTCATAAATGACCCATGTTAGAATCAATGTGTTTTATGCCATTTTTGTCATTTTGGTTAAGAATAATCAATTGTATAATATTTAGTATTATATTTAGGACCACACAAGAATGATTTCATGTTTGAAATATGTTTATTTTTCAATTTTTAACATTTTGAAAAAGAAAATTACCCAGAACAGCAATAGAAAAATGTGTCTTGTCTCATCCCTGTATGCAGCTCAGACAAACTACCTGTAATACAAAAACTTAAAATGTCTAAAAGGGAAGTTAAAAATGTAAATGGCATTATATCAAAAACATGTTTTTTGAGGAATACCTGGAATATGAAATAATAACAATATTTCATTACGAAGATATTTCAAGAAAAACAACCTCACCGGATCACTTATGCATCTAAGGGTTAAATATCAGTTCTTGCAAGAACACAGTATAATTTCGGCTATTAGCTATAAAACTTAGGTGTCATGTTCAATACGTATTGAACCATTGAAGGAATGCTTTATATAAGGATATTTGAATTATTTGTATCGGTTCTTTATTAAGGAAGTAATTGTTTTAAAGAAATATGCTTACATTATTTAATTTTTTTTGGGGTGACGTCTAACATCCTCCAATAGATGGTTTGAAATTTAGAAGAACAGAAATCATGAATTATTTATTTTGTTTACTTCTATCTAAAGTTATTTAATATTATCGCAAGATTCTTAAAATGACGTTTTAGAGCACATCGCAATACATTTGTGTTCCTTTCAATTTATAAATAAATCCTTTTTGATTAACTTTTCTTTTCCTTCAAACCTTCACATTGGAGAAAAAAATTCCCTTTTTCTTAAAAATATATAATTATAAACAAAAAAATATATTATTTTGCTCCAAAAAAGTTGTAAAAGGAATAATATTGGGTTTTGTTTTTTAATAGGCCAGAGTGATATTCAAAATACAATGTATTGGATGATAAAATCGTATTATTTTATTTTCTCAGTATTCTAAACGTATTTATGTGTACATGTATACTCTTCAGATATTTGATAACGTAACATAATTATTTTGCTGTCTTTACTAAACTTTGTGAAAAAAAGTTGCCCTATCAGGCGACTACGACTAAATACTTTGAAGTACTTTAATCAAAGTAAATTAGTCCAAAAGTACCTTCATATCAAGATATTTTGTATCTCTCATCTAAATAGTGCTTAGGCTTAACTCTAAACAAAGTAATTATTGTTGGAAGAAAGAAAATTAAGATAAGTACTTTGATCAACTTTCTTGCTCCTCATCAGACTTTAACTGAGTTATATAATATTATTTCTTGTCCTTCCTTGCTCTAGTATGAGCATGATTGCTTTATAACGTTACATTATGGTGGTGCTCGAAAAATCAACCATAAACATTATTATTTCAGCCGGCAAAATATTTTTCCTATATGTTCTTCGTCTTATAGTAAAAGATATTGCTTAATTAATATGTGATATTGAAGGAATTTTTCAAAGGATTAATAAATGGCATAGATCCAGATCCCCCCCTGTAAAAGGTAATTTGTTTTTTTAGGATGATAGTATTAACTCTGAATCAAGTTCACCGCTTCAAAAGCCACGGGTGAAGTCTTATTTCATAAGATAACTTCTTTTTTAACTGCTCTCCTTTTCTTTCAACCAAGCAGGATTGAGAAGAAAAAAGGACGACTCAGTTTGTTATTATATTCTTCTATTTGCAATAGCCAATACCTTTATTACAATTACTTATACGGGTAAATCCTCATAATCATTTGTGTGCTTAGAAAATATCAGCTTTCCAGAGTAAATTGCATGTATTTGTTGTTTGTCGATAATGATTTTGATAATACGTGGGATTCGCAACATATCTTCTATTAATTTGGTTTAATAGCATGTTGAAGAATACATGATATGAGTATTTTTAGAGAAATAAATTACATTTTTCAAACTGCCAAGACGTAAAGGCAAAGTTTAAGCTATAAATATGGGTGCATATGTTTATATAATGCATTAAATTGAATTTATATATATATATATATATATATAGAGAGAGAGTAGAACACGCCAGTACACACAGAGCTAAAGTTCTTCCTTAACGTTTTCACGCAAGACCTGAAGGCTCTAGAAGCATGAATCTAAATACTCAAGTTGTAAATAATCTTTTCATATGCCAATATTATTTCATTTACGACAAGATTCAGGCCCTAAGTAGTAGGCCTAAAATTGTTTGAATAAAAACATAGTTTTGCCTTTTTTTATTTGTTTAGCATATTGATTTGGGACCTAATAAGTTACCTCAAGGCCAACAATCCACGACTCTTATCTTGAGTTGCATTTTTTATTTATACCCTTGGGAACATATACATTATACTTATTTGGAGAGAAAATAAAGAAAATAAAAGCAATATATTTATAGTGAGTAGTTTATATAATTTGTAATCTATAGTAACGGTAGAGTAGTATGCGTAGTAATACACATATTAGGTGTGAAGGTCGATGTACATTGTAAACGTTATTGCATTACGAAGGCAAAATATCTTAGGGTTATTTGTTGTGTATATATATATATATATATATATATATATATATATATATATATATATATATTATAGATATATATATTATATATATATATATATATATATATATATATATACAGGGTGATTCACTTAAATTGAGACTCACATATTACAAACTACAATCTTTGTATTAAATTTTACACAAATAATTTGTAAACACAATGATAGCACAATGTGTAATTTACAAAATGTATTTCATTAAATTTTCACATATCCTTCTTTGGCCTTCACTACAGCTTTGAACCTCCTCACGGTGGAGGCAACACAGGCAGGAATCTCTTCCTCAGACAAAGAGGCCCAGGCCTGAATCAGCTTCTTCTTTAGAATCTCCACCGATGGCCAGGACTTGCTACACACCCTTGTCTCCAGAATGGACTATATTCCAAAGTCCATCGGATTCAGATCTGGGGAGGAGGGAGGCCACAAGTCTTTGGACCAAAAGTCTGCAAACATATCAGTGCAGAAGCTTTGAACCAATTTGCTGGTATGGGATGGAGCTCCATCTTGTTGGAACAGTAAAGAGCCGTAGGATACTCTCTTTGTACCCATGGAACGACTTCCTCTGAAAGAAGATGCAGATATACCGCCTGGTCGATCTTCACGCCCTCCTCGACAAAGATAATTGGGGCCTTCTTCCCGTCCGACGTCACTCCCGCCCAGACCATGACTGAGGGTGGCTTTTGCCTTCTGAAGAGAGTCCTCAGCTGCACGGGGATGTCTTCCTTTTTCTAGATAAAACCCGGTCATTCTGACTGTTGTGGATGGCTTGGACCGTGAAAAGCTTTGTCTGAGGAAGAGATTCCTGCCTGTGTTGCCTCCACCGTGAGGAGGTTCAAAGCTGTAGTGAAGTCCAAAGGAGGATATGTGGAAGTTTATTGAAATACATTTTGTAAATTATACATTGTGCTATCATTTTTGTTTTGAAAATATTTGTGTAAAATTTAATACAAAGATTGTAGTTTGTAATATGTGAGTCTCAATTCAAGTGAATCACCCTGTATATATATGAAGGGAAAAGATTGTGTCGTAGAGGCGTTTATATCTAAAAGAAAAATAAATGTTTTGTAAGAAGTTTAAGCGCGTGTAGATTTTATTACTGTGAACAATATTTACATAAATACACAAACAATATACTATGTCTAAGGCAATAAAGAGTATTATCATGTATTTCATTTTGACTGTATCTCAAATTGCGCTCACAAATATTTGTTGTTTGTGTTGCATGTGTCATAGCAGCTTAGAGTCAGACATTGTATTTTTTCCTCATAATCATGCATCAGCTCCCATAAAAAAAATATATACATAAATAATTAAAAAAATATTTGATCAAATGAAATATTTGTTTTGTATGGTGTTTATTCTTATTTCCTTTTAAGAACTTCAGCACATAAAACAGTTTTACAATATACAAAAAATAACTTGAGCAACTTAAAAATATATAGTTATAAAAAATCTGAAAGAAATGTTAAAATATATATGATTACACTGGGGAACAGTGAAAAAGTTTCTTGGGATATATCAACTTATATGAATACCTAATGGGTCCCTGATAACTAAATTAAAAACCATTTTTCTCAATCAGGTCAAATTTTTTGAAATTTTGAGTTTTTTGTTTTTTCGACTTTTAGACAAAATCAAAACATTTTTGTTTATTGAGCTACAAAAATTGTATGGGTGTTTTTGGAAATGGCATGGTCATATAGGTGGGGGCGGAGACTAGTTTAAGTTGAAAAAATTATCAGAGAGGCCCAAAAAGCCATAAACTTTTGACCGATTTCGAGCGATTTTTGTTACTTTTGTTTATAGAGATACAAAATTAGTATATAAATTGCATACTCATGTTAGTGGGGGCGAAGATAGGTTTTGAGAGGATTCATTAAAGATAAATCAACATAAATTTCTTAAAAGAGTTTTTGCAAAATTGCTTCTAATATTTAAACTGTGTCTCCTAAAGAATGATAAAGAGCGGGCCCCTCCCATTGTGTGTGTTAGTTGCATTACACAATTTATAGAATGGTCTAAAGGCAAGAAGAAGAACTTAAGTTTTTGTGTACCTATGGTGTGGAGAGAACCAAAAAAAACCACTCAGATGATTGCCATTTTTGCGCTATAAACCGTATAGTATAAATAAAAAAACAAAAAGAGTTTAAGTATCCAAACTTGGATTCTGCTATCAGACCAGTGCTCCACAGTAATATGTTCGAATTCCAGTGTTCGAGTCACTTCCAGATGTTACAGATGATGAAAGTGCGACTGAGCAGTTGAAATGTGATAGTTCACACAATCATGATGATGTACACTTTGAAGGTACAACATCATAGCCAAGCAGTTCAACCAGGTGAATGAAATGACCTTGCGAGAGACTTCAACTTGCGCAAAAAATATGCAGAACTTTTGGCCTCTAAATTGAGTTAGAATAATCTGCTTCAAAGTGGTACAACAATATCCTTCTACAGAACAAGAGATTCAGAGTTTGTTCCTTTCTTCTCTGAGAAAGATGGACTTGTTTACTGTAATGACATTCCTGGTCTCCTGGATAAGTTAGGTAACTACAATCCTCAAGAGTGGAGACTTTTCAATGACAGTTCTAAATAGAGTCTCAAAGTTGTTCTACCCCATAATTGAAATAAATATGGATCCATTCCTGTTGCCCATGCCACTCAACTAAAAGAAACCGAATTCCCTTACTTTCACTGTCACTGGGATAGTAGGGCAAGGGAAGAACACTGGTTGAGGAAGGTGTGGTCAGAGAGGACTCATATGACTGTTGGAGAGAAAAACGTTATTGTTGAGCCTCTGGTGGACAGATCAAAGATCATTTTCCCTCCTCTTCACATTAAGGATTAATGAAACAATTTGTCAAATCCCTAGATAAAGATGGAGACTGTTTTAATTACATTTGTGATGCATTCCCTGGACTGAGTAAAAAAGAAGGCTGGAATTTGTGATGATCCTCAGATCCGAAAGCTATGAATGATCATCTGTTTGTTTTTATTATGAACCAGATTGTGTATAATGCTTGGAGTTCCTTGCCTTGGTTGTGGATATTTTTTTTGGAAACAACAAGTCAAGCAATTATGTGAAGCTTGTAAACAGTATGCTTGTGTGCTAAAACCAGCTAAATGCATATATGAGCATCAAATTTAGTTTCCTTTTCTGTCACCTGGAGAAATTTCCTGAAAATCTTGGAAGTGGTAGTGGTGAGCAGGGTGAGAGGTTTCACCAGGACATGAGGGACATGTAGAAGAGGTACCAAGGAATATGGGATAGCCACATGATGGGTGACCTTTGCTGGAGCATAGCTCTGGCTAACCTAATTTGCAACACTAGAGGAGATCTTTAGAGATAAGTTTTATACTGCTAGTAATTGGCATTCCATGCTTTTCAATTTGAATATGTTTTTTATATAGTAAGTAATAAAAAGCTTAAAAAATCATTTTTGTTTTACTTAAGTTGTAATATACATAATATGTATACTGAAAATATGCAAAATTTCGTCATTTTACAAAAAGTAAATGAATTTTTTGGGCCTCTCTGATAATTTTTTCAACTTAAACTAGTCGCTGCCCCCACTTATATGACCATGCCATTTCCAAAAACACCCATACCATTTTCGTAGCTCAATAAACAAAAAAGTTTGATTTTGTCTAAAAGTAAAAAAAAACTCAAAATTTCAAAAAATTATGACCTGATTGAGCAAAATGGTTTTTAATTTAGTTATCAGGGACCCATTAGGTATTCAAATCAGTTGATATCCCAAGAAACTTTTAATTTTTATTTGTTGCCCTGTGTTATCATATACAATAAAACAGGTAATCATAATAACACTAAGGTAATTCTTTAATTTAATTTATGGGTTTTTTCTATATCTTATATTAGTGAAGAAGGAAATTGTGTGTCGATGCGAGGAAAAGTGAAGCAGACTGGACACTTTCTATAAGGATGCAAATCGACGTAAAACAGAGAACATAACAACAGTTTAAAACAGGACTCAATCAACAGCTTTTTAGTAAACTTTGTTGTTTATAATGCAAATAAATATAAATGAGATATTTACATTAATAGAACAACTTAAAAGACGAATATGCAAAAAACGTAATATAAAAAGGGCATTAAGGCGTGTTCAACTCTCAGTGTTGGGGGCGTAGGTTCGAATCCCGTGAGGGGATGGTCATTTTTGGTCTACCTCATGATAAGGTCCTTAGCTTCGAGTGACTACTTCTAATGCTATAATGCTATTTATATGTCGGATGCAATTCTATCGAACCAAATTGGCAAAAAAGGTCTATGTTTCTAGTTTATATTTTAGTGCATTTTATTTTACACTGGAAAAGGGGGCAAAAAATTAAAAGCATGTCTCAATAGAATAAAAACTGTTTTGTAATACAGGAAAAGTAGGTTACTAATGTTTGAAACGTCAGAAATGTCGTGGTTATTGGAATTTAAATTCCTGGGGTTGATGATGGTTTTACGCCAAAATAGCTAATGCCACAAAAACAGCTAGTTCATAATAGCAATCCCAAAAAAGCTAATAACCATAATAGTCAATGGAAAGTATAGCTAGTTACAACAGCTAATTACCAAAAAGCTAAGCCATAATAGCTAAGGGCCAGAATAGCTAGTTCCAAAGCAGCTAATGATATTAATTGACAATGAGATGTTGGTCAACATGAATAATGTATACTTTTTGTGCAATACTGATGTAATATAAAACAATTGGGTGTTATTATCACGAGATAATATAATTGTGAATTGTAAAATAGCATAGTACTACCTATATTGCTTGATTATAT
>CP045904.1:9649980-9684946 GCA_013387185.1 Caligus rogercresseyi | reverse complement strand
TTTCTAAAAAAAACGTCATGACTACGCAGTACTTTTTTGGGAAATTCTTTCTAAAAAAAAGTCACACACTACGCATTACTTTTTAGGAAATTCTTTTCTAAAAAAAAAGTCAACATAACGCATGACTTTTTTTGGAATTCTTTTCAAAAAAAAAAAACGTAATCACTACTCGTACTTTTTTGGGAAATTATTTTTAAATATTTGAAACGCTGAACGCTAACGGAATGCTGAATGCAAAAAACTTGAACGGAACGCTAATTTTTTTTTTGAACGCTGAACGCTCACAAGCCTGATTTCACTAGTAGGTATACAAATGTAAAAAAATCCTACGCGACCCATGAAATAATACTTAACCTCTTATTTATTAAAATAAACGCTATTGTGTATGAAAGAAAATACACATACAATAGAAATAAAAAAGCTTTTTACGCCTGCATAACTTGAGGTGTTGTCAAAAAAAATATCACAATTGGCAAACAAGTATATATTTTTTAGTTAAATATAAAACTTCTGATGGCATCACAAGTGTAATATTTTCTTTATCTTTAGGTTTGGTATTGAATACTTATACTTAGATGGAAAAGAACAAAGGATCTCTTATAATGGAATAAGGACAATTGTGAACTCTTGGGATTTAGCAGAATCTCCATCGAAGAACTTTTATATCAAGGAACTTAAACGAAAGAATAATTTTTCACTTACCTTAACATATCAGCCTTTCTTGTAAATTGGCTTTATTATTATATTAAAAAAATATAATAAATTGACGTGTTGTATAATAAAATTTTATAAAATATAAATTTGTTTTTAATTATTATATCTATTGTGATAGTATTATATATAATATAGGTATATATATATATTTGGTATTTCTACCAATAAAACACGAAAGAATCCGAAAGGTATCTTTATTATTACTCTAGTCAGAGTGTACACTGAATAATCATCCCTTATCAACCGGCCAAGGATCATGACGTGTAGGGAATCACTACACTACTCCCCTCCCGGTTTAAAATTTCGTCGCACGAATAATATTACACATAAAATAGGATTGTTTATGTACAAATAAAAACTTTAAAATAATTGGCACTAAATAGAAACATATGCAGCTTTTAAACGGTTAAGAGATTGCTTTGTAGAGGTGCCTCGTCGGTTGAGAATAAAATAATCTTCATGCTTTTCCAATATTTCGAACGGTCCCTCATATGGCGTATCGAGAGGCCCTCTAATTGGAGGCCTCATAATGAAGGCCTTTTTCGCCAACCGCAGTTTCTTCTCCTCTGATGAGACGTCATGACTTTTTGGAATGTGATGGTTTGCTTTAAAATTTTGATTAATGGTTTTCAACCTACCAAAGACGTCCGGAACCGAGGGAGGACGAATCTCTTCTCCATATACTTCCTGAGCAGGAGATACGCCTGAGTCCGTCCGAGGCGTTGTGCGAAGATCCAAAAGCACCCTATGTAATGCCTTGATCCAATCCTCGGAGTTTTCTGTTAAACGGGCCCTTAAAGCCTCTTTAAGAGTCCTGTGAGCCCTCTCTACAAGCCCATTAGCCTGAGGGTTATAAGGTGTAGTAAATTTAGAATTGATGCCCAAAATGTCACATGTATGTTTCCAGAACTCTGAAATGAACTGCCTCCCGAGATCCGAGGTTATTAAGGACGGAACACCAAATCTTGATATCCACTGTGTTTGGAACGCCTCGGCAATCACAGGGGCCGTTGTGTTAGAGAGGGGTATCGCTTCCAGCCATCTTGTTCTCCTATCAATAATGGTAAGAAGATATCTCATTCCGTTGACGGGAGAGAATGGACCAACCAAGTCGATGTGGACATGGTAAAACTTCTTTTCGGGTACATCAATTAGAGTTGGCTTCTTTTTCACATGGGTAGTGATTTTCGTTTTGGCACATATACTGCATTCACTTATATATTTTCGCACATCGTCCTTAAGATTTTCCCAATAGTATGAAGATGCCAATCTTCTTGTTGTTGCTTGTGCACCTCTGTGGCTTTCAGAATGGACCTTTTTTATTATTTCTGTTACAAGTGAAGGGGGAACAATTGGTCGAGGAATGGGGTTGCGGATATCACAAATGATTTCAAAACCACTTACGTCATGATGACCACGGTCTCTATTTAATATTATCCCTTCGTTCTCCTGGAGTGAGGCGAATTCCGCCCAGTCAACGACATCAATCATTATGTTATTGAGCCTAGACAAGAAATCAGCAGGGATATTGTTTTTGCCACTTATGTGATGCAATGTTGCACCGTACTCAGAGACTTCAGCAAAATAGCGATGTACCTTATTAGACCAAGTAGGATTTTTAGATTTAATTGCATCAATAAGAGGTCTATGATCGGTAAAAACTGTAACCGTTCGCCCTTCAATGAAGTATCTAAAGTGACGAAGGGATTCTCTGATAGCAAAAAGTTCCCTTTCAAATGTTGAATATCTTGACTGTGTAGGATTCAAGGCTTTGCTGAAAAACCCCAATGGAAGAAACCCTCTTTTTTCGTCACGCTGCTCCAGGACTCCTCCAATCGCCTTGTCCGATGCATCCACAGTTAAGAAAAGTTCTCCTTCCTGAGAGTAATGCTTCAATGTAGCAACAGATGATAGCGTGTCCCTTAATTTGAAGAATGCATTATTACCCTCTTCTGTCCACTCAATGACGGCACTTTTTACCCTAGGAAGTAATTTGTAAAGAGGAGCTAATAACTCACCAAGGCCTGAAATGAACCTCCGGTAATAATTGACCATTCCAATCAATTTATGCAAATCCCCACCCTTCCGAGGTCGATCAAGTTTGAGGAGTTGCTCGAGTTTCTCTTGTATTGGACGAATTCCACTTTCACTTATCACATGTCCAAGAAACTCAATCTCCGATTTGCAAAACATGCTTTTCTCCTCACTATATGCCAGGTCGTTGATTTTTAAGATTTGCATGACCTGTTTGATGTGATTATGATGCTCCTCCTCAGTTTTAGACGCTATCATGATGTCGTCAATGTAGGCAAATACAAAATTCAGTCCTCCAAAGAGAGAGTCCATAAGTCTCTGGAAGGTATTACTAGCGTTTCGTAATCCAAATGGCATTCTTATGAACTCATATAGTCCCACGCAAGTAGTAATAGCCGTCTTCTTGGAGTCCTCATTGGACATGGGGACCTGGTAATATGCTCGCATTAAATCTAACTTTGAAAAGAACTTACAGCCAGCAACATTTCGTATGAAATCGTGAATGTGAGGAATTGGGTAACGGTCAGGGAGTGTAAGTGTATTGAGCTGTCTATAGTCACCAACCATCCGCCAAGAACCATTCTGCTTCTGGACGAGGTGAATGGGGGAAGACCAGTTGGACTTTGATCTCCGTATGATACCGGCAGATAACAGCTTGGAAATTTCGTCTTTAACTATGGCCTCTTTCTCTGGAGTTAGACGACGGGTTCGAGAGAAGCAAGGGTTCCCATTAGTAAATATCTCATGACTTACTCCATGGCGAGGTTTGGGGCAGAAATCCATTTCAGACTTGAAGGTAGGAAAATGAGTTAGCAGTTCTGAAGCGATGTCACAGCCTTTTTTAATTACTGAACACAAAGGCTCATTCAGCTGTAAGGTCTTGAGTCTCATATTGACTGATATTCCGAAGTGGCTCAAAAAATCAGATCCAATGATACCATAGTCAATATCCGCGACAACGAATTCCCACTCCACTCTGCCAACAGGGTCGAACTCGACCCACATTTTTCTCAAGCCGTATGTTTTTACAGGAGTTCCATTGGCTGCGACTAGTTGAGGTGAGGGACGAAGTGGAGGATCCGAGAAAAGCGTCTGTGAAACAATTGATCGCTGAGATCCTGTGTCAACAAGGAATTTCGTTCCATTGCTATAAATAAATAGGAGACTATTGGTAAATGTAGGGTCGGTTTTTGGAGCACGGATGTTTAACGTCGGGATGAGGGCCCGACGATTACTTAGTTTTTTGAGAGGGTAAGCTTAGGACAAATGTGGGGAGTTTCACATTTAGTTGCCTTATTCCCCCATTTCCAGTGATAGAAACATCTACGGGGGGCTTGCTGCGGTTCCTGGGGGGTGCTTCGGGGGATTTTGATCGCATTTACTTCTTGATGATTTCCAGCTATAGTTGTATGATATTTAACTATTCTGGTGAATTGTGTTAGGGTAAGATCCGAAAATTGAACGGAAAGCCCAGCTCTTTTGCTCTCCGGGAGACTCCTTACGAGAATTTGCTTAATAATTTCTTCGCGGACATCCGAAATATTGGACAGGTAGTCTTTTGCACGGCTCACAATTTCATTTACTGAGAACCTACCAGGAGCTTCGATGAGTTGAAAGAGCTTCTCAATTTTATCTTGGGTGGATATTTTATGCTCATCCAGGATCCTGGCCTTGAGGTCGGAGTAAGGAGTCCCGCTCGCTCCCTCCTCACATTCATCATCGAAGAGATCTAAAACGTTGTCATCCAATCCTGAGAGCAAATGGTTATACTGCTCCTGCTCATCTTCGATTCGATAGAGCTTGAATTGAGCTTCTAGACGTCGGAACCAGGATTTGGGCTTAGTTGGCCAAAATGGACATATTCTGAGTTGCCCCACGAACTGTGAAGGCTCTCTGCTAGCGTTAGCCCCAGTTTTGGGCATGTCGGGGTCACCAGTTTGGTATTTCTACCAATAAAACACGAAAGAATCCGAAAGGTATCTTTATTATTACTCTAGTCAGAGTGTACACTGAATAATCATCCCTTATCAACCGGCCAAGGATCATGACGTGTAGGGAATCACTACATATAATATATATTAGTGAATATATGTTTATATTATATAAGATTAAAAGTGCTAGTACATACATGAAACGCGACTTTATCTTAAAGAATAGAGAACATTAACTAAGTTGTACGTGTAATAATGTCCTATTTTATTAGTAGTGTAGCTATACATTTGTAATCCTGTTCCATCACAATTACATAAACACCATTAATTAAAGTATGAATATAGGACATCTTGGGTGAATTAAATTAAAGAAAATCATGGATGTTTATGGGAGCGTTGAAATAAAAGAAACAAAAGCTGAGTTATTTGCTAAAGCTTTTTGAAAAATTTAATGAACGAACTTTTTAGGAATAAAACCTTAATAAATTATTTTTTTCCATACACAAAAAAATGTTGATATCAGGATCTATACAGGTTGGTTATAGAATATATGTAGTAGTTCTTGCAAGCTCATCAATAAATATAATTTTTTCAGTTAATAAGTCCATTTTTTCTTTTTAGATGTCTTATCAGTCAGAGTGATGACCATTTATCGTCAAGTATGATGACTTCAAGCTCCTGTATTCATTATATTAATATATGATATCGGAGAATTCCATCAAAAGATTCCTATGTGACATGGATGCCCAAGCACAAAAATAGCGTTCTCCGAATGTTGGTTTCTTTCTCTAAAGGTTGTGTTGCCATGGATGGTTTTCTTAACGTTCCCTGTTGATTATATTTACATTCTCAAAACTATATTTATTGTACATTCCTTTTAGTTATATTTTCGTTTCCTTTTGAGATAAATTGAATTTCTTTGAAAATATAGAAATGC
Source organism: Caligus rogercresseyi (assembly GCA_013387185.1). NCBI lineage: Eukaryota > Metazoa > Arthropoda > Copepoda > Siphonostomatoida > Caligidae > Caligus > Caligus rogercresseyi. The sequence goes on along the minus strand of CP045904.1, from coordinate 9,679,330 downwards.
TATTAAGGTTTATTTAACATTAAAATTAAGGACGAATTTTTGAAAAAAAAAAATATAACTATTTCAATTATAACAACGTTTGCATATTGTTAACACTTAAAAGGAGACAAATAAAAAGCAAATTACAATACACACATAGTATATATATATATACTATATATAATATATATATTATATAATATATATAATATATATATATATATTTATATATATTATATATATTATATCTACTAATATATATATATATATATATATATATAATGTATTTTTTGAAACTTGTTCATTTATTTAATAAATCTCAAAATAAAATATATCCAACAACCCAAAGGAAATGGCATAAAACATAAATAAGCATGATAGATTTTGTTTGATGTAGAACATATCAATAAGATATAAAATATTAGTTAAGACGATCAAATTATTATATACAAAGAAACAACTATAACATTTTTTAATTCCATATATTAATATGAAAATGAAGTACGGAAAGTAATAAAAAAAAACCTTAAATTTATTTTCATGAGTTTTTTTGAAATAAAAATATAGATTTTAAGAAGCTTGGAACCGTACACGTAAAATTTCAGCTAAGAACAAGAGTCCATGAGTTTAGTCCAAATCTTAATTTAATAAATCATTCATGAGTTCCCGTTCCAAGTATCACAGAACGGATCACAAGACTTAAATCCGAAATAAAAAAAATTAAATTGAACGTGACCAATAGTCCAAAATCCAAGTCATTAAAAATTAGAGAGTCCAAGAGACTCGCAAGTCCATAGCCATAGCATGAATGGACAAAGAAATGAAGAGAAATGCTGGATTCTCCATGACTGAAACATCCCCATTTGCAGCCTAGAGCACTACATTTTTTGGCACTTAAGAGATAGGTTTTTTTTTGCACTCACAACTTTTTGATTTTGTTATTGTACTGGAGTATTACTTGAAGCAAGCCAATATGGACGAAGTGGTAGAATATTAGTTATGTGCCGTTCGTAATTAAGTTTCTTCGGATAGAAGGTTTCTTGAAGTGACAATAGGATCCGGCTTTTATTTTTGGTGGAATAATCTCTCCTTCCCCTCTCACAATTCCAATTTTGAACCAATTAAATTTGTGTATTAACCATAGGATCTGGTTCGTTAATAAAATCCAATTATCATAATTAATAATGTAATTTTCTGCAACAGATGAATTTGCGTTACGTACCTTTTTGTTAGTTTTGGGAACGTTCCCGAGTGTATGGAGGTAACCAAAAGTGAGCGTTCATTTCGTTACTAATAAGAACGTTCCCCGAACGTTTGTTTTGTTAGTTTTTATGAAGGAACGTTATTAAAATGTTCGTTTTTGGTACGTTCGAACGTAAGCTATAGGGAACAAAAACTAACGTTATGGGTTGCTTGGGTGTGGCCCATGAGAAGGAACAGTTTATGTTTTTTAAGGTTGAAATTATCTTTGAATTAATGTTCACACCTCAACAACCGATGATGAAGTGAGGTTTTTTTTAAAGTGCCAACTTTTATATAATTATTAATTCTCATGTTTTAACCGATCACGTTTGAGGAAAGTATCTTCATTTGTTATTCTCATAGAGATATAAAGATATAGAGAGCTGATTGCATCCTTCAGAGAAATACATCATTGTGACTGTAAAAACTTTTAAAAAGATATACAGTAAACCCTCGATATAACGAACTATATGGGGGGAGGGCAGGGTCGTTATATCCGAAAGTTCGTTAAAGGGGGGCTCTGGAGTGTAAGGTATATCCTGCAGGAGTGACGACGAAGTGCCGTTGGACACATTTGGCAGATTAGTGGAGGAGGTCGAAGTCACAGACACACTGCTGGTCTCAGACTCTGTCCTAGACCTCTTCTCGGCTGGGGAGGGCCAGCCTTGAAGAAGTCAGAGATCTTCGTCTGTGTCTTCCTCTGCTGCACCTCACACATGGGTTCAAACTGCATGATCCGCAGCAGCTCATAATTCGGGTTCGGTAGCCTTAAATATAACGAACTTAGGTTCGTTATATTCGGGGCTTGTTCGGTCATGGACTAAAAAGGTTCGGTAGCCTCAGATATAACGAACTTAATTTCGTTATATATGAGGCTTGTTCGGCCAGCTCCAGGAAGTTCGGTATCCTCAGATATAACGAACTTAAGTTCGTTTATCTGAGGCTTGTTCGGCTAGCTCCAGGAGGTTCGTTGTATCCGAAGTTCGTTATACAGAGGGTTTACTGTAGGGAGTTTATTCTCTTCATCATTCATACATTCTATCTCTAAGATCAGCTTACGATGACGTCGTATAAATTACTTTGTTTATTTTGCACACACAGAAACATTAGAACGCTGTTTCTCTGCCATTGAAGGGAATCAGCTCTCTATATCTTTATATCTCTATGGTTATTCTTAGTGATAATCAGCTTTTTTTATTTGAACAAGTTTTCTACTATTATTCAAAAGTATTGATAACATCATGCAATAAGAAGAAGGAATAAGCAAGTTAGTTAAGTTTTCCTTTTATCCAATTAGATTGAGTTTCTTTAAAAAACTTTTTTGTTTATAAAGCAGTATAATCACGGGAGTAAATAAGCCATAGGGAATTTCAGCCTAATAAAAAAGGATTATCCAATGACGCAATGCTCTAAACAATATATTTACATATAATAATATGATATATAACATTTTGTAAAGTACAAATATATAGCTACGCTCCTTATAAAGTAGGATCCCATTACATTAAACTTAGCTAATGTCTCCTTTTATTATAATTTATATACAATCAAACCTGTCCAATGGCTACTTAAGGAAACAAAAAAAGTGGCCGTGAGAGACAGGTGGACGCTAAACATTGAAGTTTTTAGTTGTATTTTTATCTTCTGTGAGGAAAATTTGGTCGGCTATAGACAGGAGGCCGCTAACAGAGGTTTATCTTAATTTCAGTAACATCACTGGATATAAGTTTATATGTATCTCCTTCTCAACTCCTTAGACCTTGTTATAAAAGCATGGAGATTCAAACTAGTCCATATCCCATAGTACTTTCAAAGGCATTAGCATAGGAAGGAATAGCGTTAAGTCCGTCAGTCCTCCTTTCGTCTCTCGTCATGTCGCACCAAAGATCCCACAATCATCGTGCACCCGGAGGCTATGCACCTCAACAACGCTATCGTCGGCACTATGGTGGGCAAAACGGTGGGTACCGTAACGGATGTCAAAATCCCAATGGCGGCAATCATTACTTTAACCACCACAATGGACGCTCTCGCATGGACTATAACACTCCCCTCATACCAATCCCTCAACATCGTCGAACCTCCTCGACCCATTCCAGCATATCATCAAGTAGCTCTTCTTGCTCCCTCTCGAGTCGATTCAGCTCCTATGAGGAGCAGCAACGCTACATTGACTCCTTCGAAGCACCCTGGCATCCGACAACCCTTTTAACCAGGCCCCAAGCCACCATAACATGAGCGGAAATAGTTCTTTGGACGAGTCCTCTCTTGGAAGCTCTCCGCATCACCCCCAACACCTCTACGCCTTCCCCCCACCCCCGCCATCCAAAATGCAGCGTCTACTCCAACAAATCCGAAAACATGACGTGGAGAAACTTAAAACTATCAAAACTATATCACTTGAGGCCCTGACCCCTGATCCCAGGGATGACTGGCTTTCTCAAATGACTGTGGACGTATTCAAGCACAACGCCAGCAACAGTCATCAACCCCTATTGGAAGAAGAGGAGGAAGAGAGCTTCGAGTCATCCTCGAGCTCTGTAGAGGATGATCCGGAACACTTTGAGTTCAATCATCACATCAACTCCCTCCTTGAATTAATTAGTTCTTAATCAATTATATTAGTATGTTCATTTTATACTTAGAAATAATATTTATCTCCTTTTAGCCATATTAGGGGGCAATTTAAGAGAAAGAAAGACAAAATTATAAAACCCCTTACTCATATATATTTAATAAGATTATATATATTCTCATATTTAATTATAATGTTTTAGTCGATTATTGTGTATTTAAAAAAAGAAGGAACAAACTAGAAGAGTCTTGTGGACTTTTTACATTTTTTTTAGTAAGGTGGATGCATTTCCATTTTCTTTATTTAAAAGTATTTATATCTTTAGAAATAAATATTAATTATCAAATATTATTCTTTTAGTCGATTAATGTAATGAAGGAATCAAAGAATCTAAGAGTCTCTAATGACTTTTGTATACATATTATGTAGATGGACTCATTCCATTTGCTTACTTTAAGAGATATTTTTATATCGTGTTTTTTATAATACTAATTATAAGATGTCTAATAATATATTTTTTAGTCGATTATTGTAATCTTATATATATTGAAATCGAAAATAGTCCATATGGACTTTTTTCTATTTATAGATTAATTGAATTTTAGTTGTATTTGCTCTTTATTTAAAGAGCTAAACAATATTTATATCTTGTATCTCAAATAATATATATTTCATGAGAAGAAGTTTTAAAAATAAAGAAAAATGTATTCCATTTGGTTTGAATAAATATATCATTTTGTAATAGTAATAAATCAAGTTGTTTTCTTTTGGGTAAGGTTTGGAAAATAATTTGACAAAGTCATTTGTGGCTAATTGGAGTTATAGATGTTATTATAGCTATTTCTTACACAGGCCTCCGTATTTGGTAATTATTTATTTTTTAGAGTTAATGTTTGTTAATAGCAATAGCTAAGATGTAAAATATGTTTTAAGTTAATATTTCTATTATCTATAACTTAGTAGTAAAATTAGCCTGTTTTACTTATTAGTTTCTAAATAATATTATTAAGTTGTATTTAATTTATATTATAGTACAAAAAAGTTTAAATATCTTATGTTCTAATACTTTTTTATTCATCAATTAAGAAGATACGAGGACTATAACATATTAATATTATACTGCATCCTTGGTGGTTGCTAAGAAGCTGAAGTAATAAAAGTCGATGGTTGACTGCATTTCGATCATATTTTCGTGAAAAAAGCTTGCAGATAAATAAATTTTTATCTATCAAAATTTAAAATTAAGGCAGAGACTGTACAACTTTCAAAAATTGACATTTCTTGTTCTCGTTCTAATTCTAGGAATTAATTCCAGATTTTAGTGACATATTGAACCAAATCCATTTAATATTGATTTAAGTTAAGTAGAATTCATTATTCTTTAAGGTGATCGTATAAGAGTGTATTTAATTGTTAATAAAATATGAGTGTTAAGTAACATGTTTTTTAAAATATTATTTCGAAGTTTCATTGCAAATTATATTTATTAATTTTATTATTATATTGTTTGAAAGTATATCTGCAACAGCTCTCACAGGAGACTAAAGTACAACCCCTATAGCCTACGAATTAAATTATAACTCCTCTTACATTTAAAATGTCAATGACATTATGTATCAAAGATGGTTATTTATATTTTATATTAGGAGGAGGGAAAATCCCATGAGGAAAGCACTTATTGATTTTTTATGCCACTCTCCTTACAACAAAAAAATATTATTATTTTAGTTTACATGCATGCTTGTTTAAATGTATTCAGGGAGGCTCATAACCTACAAGGGAGAAAGTGTGGTCTCATATTTCTTCCTTAATAATTTCTTATACCTGTTTATATATGGACTTCAATATTTTTTAGGCAAAAGTCGTCTCTTTATTTCATATAAATAAAGACGATAATTTTTATCAGAAAAGTGACGATAAGAATCTCAATTTCCGTGATTCAACTTATAAAAAGGGAGTGGTACAAATACGTTAGAATTAAAACTGATTATCAGGTTTTATTTTTCTTAGCTTTAATATTTTAAATGCATTTCTACAATAACTGCATACATGTTAACAAGAATATGAAAAAATAACCAAGTCTCAAAGACTTAGGGACAATGGAAATGATCTTCTTGGATTCCGTAATCGGGCAAAAACCTTAAAATCGTTTTCATCATATTTAATATTTAATAAAATTCATTAGTTAAATATATCTTAATAAACGCAGTATAATAAAACAAATAAAAATATAGCAGTCTGAATTCGAATGGGAGATTTCCAAGTCTACCTTTGCAGAGTGTAAATATTAGTTTAGCAGAAATATCACATTAACTGACTGACATGACATTACACACGGAAAACATTCGATTATTTAAGTTAGTATTCATTTAAATAATGCATCGTTCGATTTCTTTAATTTAATGGTCTAGATTAAAATAATTTTACAGAACAAAGGGTTCAACTTAAAAACCAAATTAAATTGAATACTTTATTTTTTAAACATGTTACCATCCGTGGTTACCGTATGCAGCAAAATGAACGATATGCAATATTTCATTTTGAGAAACATATTTTTTCAAGTCCTTCCTTCTTCCTTCAACTATAAAAAAAATGAATTTAGTGTTATTTAACACTAAATAATTTATAGCTATCATAAAAACATGAGCATCCCAATGTATTTAAGTTATTATGTCTAACTCAAATCTGATAAGTATAATTAACAGCATAGATTTTTTCATAAGGCAGGTCCTTCAATAAATAATATTTCTTAGAACCAAACAAGTTAAAAAAGTTCGTATTTTTTTACTTTTTGGAGTTTAATAGACAAGCAACTGTAGCGCGAAGGAGGAGGAGAAATGACGACTCATGTAGATGTTGAGCTCTTGCCTGCTTCTTATATACCCGCAGGCAAGAGTACTTAAGATTAAGAACCTGCTGAGGTGTGAGATTAAGAAGTGGTAGGTAGACTTGCTGTTACTAAGCAGGTCAATCCGCTACACAACCATATTTACTGGGTTTTTTGCTCACAAATGTGATACATCAATCACAGGTCCCTAAAATCGGAACGGAAGTTCATTTCTAAAACAAAATATAGCTCTAAAATATTTTTTATAATAGTTTAATATTTCTAGTTTAGTAAGTGACTCCCCAAAAATGCCATAACATGAATATTCATGGATAAGTGCACTCTAATGGGAAGCATCAATGTTTAAATGATCAAATATTTGTGCCAGCCAAATAATTGTAACATGCACATACAATTATGTATTATAAATTATTAGTGATAAAAACAACATTAATTGTTTTCTAAAGCCTAAATTCCTAACTAATGCATCAAGTAAAAATACTGTCAACCCTCAAAGCTTATCTACTTCTTTAGGATTCAAAATATTGATCAACGTATTTTAGATGGATCCACTTATTAAATGAAATAAAAACACTAGACTTTCTTAGTTCATCATTGGGAATAATCATTTTATTATTTGGCAAACCTTAATATTAAATAATAATTACATTTATTTTAATAAATGTGTTTTAAATAGAAATATCTATGTATTATATAATTTGGCCTTCTAAAGGCATTTCGCGTGTATCATTAAATGAAATAAATTAAGTAAACATATACATATATTTAATCGTCCTTTTGTTTTTCCGAATATTAATTTAATTAGAGCATGAGAGATTGACTTAATATATATTTCTCATCACCCCTGTTTTTTTAGTATGGCTTTCTGAATTTGTCGCCGACATATTTGGCCTTTGAGCCGAGTTCCTCTTCAATGCGGAGGAGTTGGTTGTACTTGGCGAGACGCTCAGATCTGCAGGGAGCTCCAGTCTTGATTTGCCCGGTGCAGAGTCCAACTACGAGATCAGCGATGAAGCAGTCCTCGGTTTCTCCGGAGCGATGTGACACCATGGTGCCCCAACCATTGCTTCGGGCGAGGTTGTGGGCCCGGATGGACTCTGTCACGGAGCCAATCTGGTTCACCTTGAGAAGGAGACAGTTGCAAGCCTTCTTCTCAACGGCCATTTGGATACGCTTGGGGTTCGTGACGGTGAGATCGTCGCCAACAATTTGAATGTCCGTCTCCGCAGTCAATTTTGTCCATCCCTCCCAATCATCCTGGTGAATTATACGAAAAAAATTAATGATAAAATAACAATAATTAAAGTCATGATAACATTTTTTTACTATTTGGTTCCATGGATTTTCAGTATCCATGTAAAAATGAAAATGAATTATTACAGCATTTAAGATAATCCATTGAATCTTATTAAACTTAAATTTAAAGATACAGACTTGAAAAATAACAAAAACAGTTTATGACTACCTATTAATTATTATATAAAAGCAACAATAGAAAGGAAAATTACTTCCATAGATTTGATACACTATCCATGTTTTAGCCTATTTGGTTCGAAGGAAAAGTAAGTATCATCCGTATAGATATGAATAAGCATTACTAAAATTAGTCCATCGAACGAAGAAATATCTTTAATGAGGTTTATGAATTTTTACCTATCGGGAGTCAAACCTGCGCCTTAAACATTGTTCACGCTTCCACTGGCCTGACATGCTTCTTGATCCACTCATACAATTTCAAATTAGAAGCCTTTATTAACACATTAAGACCGAAACATAGATACACATGTTGAATATATATATATATATATTTATTTCTAATTATGTTTAATACAGTTAAATTTGTAGAGAATGTTACATGGTTTCGGAGGTACGTTGTTTCAATTTTTTTATTCACAGGATGTCATAATTTAAAAAAAACTACTATAAACGATATATTAAGTAATTGTGTACTTTAAATAAAATTAATGACGGTTTTTTTCTTTCTTGCAGATTTGAAGTAATTCAAAATGCACAAACGTCATCTTTATAAAGTCCATAATGTCTATTCAGATTGATTTTCGATTTAATTATGGGCGAAGAGAATTCATAAACGAAAATAGTTATTTCTATGCTTAAATATTAAGAATTAAATGAATGACTCAAGTTTTCTAGAAATTGAGAAAAAGTGCAAGAACCATCTATAAACCAGTCTTAAACAGATAAAAAATATAGAGTATAATAAGAGAAATACATGAGTTTGTCTACTGTTGAGGAAGGAAGACCTAATCAAAAAGATCTTTTTTTTACATAAGCCCGGATAAATAAATTAAAATCAAACACAGAAGTCAATTTCAAGCCGTTTCTATTAGTAAGTAAGTATTAAATAGTGTCCACTTATAGACAGCTTATTGCTTCTCAAAATATTACTGTTATTAGAGGGTCTCAAGGCGTCTGTTAAGATAGGTTGTGTATCAAATAGGAGTAAATAATCTATAATTTTTAGAATTACCTGATCGTAGGGATCCTCAATGGAGAGAACGGGAGCATCCTTGATGAATCCCTTGTACATTTCTCCAAGGGCATCAGAGGAAATCCAATCTGCCTCTTTGGAAGCGTCATTCTTAAAGTCCAAGTCGTACTTTCCCTTCTTATAGAATTCAGATGCGGCCACATCCATGCCGATCTTAATCTTCCCGTATATCCAGCCTTCTCAATGGCCCCCACAAGGAGATCAATGGCCTCCCCATTGGCCTGGAAGTTAGGAGCGAAGCCACCCTCATCTCCAACAGCAGTGGCATCAAGGCCGTACTTCTTCTTGATGAGGGCCTTGAGGTGATGGTAGATCTCGGATCCCATGCGCATAGCCTCGCTGAAAGAAGGGGCTCCCGTGGGGAGGATCATGAACTCTTGCATGGCTAGCTTGTTCCCGGCGTGAGAGCCTCCGTTGATGACGTTGAAGGCCGGCACAGGCATCATGACTTCCTTGACTCCTGAGAGGTCTGCGATGTGACGGTAGAGAGGTACGCCCTTGTGTGCAGCGCCGGCCTTGCAGACGGCCATGCTGATGCCAAGGATAGCGTTGGCACCAAACTTGCTCTTGTTCTCAGTGCCGTCAAGAGAAATCATGAAATCATCGATTTCCTCCTGCTTGACAGGGTCGAACTCCTTCTTGACGAGCTCGGGGCCAAGGACTTCGTTGACGTTCTTGACAGCCTTTAGGACACTCTTTCCATGCCAGGTGGAGTCCTTGTCACGGAGCTCTAGGGCCTCGTGAACGCCTAAGTAAGGAGAAAAGAAGAACTTACTAGTTATTATTTGTGTGGAGAAGATATATAAAAATAAGCATTAATATATCTAATTGTAAAAATTCCAGAGCCAAATGTAGTTGAATATAATGCAAATTAAAATCAAACTTCAATTCCTAAGTGTTCTTTAGGACAAGAACTATTCGAGAATATGCATTTCAAAATGTAATTATAATTTCAGGACCGAATATAAGTAATTATATATAATGCAAATTAAAGTCCTGGTTAAATTACGAAGTTTTTAATTAGAACTGTACAGAATTAAGCATTTCAATGTGTAATTATAATCCGTTCAGTTCTAAATATATGTATTATAATATAGTCCAAATTAATTTCCTGGTTTAGTTGCTAAGTATGTATTATGACAAGAACTGTGCAAAAATATGAATTTTATTATGGAATTATAGTCCTTTTAGCATTTTCTTGAAAATAATTTAAATACAAGTAGAGTTCCAAGTTACATCAATTGTCTCAATTGCAAATACGGACAAGGAGAAGTAAAAAAATCAGTTTATTTATCATGTAAGTGTCTAATATTGAATTGCGTAATAAAAATAACTATATACAGGGCTGGGACTTCAAATTGTCGCGACAGGAAATTGCAAGAAAAAGCATGGTGAAATTAAAAGCATGACGAAATTCCATCATATAAATATTCCCACATAAATGCTTAATTGTCAGTACCAGTTTTGTCATGATTTCATCCATATACAAGGAGCTTTTGCCGGTTGAGTTTAATGAGGAGGAGAAAAGGTGCGCACTGGTGATGGCTCTCATCAACTCACAAGGAAATTGACTAATAAGGAGCTTTGTAATATCCTTGGGTATTTGGCCTCCAAGCTCACCTGATCTAAATCCAATGGATTATTTCTTTTGGGGCGTGTTAGAGGCGAGGACCAACAGAGCCGCTCACCCAACCAAGACTGCCCTGATCAACACCATCAGGAAGGAGGCCATGGCAATACCCAAGCCTCAGATTTTAGCCGCCACTGCTCGCTTTAGAAGCCGTGTGGCAGCCGTTATTGAGGCAAATGGAAGCTACATCGAATAAAATATTTCTCAAATATGTAATTTAGTTGCCATTTTTTGAATTATTGAAATATATGTATTTTTTACCAAGTTATGAATGTTTTTATTCATTGGTAGGTTTCGCGACAATTTGAAGTCCCAACCCTGTATATATGTATGTATATTACGACTATGAAAACAGATACCTCGTCCTGTTCTTAACTTTTGAATATGTATTTTATGTGCATATATATTATAAAAAAACACTACGTACAAAAGGCTAATTATTTCAGCTTGCAAACAAGTAGAAGGAAAATATACTTAACTAACAAAATACAATAATCAAAAAAAGTTTGAAGAAAGACAAATTCAATATTTTACTTAATTTAAACCAATTCATCAATTAAAAAAGATGGGATTATACTAACTTAAGTTCCATGAGTGTTATATGCTTGTATTTACATTGTTAAAGTAGGAAATTTATTCCACCAAATCACTCAATTTACAGAAGCAATTTATCCCAGATTGACTTCAGTTTTATGCATGATTAATTAAATCGATTAGTTTGTTTTTATTTTTTCCACTTCAATTGATTTCTTCAAGTTTCATCAGCATCGTTTTAGAAAATACAATCTTGATTACGAAGGGTTTGCTTTTGCTTTAATGGGCATCTTTGGTCTAGTCATAGAACAAATGACGATCGGCAAGTAAAATATATCTTCATTACCTATTACTATTGCAAACTATCTCATAACTTCAGAAGCTTCTCCAAGTATGATGATGTAATCCTCATTTCATAACAAAGCCTTATAGAAACGGGTTCAAAAGATGACTCTAGACATGACTTTCCACAAATTTTTAACTATTATTTCTTTCAAAAGAGTCCTTCGTTAGCAAAAAGAAAAGTAAAACAATCTATTAGAAATGCTTTATCCTTAATTTCATTATCTTTAAACGAAATAAATCGCTTAATTCTATTCAAAAAACACTTTTCTTAAGCAACATGATTAATTCACAAATATATTAGACAGATGATGGGTTTAAGAGAGTAATTCTAGCTCTTGCAAAGATAAATTGTTTTCTGTCATCAGGCCATGGTGTTTTTGTTACGTAAGTCATTGAATTTATTCCATTGAACGATATAAAGGCTTTTACTTTAATCAAATGATTAATTCAAGAAGGGCTCCTTCTATCAGATAAGAAGTCGGAATTGACCATTCTATTAAGAATATTCGATATATTTTAATGGGATATGAATTTCCAGTTTTTTTATATTATTCATCCTACGACCTTCATGAATGTCAAACCTGTGGAAGCCCCGCTAGGGACAGCAGCCCGGAAGATTCCTCGCTCCGTGGTGAGGTCTACCTCTACAGTGGGGTTTCCTCGGGAGTCATAGATCTGACGAGCGTGGATTTCTTTAATGGGCATTGTGAAGCGGACTAGAGAGGGGCTGAAGAGCTGACGGATGAATCTGATATCTGCGGATTTCAGAAGACGACTGAATTTGCTTCTTGCTTGCAGGGCGTAAGAAAATAAAAATCTCCCTTATTAACTCTTTCTCTCTATCCCTCACGCAATGTCTTTTCTCTCTCTCTTTCTCTTACTCTCTCTTTCTCTATCTTCCTTGCCTCTCTTTGAGAGTGAGAGTCTCTACAGTACAAAAGGATTTTCCGGTTTTTATACATATATGTATACTATTGCATTGATTAAGTCGGAAGTCCCGGATTAGAGCAACCCTTTCCCGGACCAAGGGGAGGGTCTATTTACTTAAAGTTAAAGGAAAGCACTTTCTCCTCCCTCTTATAAAATATACAACTTGCTTGCAGCTATGCCAAGTTGTCTTTGACTTTACTCAGGCCTATCATTGCATCATCCGTAGCTTTGTAATAAAGAATACAAAAATATTAATATCAAAATGACCGGGCAAAAAAGGCTTTTACATCCATGTTGGATTAATACATAATATATGCTTCAAAAAGTTTCCTTTTTTTAGGATTCCCCACTATTGTTGTACGTAAATGTGGCTTTAACCTGTTTTTAGATATAGTCATGATTGTTGAAGTCATATGATCAGCGGCTTTATTGTGTTGTTCATGTAAACAACTTTTATTATACAAAAACCAGTAGTTTTGACGTTGTCCAAATGACTGATTGTTAGGGGGAAATTATTAAGTCTAATGGCTTTAGCAAGGGATTGTAGTCTTATTTATTATGAGGATTTGGTGTTATATATATATATATATATTATATAGGGAACAACAATGTATATATACATATTATTTATACAGTATTGTTCCCTAACGCGCGTGCGAGTAATATATTACTTAGTTATATTACTGTGCAGTAACTAGAGAGAACAAACATATTAGATATTACTTTCAAGGAATATGTAATATCCTAGTTACATATTACTTTCGTTAAAAAAATATTTGACAGGCATTTTTGATGAAAATTAATGAACTCTGAATGTATGTGACGTCACCCAATGGACATAAACCTGCTTATTGATAAAATTAAAAATGCACGTTAATATTGATATTTAAGACAGGGTATTCCATTAGACCCAAACACACAGAACACCTTTTTCGTTATTTATGGAGGATTTTTATCGTAAAGAAAATAAGTTCCTCAAATCCCTCGGGCCCCGCATGTCGATTGAGGCTTTTAGGGTTGAAACCAGGGGTGAAAGTAGTTTTCATTTCTTACCGGTACTACAATGTCCGGTGTGTCACTCACTGTATTATTTTTTAACTCCTTTTTACCCGGGGGGGGGGGGGGGGGTCAGAGTCGATTCACACCAATTTCATGACTTTTTAATATTTTTAATTACTTCACATTCTTGTGGGCCTACCTAAGTGTTCTATGTGAAGAAATGACATTACAAAATATTTCAGTTTATAAATATTTTACTTTGAATACTTTATTTTCAGTACATTTGGAACGGGACTGAAATATGCAAAATGATGGAAAAAACTAAAATAATATTTTTAAAAATCTAAGTAACCACATGAATAATTCTAAATGGAGGATTCCCTCAATCCGAACATATTTAAAACACATTCCAGATTAGTAACTTGACTGAAAAATACAAAATTGTAGAAACAAAAAAATATATTTAAAAAATCCAAGTAGGCCTAGTTGTCATCTTCAGGTTGCTGGTGAGCCATGCCACATGCAAAATGGTGGATTCCCTCCATCCAAACAAAATATTTAAAACAAATTCCAAACAGGGCTGAAGTAGTTGTCCTCTTCAGGGTGCTGGCGAGCCATGCCAGATGTGGAATGTGCTGCTCTTCTCCCTTTGGCAAGCCAGGTCTTTACATATGGCAAAGGATTCCACTGGTTGGTTGGGGGGCCAACTGTACTGATGAAGAGAAGGTTTGCAGCATTTTTGGTTGTCAGTTTTCTCCTGTACTCTGTAATAATATTGTTCATCGCGCTGAACCCTCTCTCACAGTCTGCATTACTTGCTGAGAGGGTGTCTACTGCTATGCACAACTTTTTCATGTTGCTTGGAATGCTTCTCCCTCCACTTGCCTTATATTCAACAAATCCAAGGTGTGTTGTTTTCTCATTTACATGTAGAGTATGACACAAAGCCCTCACCTCATCCTCTCCATGTCTGGGATTGGCATGATCCCATTTCTCTGGGTCAAGGACTGCCATTTGGGTCATCAGTGTGGTTTAATTTTTTTTCTTTGAGCAGCAACACTGGCCTGTGCTCTGTTGGCTGTGGTTGTGAAGAGCCTCTCATTCAAACTGTCTGCCACTGCTTGGATGAACTGTGATGCATCAATGATGGGGGACCTGCCGACTTTTAAATCTTCTTCCTTGAATTTCATGTCTTTTTCGGCCTGACTTGCCTCAACTGTATGTTGTCCTGGGTATGTGATAAGGCTTTCTATCCTCTTGATGTATGTTAGCATGATGTCACGAGCCTTTGGGAGAGTGATCTTCCTGTTCTGAAAAATCTCAGAGAGGTTCTTCAGTTCTATCAGAACATCAGCCATCAGAGCAAGATTTTTCAGAAAGTTGATGGAGCACAACTTAGAGAGCAAGCCTTGGAATTTGGCTCTCTCTCTGCCATCTTTTGTGCTGTCTTCTGATGCATCTCGGAAGTGCTGTGCCAGTGCTCCATAGGAATGCCAGACTGCATTAACAGCTCGCCATGAGGAAGCCACCCATCGGACATTGAAAACTCTTCCAATTCTTCTCAATGTGATTTGGAGATTGTGGGCGCACTCACTCAGCTCCCGCATGCTTTTTGGGGACTGACTGTATAATGTATACAGGGCATCAAGGAACGCCTGGAAGTCCTTTGCCCCTCCAGTGGCTTCCAATGCCTGAGCCACCGCCAGCTTCAGCCTATGATTCAGGCAGTGCCATAGAATTATATTTGGGAAGTCACCTTGGAGCAGCTTCCCAACGCCTGACTTCACTCCCAGCATCACATTGGCCCCATCACTGCAAAATCCAATCAGCATCTCCTGCAGGAGCTCCATTGTGAATCCATTGTTGAGGAGAATGCCTTTGATGTGAGCAGCAGACAAATCGTCCAGCTCAATCAAATTTAAGGGAAAATCAATGGGCTCCATCTCGCCGTCAATGCTGGCCTTTAAAAACACAATCAGTGTCGATTTGTGCCCCACAGTGGTTGACTCATCAGCCAACACAGTAATTTTACTTTTATTTTCAATTATCCTTATCACAATTTGATGTTTCATTTGAGTTGATACATGGTCAATTATGTCAACACAGACTGTCTTGCTGTGCAGAATGCGACCTAAATTGAGTGAATTTGCTTCTTGAAAGTCAATTAATTTCTCAAAATCTGTAAAAGGCTTGTCATGTTTGGCAACAAAATAAGCAGTCCTGAACACTTTGGCAGTGGCCTCAAACGCAGACTCCTGGCTGGTGGCATTCATGTTTAAATGGATCTCTTTCTGTGCAGTTTTAAGAATCTTAACAGCTTCATTGTGGGCTGCAGATTCTGTGCTTATGAATTTTTTTTGCGGAGGGATGACAGCTGCACGGTCCTTGAATGGCCACATGGAGCGATATTCCCCTCTGCCCAATTGCTTACGATATTAACACCTCAAGATGCGCTGACACCAAGGCCCTTAACATCACGGCATGAGATACAGCCAAACATGCCATTTTGGGCATACAACCATTCGTTTTTTGTTCTGAACTGTTCAAATTGCTCCTTTGACCAAACAGGGGGGGTAAGCGGTACTTGCAGCAGGCCCAACATCACTTGTTGACAGTCCTGCACCTGCAACGTTACTCTCATTCACTGCCTTTGCGCAAGGGACTGCATGCAGCGAGCCATCTGTTTTTCTGAGTTTTTCCTGATTTTCATTTTCAATAACTCGGTCCTTTCTTTTAAATAACTCGGTTATTATTTTCTGCATTCTTTTATCTCTCCGTATCACAATGCTTTTCTTCACAGCACGCACTTCCTGAATCAGCTTCTGAAAGCATTCCCATACATTGACTGTCTATTTGATAAACTGTAAATATTTTAACACGTGATAATGTAAATATTACAGGGAGTGAGAGGGCTCATATGAATACTTTTTAGGGAAAACGCGTGCTTACTTTACAAAGCATCCTCACATTTCAATCATAAGCTTGCGGTCCTGTAGCCCACAAAAGCGGACATAGGCTCAGCTGTGCCCCTGTTTCAAACAGCGTGAACAGCCTATTTGAAGAAGAGTAATTTGTTATTTGTCTGAGTAGAAGACATGTCTCAGTATGCCACCCAATCACAAATACATGCAGCTTTTGAAAAGCCAATATAACATTTCGCTGACACAGTTTTAAAGACGAGAGTCGAGATGACTTCATTCACTAGAACTAACTGCGGAGCAAGCGCGGGCAGGAGATGGAAACAAACGGAACGCAAGCTCCAGAAAGGCATCAACAGAAAGACCAAAATATATGGGATATTTGCAGACGTTTTGAAAACTGATTACCATAGGCTACTGGATGGCTTTCCCAATAGCAAAATTTAGTACCATTATTTCCAAATATTTTTTGGGGGGGCCTGAAAAGGGGTGATTTTAAAGCGTCAGTCAAGCAATTGGAAGCTGGCGCACGCCGGATATCCTTTGACTATTTTAAGCAAGCCAAGCTGTTATCTTCATCGGAGCTGGTGAAAAATGACATATCGTGGGTAGCCTAGATATGTTTTCTTCTTAAACGGCGAGTGTTACTGGATTTTTTTATTTTTTATTTTTATTCAGCATAATAAACCCTTACCGGTGCGCCGCACCGCCCCAAAATCTTTTACAGGAACGCAGCACCGCCCCGCACCGGCTTACTTTCAAGGCTGGTTGAAACCCACCGCCAGCCCTAATTAGGAGTGAGAGGAACCCTAATTTACAATATTATACACCCAAGCCCTCGGGTCCCGCCGGCTGATATAGGCTTTTATTTAGGGTTGAAACCCACCGCCAACTCTGGCTAGGTATAAAAGGAGTCCTTACTTTCAATATCATACACCGGTGGATTTCAACCCTAAATAAAAAGCCTATATCAGCAGGTGATACCCGAGGGCTTGGGGTGTATGAGATTGAAATTAAGGACTCCTTTTATACCTAGCCAGAGTTGGCGGTGGGTTTCAACCCTAAATAAAAGCCTAAATCAGCAGGCGGGACCCGAGGGCTTGGGGTGTATGATATTAAATGTAAGGACTCCTTTTATACCTAACCAGAGTTGGCGGTGGGTTTCAACCCTAAAAAAACATATATCAGCAGGCGGGACCCGAGAGCTTGGTGTGTATAATATTGTATATTAGGGTTCCTCTCATTCTTAATTAGGATTGGCGGTGGGTTTCAACCCTAAAAACCTCAATCGACATGCGGGATCCCAGGGAAAATAAGTTCCTCAAAGCCCTCGGGCCCCGCATGTCGATTGAGGCTTTTAGGATTGAAACCCAACGCCAACCCTAATTAGGAATGAGAGGAACCCTAAATTACAATATTATACACACCAAGCCCACGGGTCCTGCCTGCTGATAAAGAGTTTTTTAGGGTTGAAACCCACCGCCAACTCTGGTTAGGTATAAAAGGAGACCTTACATTCAATATCATACATCCCAAGCCCTCGGGTCCCGCCTGTTTCAACACTAAATAATAGCCTATATCGTCAAGCAGAACCTGAGGGCTTGGGGTGTATAATATTGTAAATTAGGGTGTTTCTCATTTGTAATTAGGGTTGGCGGTGGGTTTCAACCCTAAATAAAAGCTTATATCAGCAGACAGGACCCGAGGACTTGGGGTGTATGAGATTGAAAGTAAGGACTCCTTTTATACCTAACTAGAGTTGGCGGTGGGTTTCAACCCTAAATAAAAGCCTATATCAGCAGGCGGGACCCGATAGCTTGAGGTATATGAGATTGAAAGTAAGGACTCCTTTTATAACTAGCCAGAGTTGGCGGTGGGTTTCAAACCTAAATAAAAGCTTAAATCAGCAGGCGGGACCCGAGGGCTTGGGGTGTATGAGATTGAAAGTAAGGACTCCTTTTATACCTAGCCAGAGTTGGCGGTGGTTTCAACCCTAAATAAAAGCCTATATTAGCAGGCGGGATCCGAGATCTTGGGGTGTATAATATTGGAAATTAGGGTTCCTCTCATTCTTAATTAGGGTGGCGGTGGGTTTCAACCCTAAAAACCTCAATTGGCATGCGGGGCCCGAGGGCTTGGGTTGGATAATTAAACCTATGCCTCTCATGTCAGAAGACATTTATTTAGTCTTTGAATTCACCGACTTTATCATGCTGTGCTCACTTTTTAAAATTGCAATAACATATAAAGGATCATTATAAAAATACAAACTAGGTTTGGTGAGGATTTTTACAAATCTTGTTTGAATTGCCTATACTTATTGTTTCGGAATGCTCAAAAAAGTAGTATATCACTCAAAGTAATATATTACTTTTGAGAAGTAATAACTAATATTTTAAAAAATATTAGTACGCAGTAAAAAGTAGTATATTACATACTACTTGCAAAGTAATATTCGACCAACACTGTATATATATATAATCTTGTGGACAGAATGTAAAATTGAACGCCGTTCAATGAACAGAAAGCCAAGAAATAGCCTTTCGTTCAGCGTTAAATTTTTATAAAGTATAATAGGTACGGACATATATTTATGCAAAGTTAAAAGGATTCATTAAAAATTGAATAAGTCAACAATTCTAAAATATGAACCCCTTATATGCCATTACGAACCCTTTAGACCATCTGAACCCACCAGTCACAATAATGGAATATTGTGGTTACAAATCCACCGCCAACAGTTAAGATACGCACAAAGAATCCCTAAAATCCCTTTTTGCTCTCATGGGATTATTGGATCTCACGAGCCAAACGCTGGAATATTTGGAACTTCAAACCCACTACCAACAGTTAATATACGAATAAGGAACCTCTCAAATGATATTTAGACCCCCAGCGTGTACTAGCTAAAATAATTTAGGTTAGGATAAAAACAATCTAAGGTTAAAGTACGCATAAAGAACATATCAAATATTATTTGAGGTAAAATACTAAGTTTAGATCATTTTTGTTACTGGAGAGTCTCGAAGTTCTGAGGGAAGAAAATGAAATCTAAGGTGTTCGCTATGTACATCTTATCTTAAAGTGGTAGGTCTGAAAATCCAATACCCCATTATTTAGACTGCTGGGGTTTGAAGGCCCCAAAATTGCATTTCTGGGGGTTCTTTTACGTATATTAACTGTTGACGGTGTGATTGAATCCCGTCCACTGTATTATTGTGTCTTCAAGTTTTATTGGTTCTCCAATTTTTAAACGGACATGTCGTTTGTCCCAAGTTTTTTTTATTTAAGAAAATAGTTTACTGTTTCAATAAAGAATACATCTGACACTTTTGGTCACGTCTAACATAAACCTCAAAGGCCTTTAATGGCTTTAGATACTATGTGTATTTATCCTTTTTGAGCAATATAATTCCTACTATTAGAATGGAAAGGTAATGTTTTACTGTGGAGTTCCAGCACATATAAGTTTGTTGAGGCTGAGGGGCCTCTAGTCAAGGAAGAGTTCGAGGAAATCTTTAAGGCTGAGCCTATCGACGATTTCCTTACCCATCGGATGAGGTTTGGACACTACTAGTGTGGCAATACGACACACCACTCGATTATTGTTGGCTTCATTACAATGCCGCTCCACAGTCTTTTAATAGGGAAACTCAACCCTAGGGGAGTCATCAAGCCAGGCCCGGCAGCAGGTCCAGGCTGTTGGAGGGGCCCTACAGTTGCTATGAGGGGGCACAGTTGGCACATTCATAAAAAATCGGGCCCACGCCATTCGTTGGGCGGGCCTGCATCAAGCTC
The DNA here is from genome assembly GCA_013387185.1 of Caligus rogercresseyi. Taxonomy (NCBI): domain Eukaryota; kingdom Metazoa; phylum Arthropoda; class Copepoda; order Siphonostomatoida; family Caligidae; genus Caligus; species Caligus rogercresseyi. The sequence continues at coordinate 9,659,023 of CP045904.1, read as the reverse complement.
GAGCGAGCAATGGAGTCGCAGATGGTGGGGAAGGATTCAGCTCTCTTATTGAAGTAAAGAGGATCCAAGGCGTGGAGTCGCCCCAAGAAGTTCAAAGACCCAAAGACATCCCCAAGGCACGTGACCACAAGAGTTCTACATTTGAATGGAACAAAGGAGGATAAAATACCCATATGCGAGTTGGAAGTGCAACTATAGAGGAGAGTGGGCCTCTTCGCCTTCTATTGAGAGGAACCGAAGCCGATGACTGCAGTTGTTTCTTTCAGCCTCGTAGGTGGTGAGGGCGACATAATTTTCATCGAATTCTTTGTTGATGGTTGTATAATTCTCGACCTCGAGTTGTATGAAGAAAACTAGACAATAGGGCAGTCTTCCCCCAACTTCTGGGGCTCTTAACCTCCCGAACCCTTTACATACGACTTCATGATGAGACTGTCTGTTTCGGAACCTGATGGGATTTCTCCAAATCAAATATAAATAACTAGGAGGACAAAGCCACTGCCAAGGAAAAGAGGGAGAGGCCAAAAGATGATGAAACCCTGAAGAAGTAATGGAGCCACGTTATTTATTACAATATGAAGAGTTATTAATGGCACCATATAATTTAAATTGTTTTCCAAATTATGTCATAAATAAAAAATAAACGAGTATTAAAGTTTTTGAATTGTATTTTATTCTTAGATAACTTATAGATAAATTTTGTGACGGTACATGAAACTACATAAACATTTCACCAAGAATAAAAAATAAAATTAAGATATATTTTCTTCAATATCGATTGAATGTTATTTCTTATGATAACCCTCTCGTGGTATGAATGGTTTTTACGTAGACTGATGCAAGATGCTCAGTTTATAACCATATATGTCTTTTGGATTTATTATTCTCAGACTTGTATCCATAGGTTTTTATTGTTTTAAGACTTATATTTTTGGCAAAACATAGTAAGTTCAATTGAAGGTTGAATATTTCAAGTGACTCAATACTCCTTCTTGACATGATATTAATTATATCATGCGAAAGGATAATTATGCGATGTATATTTATGATAAACAGATCCGTAGATGAGTAAAGGCCTAGATTAATATCAAATGAGACACAAATAGGTTAGAGGTTCAAACTGGCTTTTCTATTTTGGACTTAAATAGCCATGAGAAATATATATGATATAACCACATTGTAAGTTTTTTTCCTTTTTCATTATTTCAATATACAAAATACTCCCCTTTTTACTTTTATGTTTACGAGTATAATTTAATGTAAAATATGAAATGACTAAGAAAAATAATTTAACTAGTAATACAAAGAACGAAAGCCTTAATAAAAACATAATAAATACACAGTAAAATAGTGAGGCATATAATTACATGGAAGTCTTAAAGGATCAGGATCAATCTTAAGAACTTTGATTAATTTATTTCTCAATAGATATTTTTTTAAATGTTAAATTGAGAAGTAATAATACCTAAAGAATATTTTAATCCAATTAGAGCTCTTCTTTATAACGGCTCATCAACTATATCTATGGGAGTCCTAGAAAGTGACCCTATTATTTTAAAAAGGAGTTGCCGTCAAGGATGCCCTATGTCACCTCTTTTATTTGTTGGGAGCACTATTGATCTTAGCAACAATATCTCTAAGAAGTATAGAGGTTTTGGAGTAGATTTTGGACCCAAAAAACATATTGTATATTTGTACCCCGACGACGTTACACTTATGTAAGAGGCAAAATCAGAAAAACAGCTGGTCAAGCGGATTGAAGTTATACTCAACTTCATTAAGAAATATGAAAAGAGGTCTGGTCTGAGAATAAACAACAAAAAAAACGGTGATTCTTCCCATTGGTGTCTGGAATCCAGGACAAAATAAAGTAATTGCAGGATGCTCAGTAGAGGGAAAAGTGGAAATTCTAGGAATTTCTTGGACTTCCCAGGGAGCTTCGGAATGCAATTGGTTGAATATGCAAAAACATGTGGTACACAACATTCAACGTTGGAGAAAATTCAGTCTCCAAAAAAGAATTGACTTATACAACTATTCCATTGTTCCTTATGTCCTGTACAAAGCATCATCTCTTCCGTGGCTTGCAGAAAAAGCAATCTCTCAAGAAAGCTAATGGCTAAATGAGCTGTTTCATAAGAGTTATCTGCCCTCTTTGAAGAGACCGAGGTCTCATATCGGAGGAGGGCTATCACTGCTTTATAAAATAATTCCTAAAATCTTTCAGAAAGTGGTTGTGGATTTATCCGTTAATCCGAACCAGGAGTGGCGAGCTGTGTTTTCTTCAAGTTCAGCATACTTTTTACTCATGTTTGGGACGGATGCTACGAACGAAAAATTAATGGAATTTTCCTCTATAATAGCATCCATTCAAAGAATAATTTGGAAAGGCACGCCGCTTTTTTCATCCTCATTTACCATTGACATAGTTCGACAAAACATTAACAAGCCGTTTTATTTCAAAAACCTCCCAGGGCCAAAAGAACTAGAATGGAAGGCTTTATCAGAAGAAATTTTGTCTGTTCACAATTTAGACAGGGAGCCTCTGTTTAAGTGTGGAAAATTCTTCTTTCCATTAAATAGAGCAGCAAGGAATCATCTTCCACCGATACCTTGGCACTTAAGGATGTCCTTTTCACAAAACACAAAAGAGGAAGCCGAAAAATTGTGCGATATATATATAAGAGAGCTAGGCCTCAAAGCGTCGTGGAAGAAACGAATTATGAGTTCTATCTCCAAAACGATAGATGAAAAAAGATTTACCTCCCAACTTCAAATTTCTACTAAATGTTTATTTTTTAATAAGCCATGTAAAGACTGTGGACAACTATTTAATTCAGTGGTCCATGCGTTTGCCAACTGTCCTGCACTCCTCTTCATAAGGGAATTTGTCAGGGTCAACGTTAAAGGAGTGGAAAAAAGAATTGTCACGGCCATAATTCTATTCGGACTAAGTTCGAATCCCATAAAGGCTCCTGCGAAAACACGAGCTATGGAGCTAATTTTATCGAGTATTCGCAGCTATTTGGCGGATAAATTAACTCTTGACAGAGTAATTGTTATTGGAGACATTCGGGCCATCATGATCTCGACGGCAGCGCGATACCTGGCCTTTAGTGTGAAGATCCCTACAATCAATACAATTCCGTGGAAATATGTGGGGGATCTGGTAAGATATTATCCGTCTTGCTCCGCTGGACATCTCCAATTTCTGCAACGGATTATGAGGCAATACAGAAAATTTGTTAAAAGACAAACAAAATAATATATTCAATCTTTAGCATTTTATTTATTATTTGCACCTTTGTTTTTTTATGTTTGATTACAATATTGTTTCCTAAATGTTTTTTAATTATTAATTTTTGTATATAGTGCAGCTAGATTTTTGATTAGAGATTTAATTTTAAACTAAAATGTTTATTTATATATATTTTTTATATGTAATATCTCTAAATCAATAAAGTCTCTTTTAAAAAAAATAATTGAGAAGTAATAAGTATTTGGATGGTGTGTACAGACGAATAAATTATTAAAATTAAGAACCAATAATGTCTCCCTATCCTATAATTTCTCAAAATAACGGATTATGATTTTAATATGGCAACGTTGTAATATTTTATACATATTTTAAACCGTGATTGTTTTTTGAACATGTGAGTAGCATTTCATAGAATTTTATTTAATATTTTTGTGAATGTGTATATGATATTCATTTGACCCAATTTAAATAAATATGAAGGCTAGACATCCAGCATACAATATTACTAACAAAATATTTCGAAATAATAAAATGAATGTCAGAGAAGCTTGTTAATTAACATGGGTTAATAGTATTATCCCAACTCGAAAATAAACTAAGAGCAAAAAAATCAAATTAAGAAATAATGGACAGTGTGTATTTATCAAAATCATAAGTTAGTCATTCAAACGAATTGATAGGCGTCTTCAATGTGAGCCTCCCTTAATTTTCTTCTGTTGTAAGATTTGAATTTTGGAAGACAGAAAAGTGTAGCTTGAAGTATCGACCAAAGAAAGCATATATAGCAAAGCCTTGATTGTCTTCACCATTATTGGAATGCTGTCTGATGATTGCTAGCTGAGGAATGATCTGTGCATCCTGGAAGAGTTTTTGCTTTATTTATTGCCGCGTTATTGTCCTCCAATTCGCCAATGATTGTCAACCGAGTTCGTGGATGAAGCTAAGCGGATCTATTAGTTTGGGCATCTTGTATATCTGAAAGTAATAAGAATGTTAGTATTATCGACACTTGAAGATGGAAAATTTATCACAAGCAATGAAATAGTATGAATGATATAAAATCTCTACATCTATTGTTATGGAGTTCCATAAGGAGTCTACTTTCAAAAGCTACAATTTTTTGATCAATATAAAAAAGAGATAGAAACTAGTCAAGTATATATAAGTTCATTATGTATAGGTAGTTCCATGCAGGTTAATTTAGTATTAGTTAAAAGTCACTACGATCATTAAGGAGAGGTTCTGGAAAACAATTTATTCCAGCAAGAGACAAATTCGACTCATGTGGTATCATGTCCTCATCCAACCTCCAGGACTACATCTACACGAAACACAGGATCCTTTTAGAGGCCACAGTATCCATCCAGGCTTGACTCCGTCCCTGAGGAGGCATGACTTGGCCTACATTGCTACAACTCACAACAACAGACTATCAGGAGCGATCCTCAATTTTTGACGGACCTCTTGAGGGCAGCCAAGTGCTTGGGGTCCTCTTTCATCTGGTCATTTTGGGGTGCGCTGAGACCTGCTGGAATCTTCCTCGCCTCTTTGATGATAGTCGAAACGGTGCTTGATGGGGACTCATGATCTCTTCTTACCTCGAGCCCCACGTTTCATTGAAAAATCTACCACAGTTGCGCATTGATCCCTCCTAGCAGATCTCTTCTTCTTTGCCTTCACTCATTCTTTCTGTGCCCGGGCCTCGGACATTGATAATTATGATAATTAGCTAGTGTGAACTTACATCTATATCGGACGAAATAGAAGAGCAATAAACAATCTCTGAAACGTCTCCGTAGATCCCAAACTGCACGTGTTAGATTGAAATAAAATGAATTATACAAGTCTTCTTTTCCCGTCCTGATTTTTTATTTGATATAAACTTTTTTTCCTCTTCCTAAAATGAAAAAATGAAAACAGATCAAGGACAAGAAATTCAAGGGTAAAACCAGGGTATATAGAAATTAAGGTAGGCCTTGTCACTCTCGAACCATCGAACATAAACAAAATGTGACATCACTGGAAGGATTGTTTACCAGGGTTTTCACAGTGCCTTAGAGTAGCAGAGTCTGGACGAGATGCTGATGAGTCATAACAAAAGCTGACAAAATCTCATAACAAACAAATTTCATATCATAAATAAATAGGTGTTTGGATTGAATAGCAAATTTAATGTTATTCTTATAAATCAAAGGGGATATATTTTAATGTAAAAAGATGGCTATTGAGTTGAATTTGCTATGAATTGCATTATTTTTATGATTTTGTCACTATTTTGAGCAGAAATAGGATTTATATGTTGAATAACAATATTATTGTATTTCTAATTTTATTCGTAATGTGGGAAGCCTTTCATCAATCACAAAAACCTTTTTGTTTTTATATTTTATATCTCTAGATCAGTCATCAAAATAGGTTTTTCGTAATACTTTACCCAGAATAAGAGCAACAAATGATCGTTCTGGAGTCCAATCAGTTCAAGAGTAAAATGAGAATATTGGCAGTAGCCTCATTCTACTCTTGAATTGTGCAATGTACGATTGGATTGTCTTTAGACATAAGTTTTCTCCGATGGCAGTATGTGGGATGCTTCCAAGGTTGTTGTTTTACTCCGGAAAGATCATTTGTTGCTCTTATTCTAGGTAAAGTTTAAGAGAAACCTATTTTGATGACTGATCCTAGAGATATAAAACATAAAAACAAAAAGGTTTCGTGATTGATGAAGGGCTGCCTACATTATGAATAAAATTAGAAATGCAATAATATTGTTATTCAACATATAAATCCTATTTCTGCTCAAAATAGTGACAAAATCATAAAAATAATGCAATTCATAGCAAATTCAACTCAATGGCCATCTTTTTACATTAAAATATATCCCTTTGATTTATAAGAATAACATTAAATTTGCTATTCAATCCAAACACCTATTTATTTATGATATGAAATTTGTTTGTTATGAGATTTTTGTCAGCTTTTGTTATGACTCATCAGCATCTCGTCCAGACTCTGCTACTCTAAGGCACTGGGTTTTCAAAGGGATTAATTTCTTTAACTCTCGAAACTTAAATTAATAATATTGATAATATTATTGATGTTATTTTTCTAAGAGAAAATAGAAATAATATAAAATCGTTCTTTGATTTATTAGTTTTAGTTATTTTATTACTTTGATTATGAATAGTTGTGGATGAGGTTGTTATCCTTTCTACTAAGTTTAAATATCACTCATCCATCTTCTAAGGAAACTTAATTTTGGATCTTGGCTCACATTTCCATGATTTCAACATTTATTTGACATCTTTGTCAACCCACATCGGATCATCCGAATCGAGTTCACTCACAAAAATGCCTAGAACAAATTAATTTCTGAAAGCGAAAGTCCCGGAAGTTTACTCCATAGACTGAAGTATTCGATTAAGCACTCATTAAGAAGACATCCATGTGCCTCTTGAGCAAAATTTATATCTCAATCATGAGGAAGAAGCATGTGTTGCACCAAGTTAATGGAAGTATATAATTTAGCCTCAAGGGATAGAGCTCGTGTTCTCCGATTTGTTACTTGAATGATCAGAACGTTCAATTGTCTATATGGGCGCCACTTTAAGGATCTTGCTGGAACTATATTTTTGATATAATATGCCATTCGGATTACTCTCATCATCATGAAGTGGATCTTGTAGGGCAAGCATCCTATAAGTTTCAGTGTCTCCTTCTGCTTTTTCTATCGTCTTGTTAATGAAATTGCTACTAAGCACACTTCAAAGCTCCCTGACTGGGCATTGACATGTTACTGTGTCTTCTGCTGCACCTCTACCCATACCAAGAATAAATTATCTTATATGGTTTCAATTGGCCTCCGAAAGGCTAATACTTCGTTAGCAATATGTTTCGATTAATTTAATTAAGTCAACCAAAGTGTGAATATTCTCATAAACTGTAGTGTATATTATTTTTCATCAGTATTTTGTTGTTATCTCTATCAGAAATAATTATTTTTAACATCACAAATCCAATTTTATTAATACAGATTCCAATCCATTAATATTTTCCAATATTTCAGTAATACATATATATATATATATAAATATGTTATAAATTACATTTGAAACCAAATGAAGTTATCTTCTTAAATACAAAAAAATAATTAGATGTATGAATAAAATGAATATCAATAAGAAACGAAACTCGCATTTAACATCTATTGTCATTGAAGTGTCTTACACAATCTATTAGCAGCAGTACAAGCAGCGAAACATTCAATTACATGACTGAACTGATTCATCCGATGAATATAAATCAATTAAGTTTGAAGAATTAATGATGTATAATATTAGTAACAAAACCTCCATTAAAGAAGGATAAGTTCATGCATTTTTTATGGTTGAATTTATGGCATTCATTTACCCCTGCCGTTTTTAAAAATATTGTATTAATTAATTAGTTTCATGAATAAAATAGATTCCAATACTTGTCAAATAGAATTGTAGACGAACTCAAACGAATAATTACACTTATAGTAAACAAACTTAAACAGCATTATTTTTTCATTGTATATATTTCAGAGTAAATTGTAGTTTCACGAAAATTTTCCATCCAGCAATTTCATAAAGAAAAAAAATTAAGAAGTGATTTTTCTTCCGTAAATCTTTGACGTCATGATGATACTCCTTCAGTCGTCGTCTATCCTATCCTAAATAATACATTTTTGTATATTATCAGTGAACTGAACGTTGATAGGTCCTTCGTATCGAGTTGCTCCATCGCGTCCTGGTGGTCAGACAACTTAGTTGCATGTGTTATATTTTTGGAATATCATCTTAGTTATCAACGAAGTGGGCATCCTCCTCTTCGCCACTTGACTAGAATAAGTCTACTCGAATTCACTCTTTTTGGAGCATTCAAGGCATCACATCGTAGGTATCTATAAATAAACAAAAATGTTATTAATAATGCATTCATTTATTTCACAAAAAGTTAATTAGATTTTTTTTGCAAGATCCTCTGAGCAAACCTAAGGCTGTTCTATAACTTTAAATAAAGTTTGATAAGCCTCAAATCATAATGTTTTAGGATTTAATGTTAGTTATTACTATTTTCAAAAATACGAATACTAATACATAACAAATATTGAATTATACAAAAATCATGATGGTGTACATGCTTTCATTAGATTATTATAAACATACTAATATTATTTATAATAATATAGGGGCACATACCTTCGGGGGTAAAATAAGGGACAGGAATCCTGACTTTAGGCACAGGACTCTCCAAGTTGAGCGGCGTAATTGGTGCCTAAGCATCTACTATACCATGACTTCCAGAAAAAATTGCTTCATGCTTCAGAGGAAACGCTCGGAGTCGTTTTTAGAAGTAGCTTTATAGGTGAATTTCTAATTATCATTGGATGGGAGCTCCTCCTGATCTTCCCACTATATAGCAGCAAGTCCATCTTACACCCGAATTGCTTGACTTTGAAATTTGTGTTAGAGGTTGTACAGTTGCGGTTATTGTGTTTGTGGATTGCAATTACGATTTCGTGAGGCAGATGTTGATTTTTTTGTTCCACAAGTGTTTAAAAAGTTTCATCTTCATTAACTATGGATCAGCCTCCTCCATAATTCGGTTCGGTAAAGCTCACAAATAACTTGGACCACTTTTGTATATTAATTAGGCACAAATTCTTCTTTACATGTGTTGGGGAAGGTTGAAGTAGGCTAAGGTGGGGCCTTCAATAGGAGTACAATGTACAGTTGGGAGCGTTTTGACGTAGGTAGAGGA
>CP045904.1:9621821-9649880 GCA_013387185.1 Caligus rogercresseyi | reverse complement strand
TTGTGAGCGTTCAGCTTTTTTTGCGTTCAGCGTTCCGTTCAGCGTTCAAAAAATAATAGCGTTCCGTTCAATGTTTTTTGCGTTCAGCGTTCCGTTAGCGTTCAGCGTTCAAATATTTAAAAAATAACAATGTGTAATTTTGAAAAATGGAAGTACTATTTAGGGGGTTTATAATAAAATGAGCCCGAACCGACTTTCAAATGATATAAATTTGTTGACTGGATCTAACCCAGGGGTTCCCAACCTGGGGTCCGCAGAACGTCTATATTCACTACATAAGAGGGTCGCCAGACTGGAGATTTTTCTATAGGGGGGTCGCCAAAGAAAAAAGGTTGGGAACCCCTGATCAAACCCCACTTGTATATATTTTTTCCTGACCCGTAACAAATAATCATTATATTAATAGTTTTCCATATATAAAACAACACGCCAGTCAGCATGAAAGAAACTTAACTATTTTCAATCTTATTAAAAACAACTTCAGATCAAATATATTTGAAAAAGTGTCGCGATGACCAGACTCGCTTATTTTCGAATAACGGAGTCCGAGTTCGATATTAAGAATCTGCAAAATAGTATTTTAAACCTTCGATGTATGAGTAACTGGATCCCTACTTTCTTCCGTAATGGATACATTACATTTTAAATTATAATCATATTTAAGGTGTAATAAATCAAGACAAATACGAGATCAAAGCTATATAATACAAATTAATATTATAAAACAACATTATATGAATGCATCTTATTTTAGAGAGATGTATTTTTTAATCATCTTTGCAATATAAAACACATTTAATATTATATAAACACGAATCAACCATTTACTACATTAAATTGAAGTTAATATCGTCTTCGTCATTAGAAAATAACTTAATCTCAATATCAATTATTAACATTAAATTTATGCAAGGAACAAAACAAAACGCAAAATATTAACTGCAACTGTTGTAAGGGTAATTTTTTGTCTGATCAATGGCGTCAAATTATCTTTTTTTAAAGCAACAACAACAAGTTTCTAGGTCGCTTGGCCTATGGGAATGTGCAAAGAATTGATCTTACATTCCTCAGAGTACTTTGGTTGAGACATTCGCGACCATCATGGCGCCTTAAAAATCTATATATCTGCTATATCCAGGAGAAGCCAAAATAATAATTATCATCTATAGTCATCATACATCCATATACAATTGTGACGTGCGAGTATAAAATGTTTACCAAACTATGCTAATTACTAGGAAGCGTACAGGGACTAACCTTGTAAATATATATTTTGTTTGCTCGTAGACTGTCATTTATTCTCCATGACGAAATGAAAAAGCTGAAGAAATTAATACTGTCCTCGTATCCGATTCCTAAGATTTTAACTCTCGAGCCCTCCTATCCGAGTCCTAATATTTAAGTTATCGAGTCCACGAATCCGAGTCCATCAAAATGAGCAAATCCATGATTCCGAGTCCACAGCCCAGATGAATATCCCGTAGTCAGACTTAATCTCAACTTATTTCAACAATAGTTTCATACCTAAATACTAAATAAGTTGTTTATTTTGTAATAAGAATGAATGAATAAAAAGGTCATTCAATTGTGTGTAAATTTTTGTCACTTGGGGTAAAATTTAAAAAAAAGTGCTTTACTATTCTATAGAGAGTTCTTGGGAGAGTAGTTTATAAGTTCTTCTTATAATATTTCATCCCCTTGTTTATATCCCAGAAAAAAATACTTAATCAAAACTACATTGAAATGTTTGGAAAAATTGAACGCTGACGCTGAACGCAAAACTATTTTTTTTTGCGTTCAACGTTCAGCGTTCAAAAAAAAGTTGCGTTCCGTTCAGCGTTCCGTTCATTGAACGTGCGTTCAGCTGAACGCCGTTCAATTTGCGTTCCGTTCACAAGCCTGATATATATAATATTTATATATCTTTTTTTGTCCATCAACGAAGAGCAGTTGGTAGTACTTGGATAAACAGTCATCATGGACTCACTCTAACCATGATGAAATGATATCCCCTGCTGAGAATCCATGACAAGGCATGTGGCTAAATAATATCCTTCTCATTCAAAGCAGATTCAAAGGAAAAATCTATTATGTGTACCTTTGTTATAAATGGATAAATATTGGATAAATAAGTGTTGCAATTATATTAAGTAAATGAAATAACAAATTATTTTTATCTGGGTTCACTGTTTTATTATGACGTCAGAAATAATGTGTCATTTTTTTAGGGTGATGTATTGTTTGATAGAGGCCAGCGCATTGAATATTTAATGAATGTACAAAATAACTCTTCCAACCAAAGTTGGATGACGAAAGTATTACTTTTTTGGCTGTGGGTTTGAGGTTAGGATCCCAGCGTACGAATAAACGTCGAGTCCAAAGAGGAATCGAATTAACGATCTTAGCCCATATCCTAGAACACACAGCCACTCTAAACGCCATGTTGTTTACTCATTCTGCCTCGATAAGCCAACAGATATCCAATGTTTCTCATTCTAAGAATTGCTGGAATCAACTTAGCTATAGAGGATGTGGGTTAAAACATTTTTCAGCCCTAATTATTTGAATACAAAAGAAATCACTCTCTGGTACACAACATCACTCTTCATCACTCTGACATAACGACACCACTATGATATATTTACTCGGCAAGCACTGGTTATATCAACAAAAAAAAAAACATGAGCAGTTATAGTATGTGAATGTATGGAGATTCACGACTAAGATTCATCAATCATACATTATGGTCTGGCTTTAGAAGCCAAAGGTTCTTTGTATACAAGAGCTATCTTGCGTCCATGGAAAGGTATGTTCCTTATATAGACCTCTCCTTGCCAGGTACGAACCATAGAGATATAAAGACCTAAAGAACTTATTAGATTCTTCCGAGGCATACGTCATATTGCCCAATATAAACAAATATTTCTATCTCTATGATCAACTTACGATGACGAAGTAAAAATTACTTTGTTTATATTGAGCGATGGTGACAGCTGAATGATGTTTCTCTGCAATTGAAGGGAAATAAAGGGCTCTTGATATATGTATATCTCTAGGGAAAACACGTGATTATATGGTTGAATTTCTTATATGATCAAAAGGATCAAATAACCTAATTAGACATTAAAAATATGTTTATTTTATATAAATTATTTAATCTCACTTTATGAATAGTTGATACACCTGATTAGATGCATAAAGAACTAAGAAATACAGTCACTGTACTGTATTTTACTCCAGATGACAAAGACGTCTAGGGAATATTTTGTTGCCTATTTGATTCTGTGAAATTATATGATTCTATTTGATATAGATTGACATTTTAAGCAAATAATAATCAATTAGCATGTTGTCTGTTAATTTTAACTTTAATCGGTTTAACAAAGTTCTGATCAATATTCTATGAAAGTTTTGCATTGTTCAGATAATTAAAACTCAAGATGGAGGTTAACGAAGATATAAATTTTGCTCCGGGCAAGAAAATTCTAAAAAGAGAATTGTGACCATCGTAAGGTGCTAAAGCAGGATGGTTAGGATCGTAAAAAGGGCGATTGGAAGCTTGGGAAAGTCTTGAGCAGAAGCCAAGATTGGCAGTCCGAGCAGTCAAAGATAGTCGATTTTTTTTATTTTTCCAACGCAGATCAAATGGTTGTCTCTCATCATTTGGCATCCATCACAAGTACTGATTGTCTGACCAAATTCAAACATCCACAGAAGTTTGACCAGATCAAACCGTTTGCTTGTGCATCGATTAAAAGCGGGGCAATTTTTTTATGTTTAATGTTCAAAGTGCATAGAGATAAAAGATAAAAGAGAGCTTATTCCCTTCATCTGTATTTTTGTGTCAATATAAACAAAGTAATTTGTACTACGTCATCGTAGCTGATCATACAGATAATTATATCTCTATGGTCAGCTTACGATGACGTAGTACATATTACTTTGTTTATATTGGACACACAGAATACAGGTAATCGATGTTTCTCTGCTATTGAAGGGAATCAGCTCTCTATATCTTTATATATCTATGAATATCACCCTCAGCGTCTATGTTCCTTTACTTATGAAAAAAATCACGTCTTCATCCTCACATCCACCAAATCAAGAGTGACTGCAGACTCCTCACCACCATAAGCCTTATTTATCAAACACTCAATATCAGTTTACTCAAAGACAAAGAATCAAAAATACGTCAGTTTCAGGGCTAAATATTATATATAATATTTTAGTTTCATTCAACGGAAAACTTTAAGTCTGAATAAAAACCTGTAATATAAATAACGTATATTTAAACCACAAAACAAGTTGACTGAATCCAGCCATTTTGTTTAGTTAATATTTTTTTGAAACTTTATTGAGTAGAACTTTATAGAGGATGGGATTTCGTACCTACAAAACAATGGATGAAAGTTTTTGGGGATATTTACTCAACACCTATGTTTACAAATTTAGGTTGTTGTGATGACGTCTCACACAGGCTGCCACAGGCGTTCCTGGAAGAGTATTAATATAGCGGTCGAGAATTACTGGAGAATGATGAAAAAGAGATTTGTTTCAGATGAATGGTACGAATCCAGCATGTTTCCCAGTCATTGATGAATTCATGTGGCGCGAGGCTTACGGCAAGATACCAGAGAAGCGTTTAATAACATTTTTACTGCATCTGTCTTCCTGTTTTCGCGTTTAACGAATAAAGGTTAATTGTTATTTTTTTTATACTTAGTTTCAACAAAATCTAACTTATTTTTATCCTTAAGCTTCATTCTCTCCTTTCGCCGCCATCCTCCTATGCTGTTCCAACTCTATATTTATCCTCTATATTAAGTTGTTTTTTTTAATTACCTATGATACTCTTTCCCCCCTCTTCTTGCTTTTCTTTTCTCTTTTTCCGTTTTCTTTATATAGGCTGGCTATATTAATACTCTTCCAGGAATGCAGTTGGCAGCCTTTGTGAGACTTCATCACAACAACCTAAATTTGTAAACAATAGGTGATTTGAGAAAAAGATCACCCAAGTTTTTTTTATGTCTTTCTAACGGCTACCCTCAATATCCATGGATTATATTGAATAATCAAGGTTTTGCTCTAAAAAAAAAGATTAACTCGGCTATTCAACCCAATAGTTATTCATGGCTTTTTAACTTAGATATTTTTTTTACAAATATAAAAAAAATATTTTTAAGTAATGACGCATATGAACATATACTAATTGTTTAAATATTATGATTAAGGAATGTTTTTTGCAGTATATTTTGTTGAGGTTCGCTAAAAATTGGCATTCGGTTTTGTTGTTCAACAAGTTATAGTTCGTTGTTCATCGTTTCATTTTAATTGAATGTCGTTCGTTTGACGTTCGCTTGTCGTTCATCATTCTGATACAAGAGACGACGTATTTTTAGAAAGGAAATATTCCCATCAAAAAAGGATTTTTAAAATTACAACGCCATTAGTCTATGAAAATAATTTATCTTTTTTTTTGCACCAGGGGTAGCATTCATGAAGATATTTTGAATAATTACTAAACCAGCAATTACTGTATGATTTTTTTTTTAACGAACTCCAGAATGTTTTGTTGTCGTTCGTCAAAAAATTTTGTTGTTTGTCGACGAACGACAAATCAACCGTTCTGATGGATTATATATAATATTATATATATATATTATATATATATATATATATAATATATAATATATATATATATATATATATATATATTATATAATATATATATATAGATATATATATATATATAGATATAGATCGATAGATAGCTAATATAGATAGTAGATATAGATAGATAGAATAGATAGATAGATATCTATAGATAGATAGTATAGATGATAGATAGTAGATAGATAATATAATAGATAGATAGATATATAGATTAATAGATAAGATAGATAGATAGATAGATAGATAGAATAGTAGATAGATAGATAATAGATAGAGATAGATAGATAGATAGATAGATAGATAGATGATAGATAAGATAGATAGATATATAATAGATAGATAGATAGATATAGATAGATAGATAGATAGATAGATTTCGTTTTCTACAAATTCGAGCAATTCCTCGAAGAAATCTCGAATTTCAAAATAATAGTACTTCATTGTTATAATGTTTCAATGTGCATAAAATATAGAGTCCTCGTGTTCCTACCTACTACAATACATATATATTTTTACTATGGACTACGCAATTCTTCTTTTCTAGAAGACAATTTGTCTTTGTCAGAGTATTCGCAGCGATATATTACTAGTCTTAGGTGGATGCAGATGAATATATTTAATGTATAACGTCATTGGTAGGTTATTATTTTAATCTTTCATTCTTTAATCCATTCGAGTAAGATACTCTTGATTCAAATAGAAACATATTTAATTATAATTATATTTGATTGAAGTAAATGTGGATAAAAGGAATGATCATACATGCATTTTAAAGTACAATAATATATTAAAAGGGAACTTCATTTGAAGTTAGCAGATTGTTTTTAATTAAGAGTAGAAGGACTTGCCTCATGAAATCGGTTGGCAATCATTGAATCGACGCGATTATTTAATCATTAGTTCAAAACCATATTGACAATAATTTGACAAAGTCTTTGTCAAGCAAATGACATATACATAAAAATAAATCGAAGTTGTTGCCGTAATCCACTGACGTCACTTGTCATCCTACTATCTCCCTTCTCCTGAGTCCTGGTCAATCAACCTTAGTTCGTCGTCAATAAATAATACAAATCCAAGTCACTTAAGCTCCCTTCAGAAGTCATCGAGGTCTCCTCCAAGACTCCTCCTCCTCCTCCTCCTCGTGCGTGTTTCTTTTCTCCATAAGTCTGATTGAGTAAGCTATGGTTCAGCATGTCTGGACTAGCTGGTATAGTTGCCTCTCGGAGGCCTTCAAGAAGCGCGCAGGGCGCTACATTGTGAATCGCTACCTCGGCTCCTTCCTCGAGAATGGAGCCGTTCTCCTGGAGCAGCTCTCTTCCGAGTCTGGAGAGCTTACCCTGGAGAATGTCTCTCTGGACACGCGGACACTCAACGGTCTCCTGGAGTCCAGTCACCTGGAGCTCCTGGATGGCTACATTCGTGAGCTGAGGGTCTCCATTCCCTGGAGCTCCCTCCTCTCCGAGAACTGTCATTTCTCCATTCGATCTTGACGCTCACGCTGGGAGCTCGAGGACTCCCACCTGGAGACGTCTCATCCACTTTCCACTCCATGTACGAGAGCTTCAGCACCATGAATCTGGCACAAGTAATGTACCTATACAGGACACACGACTTACGACTTAAGACTTACAGGCTTGCAAAGAGTATGGAAGGGGAAGACATGCTAGAGTTCGAGTCATAGATACAGAGCTATGAGGAATCAGATAGAAAACCAGACTAATTATGCTATTCAAACAGAATGAAGCAATTGAAAAGGAATGCTTAGGGAAATAATGTAGCATTTAAATAAATTTAAACAATCTAGGATATAAATACTAAACTTACTTAGTTAAAGTAGTTCAGTATTAATCATTAGAGAGTTAGCCTTGACACCAGTTTTTATTATCGTTTGAATGGGTTATTATCAACGATATTGTAGAATATTGGAGTATTACCTGTAGAAACTGGAGGCTTACAGCCAGAACAATTAGAGTCTGCTTTGAATATAGTATAACTAGAGTGGAAGCTAGATTGGGTTTGTTCCAAAAAAATATGTTTATATCATTTTTTTAAAGGAGCGTAAGAATTAAAAACGTTCAATCGAACGGTCGTTCGTTGAACGCTAAAAAAGTGAAACGTATGCAAATGTGCATTGTTATTGAAGCCCTTTCCAGAATGAAATTTTTGTGGAAATTTAATTAAATAACACATTTAAGATACGCAAATATATACATAAATGAAAAAGTAGTGTTATAGCTCAGTGGAAATGTCCTGGACTCTGAATCTTCGACACCCTCATTTTACAAAATACTAGGTTAGAGGGATTAATTTCAAGGCGTATTCACATGTACAAAGATTTGCAATTCTATTCGATCAAAAAAATGAATATGCCTTAAGAAAATTGTTCCGTTGGATAAAGAAAACTGCATAAGTTGGAGGATTCGCTTAAAAGTCTGCTTCAAAAGACGTAGTGTAGTGTTGAGATAAATCCATTAATTGCATTTATTATCGTTTATCCTTTTCAGGACATGAGTAAGGATGAAAAAGAAGAGATTGGTGACCCCGTGGGCGGTGTTCAATACCTCGCCGAGACCATCGACTCCATCCTCACACGTCTTCGCGTCTCCCTCCTAGACACTGTCATACGCTTGGAGTACGTACCCGGCCTAGAGACACGAGGGCTTGCCCTCGAACTGCGAATAGGGGAGATCATTTACTCCGGATCCCCTTCAGAAGAAGAGTCCTCATCAATCAAAAAAATACATTTCCGACAAATCGACATTTTGTCGGATGAGTTTGCCTTTCGTGCGGGAAGCAGCGAGGAGTCGTCCGAATCTGAGGATGCACCTCTACGACTCGGACGACTCGCCGGAAACACAGAGCTAATCCTCCGTTTCAGCGAGGAAACCAGGAATGACTTTGGTATTCCGAGTGTTTTAGAAGAACTGGACGTTCACGTTGGTCTCCTCTCTCTACATTTATTCCCTCATCAAATTCATGCAGTGTCCGAAATTCTCAACTCCATATCTGGAGCTCACTCCAACGACGTCTCATCGCGCTCCCCGCCCATACGACATGCTCACAACATTGAGAGCCTTCTTCAAAAAAGCATACTGGCGACGAAACGACAGGATGAGCCTCGTTCCTCCCCAGTGGTCAAGCATGAACGAAAGCCATGAATTCCATCCCGTATCCTCTGGACTCGAGCACCACCACCCCAAGTCACAGAAGATGAAGAAACACCCTTCCCTCTAGTGAACATCAAAGTGGCTTGCTTCATTGCTGCCTTCATAGAACGTGACGAAAACATTGCTCAGCTCGGGGGTTCCCTAGACAGAGGCCTCGCCCTTACGAAAATGCGTGCTCTCTCTGAAAAGTTCTTCGCTACCAATCACAAAGTGCCCTCTCTTCATAAAAACCGATTGGGGACCCTACATGAATATGTGTCCGAAAACTGCGTTGATAGTTCACACATTCAAGTCGTAGGAGCACCCTACAAGTCTCCATACAGGATCCATCCTCCGTGTCCTTGTCCATAGGAGAAACTAAGCATCAGGAAGTTCTTTTAAACAATAAAGATAACGAAGATAGAAATCCAGAGTTATCAAATATTAATCAAATCCTGGGCTTCACTTCTCATCCTCAAGTTACATCCAAGTATCATCCTGACTTAAAAGTGAGCATAGGGATATCTGCAGAAGAAGAAACACAGATAGAGATATCACTGAATCCAGCGGAACTGGAGTTGGATCTTGGCATTGTGGATAGGACCTACTGCTTGCTCAACTACGCAGATCTGGACCCTTCCTGTGTGTCAGGAGGAATGTCAAAGGGCAGTTCTCAAGGTACTTTAAACCTCTCCATAACAAGCTCCCAGCTCAAAATCAATTTCTTCGTTCCAAAAGTGGACCTACGGCTTCCTTCTGAGATCCCAGAGTTCAAAGAGTACTTTTGGGGCCGACACGTTCACCCAGAGTCCCTCATATTAGAGTTGAAAGCCCTGCGTCTCACAAACAGTGTCAAGAGTAATGAGCTAAAGCTAGGCATAAGCAGTGACTTTGTTCGGATACTTTATGCCGAGAAAAGTGCTTGCTATGATCTCATAGAGATACAAAAATCACCTGAGGCGGCTTATGCAGCGAGCATTCACTTGGAAGTCAACCTGGATGAGACGCAACGGCTCTTTTGGAAGTTTGATAGGCCTGCTCAAGTCCTTCAGGAGTGTCTCATGCCCGGAAGGGACCCCGTTCAAGGAGCCTTGGATGGGAGCATTTCCAAGACGATCCAAGAGGCTCTTGCCTTCGCCTCCAAGAAGAACAACAATACCTACGTCGAGCTTTCATTTGATGAGCTGAGCATCAGTCTCCCTTCTAAGCACGTCTATGAAATCATTTATAACCGCTTGGGCAACGACCTTCTTTTATGGATGCCCCTCATCTACCGCGTGAAGGAACATCTATTTGGAGTGCTTTTCGAGGATCCACTCAAGAAAAACGAGGACACCGGTTTTTCCCTTGGATTCTCCAATCAAATTCCGCGCCATGAAGAGGAAGATATCCCCTGTAGAAATCCTTCTCGGACATTCCCCAAGACCGGAAGGCAGCTTTGTATCCATGTTGACACCTGCGTCTCCATCAAGGTGGCCCGTGGAAAGGTCCTGATTTGCCCGAGCCATTGGACCACGGATGCTAAAAGAGCCCTTCTGGCATCTGTGGAGGGTCTCTCCTTTGTCTGTGCCATTGGGCTAGAGCGAGATCCTGAGATATTACTCTTCCATCTACTCGTGAATGACGGCTCCATCAAGTACGGTAACTCCCTTTCCGACTCTCAAAGTCACTTTCTCTCTGATGAAGGGCTCACTGATCTCTTTGGGCGGAGTGATTTCACAGAGAGGGCCTGGCTAGACGCGGGATCATCATCATGTGGGAAGAGTCCCTTGCTTGAACTCACCTCAAAGATCCTCTTCGACAGTCATGCCAATCTCAAGAGCATTCACCTTTCATTTTCTCTCCAAGAGGCTTCCCTGAGCATGAACTCTAATGCTGGAGGGGAATTTGGGTCCTTTTTGGAGTGGGTCATGGACTTCTTCACGGTGGACGAGTTCCCCATCGAGGGCTATCAACCTCCAGTCATACTCACGGAGATGCAGTTGGATCTCCGCCGCTCATCCCTGGACTGCTTTGTCCACCCAGATCATCGACTCACACTCAGCCTGGGCTCTGTAAAAGTATCCTGCAACTTCCTAGACTCCAGTTCAGACATGAGCATTGCTCTTTGTCTTGAAGACTTGGGGCTTTTCCTCTCACATGATCCTAGTGACTCCGTGGAGAACTCTGTCTGTTTCTCAGATCTGGACTACTTAGACCTCTACGTCTTCCTCAAGGAGAACCCTCAGAAACTTCCGCCACTCATTGACGTTAGCTGTAACTGCAGCCTTCTCCGCATACGGACCTGCTCAGACACCATTAAAATCCTCACACTTGTCTTCTCAAAGCTCATGGAGGAAAAAAAGTGGGTTCAATCAGGTTCTGAGTCACCTAAAGGAAGTGAAGATGCACAGCAGACATCCTCATGTCTGGATGAAGACGTTGCCCCTGATTGGCAGAGGCTATGGAAGATCTTCTCAAGGACCCTCCTGTCCCCTCCTCTAAGGAAGTCTCCAAAGAGAAGAAGAAGGTCGTCCCTGGAGGACAGGTCTTCTTCTTTCCCAATGAAGCTCAGTCCCCAGCCTTCCCAGACTCTCTTGGGATGTCTCAGTCCTTTTACGCAGACCCGAATGCCCTGACTGCGAGTGACATTCGCTCTCAGGATGATCACAACTTGGATGAAGAGTTTTGCATTCTGGAAGATGAGATCGGCACGGGGATCATTCATCGTTCAGGAGAACCCAGCGTTCGATGTCTCCTGGATGACGACGAAAGCATTTTACTCATTGAGAACCACTTTTCCATCCCCGAAGAATCCATGGACTACCTCCGCACCCCCAAAAACTTCCCCAAGTCCCAAGTCTCCTTCACGCTCAAGAAACTCTCCGTGCTGTGGAAGATCTTTGGTGGGAACGACTTCAGTCCCAGCCGGGAACATCCCCTCAACACCAAGTCCCAGCTCCAGAAAATGGGGATGTCCCTCTATGTGGACTCCCAGTCTACTTCCGTCCTCGGAGGCCTCGGGAAAAGAAGGAGCGTACGCCCCCCTCCCATGGTCGCTCATCCGCCCGCGCACTCGCAGACAATCTAAAGACCCGCGGAGGCCCCGGTCGAAACGAGGATCAACTCATCGAGCTCCTCATACACAAGCTTCAGCTCAAGCATGAGGTCTTCACTCCCGGCTTCCCAGAGTCCTCGCGACAAATCCTCATCATACCTCTCCTGGAAATATGTGACAGGCTCCTCCTCTCCGACATCAACAAGCTCCTGTACCCTTACTCCTCACGGATCCGTCCCACACGCTCAAACGCAAACATGCTGACATACAAGTGCGTCAATCTACGAAAGGAAGGAGATAACATGACGGAGAGCAATGTGAACGTAGCCCTTCAACCCTTTCGAATCAACATCGATCAAGATACACTCTTCTTTATCATTGACTTTGGATGCTCCCTCATTCCAAGTGAGGCGGAAGAGCCCAAAGACTGCCTCCTCATACATCATGAGGGAGAACAAGAGACGCCAGAGCCCAAAGAAGAAACTCCAGAGCCCAGGGAAGAGATCAAACATCACCCTCCCTTTATCAAGTCCTTTGTCTTCTCTCACAGCGTTCCTATCCGCATCGACTATCTAGGGAAATATGTGGACCTCACACAAGGGACCCTCAAGGGGCTCCTAGTGGGTCTCGCTAATCTCAACTGCTCCGAGCTGACCCTTAAGGCCATATCCTACCAACACGGCATTCTTGGACTAGAGCGACTCTTCAAGCTCCTTCTCTCGGACTGGCTAGAGGACGTGAAGAGCAATCAAGTCCCCGCACTCCTGGCGGAGTGGGGCCCATGTACTCCTTTCTCCAGCTGCTCCAAGGGGTCAAGGACCTCTTCCTTCTCCCCTTGGAACAGTATCAAAAGGATGGACGGATCCTTCGTGGGATTCAAAGGGGAGCAAATAGTTTTACAGCATCTACTGCATTAAGCATATTGGAGTTGACGAATCGGATGTTGGGGCTTGTTAAGTTCATGGCGGAGATTGCATTCGACGTCATGTCCCCAGAGGCGGCGACTGGACACGAGTCCAATAGGCTCAAGAAAAAGGAGGATCGATGTGTCGACCCTCGGACATGCGGGAGGGTGTGGCGAATGCTCTTACCCTTGTGCGCGATGGATTTGATGAAACTGCTCGGACGCTCATAGAAGCAGCCTCCAATGAAGGCCTAAGTGGAGCCGTTGGGGCGTCATTAAAACCGTGCCTTCCACTATGATGAAGCCAGTTATAGTTGCCGCCTCGGCAACCTCTAATGTCCTTGAAGGAGTTAAGAATCAAGTAGCGCCCGAAGGTCGGAAAGAGGAAGACGAAAAGTGGAGAAAAGGCTCCTGAGAAGTCGGAGTCGCCTTGATTCTAAAGAAAAAGCCCAATCTGTATACCTTCTTATCTCCGCGCGGAATTCATTTTTGTTTTTGCCTTCCTTGTTAATTAAATCCATTCTTCAGATTATGATTATTATTCTACTTCGATCATTTTCATCCTCTTATTATTGCTCTTTAATTTGCGTTTCTTTTTTTGTTATTGCCTTCGTGATTACTATTATTATTATTATTATTTGTGTCCTATAGTTTGATGCATCCTATCTGCATATTTTATAAAAGTCCTAATATCTTTAGATTGCCTGTTTTTAATATAAAATAAATTTAAAAGCATTTTCTAAACCCCAAGGATTATAATTTACTAAGTAACAATCGTGGAACTTATGGCTTATGAGCCAAAATTTGTTGACTGAGGCATAAACCAAGGCCTAATATAATCACTGTATACTCAAACATTCATATTGTAATGTGTGTTGTTAATTGACAATAATTATTAGAATGCATTTTTATTTATTTATGAAGATCAAATTATAGTGACATTATTATTAACAATAATATATATTGATGTCACTAAGGAAGTTCTCTCCAAACAACACAATTTGCAGTTGACAACTCCATATTCTTTCTTTTTCTAGGTTTTATGCTCAGGGAAATGACCCATTTAGCGTCGAGTACATAGATATAGAGAGCTTATTCCTTTCAATAGCAGAGAAACATAATTCAACTGTCTCCATTGCCCAGTAAAAACAAAGTAATTTGTACTACGTCATCATAAGTGATCATAGAGGTAGAGATATAGAGAGCTGATTCCCCAATTGCAGAGAAACAGCGTTCTGTTGTTTCTGTGTGTCCATTATAAACAAAGTAATTGATACTATGTCATCGTAAGCTGATCAAAGAGAGAATCTATCTCTATGATCAGCTTACGATGACGTAGTACAAATTACTTTGTTTATAGTGGATACACAGAAACAACGGAGCGCTGTTTCTCTGCAGTAGGGGAATCAGCTCTATATCTTTATATCTCTATGAGAGATATAGAGAGCTTATTCCCATCGTCTGTATTTTTGTGTCCAAAATAAAAAAAGTAATTTGTAATACGTCATCGTGAGCTGAACATAGAGATAGATTATATCTCTATGATCAGCATACGATGACGTAGTACAAATTAATTTGTTTATATTGGACAAAAAATTACAGCTGAACGACGATGTTTCGTTGCTATTGAAGGGAATAAGCCAAGGTCTGTATAATAAGGTCTGGGCAATACAAAAATAAACATAAAGCAGTATGACTACTCAATGACGGCACTGGAGAACGATTCTATCTATCTATATATCTATAAATATATATATGGTTTTAGGAATATTTATATATAAAACTTATGCACAAAGAAAATCTGATAAAGCATTTTTTTGTTGGGAATTATTGATAGTAGGAATTTTTCCTTAACGACACTTTTGTATAAAATGCATTTTTAAAGGAAACTACTGACTTTTGGGCCAGCTTATCAGTCAAAATAGCTTATGAGCATAATGAGCACATTTGGTTAGTTTTATTTTATAAACTGAGCCCATTTGAGTACTTTTTCGTTCATATATAAAGGAGTATATTCGTATATAATAGACCCATAAGGGTACCTATGAACAATAAGCTACGGTAAGGTAAGGTAGGTTTCGTGACCCAGACCTTTCCGCATTAACATAACAAAGCTCCACTTATTATTATTATTATTACCTCCGCCGAAGGAGGTATTGTTTTCACTGGCGTTTGTTGGTTTGTTTGTCAGCAGGATAACTCAAAAAGTACTGAACAGATTCGAATGAAACTTTGTGGAGTTGTTGGAAATGCCAAAAGGAACAAGTGATTAAATTTGGCATCTCTAAGTGCTTTTTAATATGCAAAATGAGCAAAATACTACTAATAATAATAATGAAATGGGGTCTCTATTCAGGGAGTAGGAAAGAACAAACGCTAAAAAAATATTCATTGACGTATTATTGTTCATATATCAGCTCAGGACTATGTTAACCCAGTGACGTAGCTTAAACTTCTTCCGTCTTCCATCTCTGAGTGTTTTTTTAATATGCAAAATGAGCAAAATAGGAAACAAATAAATAGAAATCGGGTGTGAAAGGGAAATGTTTGAATAGGAATGTTGTGGGATCGCGAACACACTCTCTGAGTGTAATTTTTTATTGCTATTATGATTTTCTTCTATGGACTTATTACCTCAAGGAGGTATTGTTTTCACTGGCGTTGTTGTACTTTTTGGTTTGTGGTTTGTCAGCAGGATAACTCAAAAAGTACTGAACGGATGGATGAAATTTTGTGGAGTTGTTGGAAGTGCCAAAAGGAAGAAGTGATTAAATTTTGGCATCTCTGAATGCAGAATTAAGGCGCCAAATGAGCTAAATACTACTAAATTTTCCAAGTTAGCCTACTCTGCCAATAGATGTCGCTGTGCTGTGAAATTGGGTGCCGGGAGCGTGTTCCTCTCGGAATTTCCGTCTAGGGGAACCCTCCCCGTCTCTCTACGCCTCCCCAGTCGTGAAAAATCCGCCTCGGAAGGCTCATGACGGCGGAGGTTTGCACTCTCTGAGTGTATATGCCTCTAGTTTCTTATAGGGTTCAATTCCACATGATCCCTCCGATATGATCCGTCAAAGATAGTCCCTTTTTTCATAGGCTTAAGAGATTTATTCCTTAGCAATTATCAATTATAATATGTAATTATCAATTATCGGAGTCTGTATTAAACTAATCGAAATATTTACTAATACAAACGAAAGATAATTGTCAACTATATTATATTGATAGTAACTCATTTTCACAAAAGTCCATTTAAACTTGGATTCTAGCTGGACCAACACATATACTGTTTGGAAAATAACATTTAGAGAGTTAAGAAATGGAGAAAATTATACAAATGGTGGATAATTCATCTGTAAACATCTTTTTGTAATTAAGTAATTAAATTTTCTTTTTTAAGTCTTATAGTCAGAATGATGATCCATTTACCGTCAAGTACAATTAATTAATATAAACATGCATTACTTCCCTTAATATTAGCAGTTGTTTTATCCAATTATATATGATTTTGGGCGAGACCATTCAAAAGATCTGTAAATGACGTGGATGACAAGCCCATGAGAAGAGACAATCTGTGTTCTGAAGGAATATATTCTAATCTCTAAAGGATTCGTCAAAGACATGGATGACAGGTCTATGAGAAGAGGCAATTTCTGTTCGCAAGGAATACATTATATATGTATATTATGATCTCTGAATTGTTGGTCGCACCAGAACAGTCACGAAGGAAGTGATGCTTCATTCCATAATGTTTTTAACGTTTAACTGTTTATAATATTATGAACTCTTTTTTATTTTGAAAAAACCAATTACGTTAAAATGGTATGTTTGTTATTTTATATCATAATAATAATATTGTATAATTAGCTGTAATTTACTGTGACGTCATAAATTGAATAAATGAATATTTTGTGCTTCTCTAAGGTCAATGTTTGTTTTTATAAAGGTCAAATATAATTAGTAATGCAATATTAAGAACCACAGTAATTCTTGTTACATGATTTATAAATGGGTATTGAATAAATATAATTTTTTACATAAAAAATATCTATAAATTATATTTGTTGTCGTTTCTCATTTTCACTATTGTGTATGTAGACTTGACATATGCAAAATCAAATATTGCAGTGAAGAAGATTATGAACAAATTCATTTGACTCTCGTTAGTGCTTAAAATGTTAGCTCAAAAGAATCGACCTCCTGGATTCGGATAAGGAGGTTAAGGATCAAATAATAATAAAACGTATTTTCCGTACTATAAGGCGCACCTTCACGGAGCCTTCATTTTTTTCAAAAACTGAACATGCGCATCATAATCCAGTGCGCCTTATATATGGATCAATATTGAGTCACAACAGATCTTACATATTGATGTTGTTAAAGGACAAACAATGTCACGAAAACACAAATACTTCAAATACCTCGGAGAAAATAATAAAACAGCCGTTTATACATATTTTGAAGTTGTCAAAAAGATAGTTTTAATTTATTATAAAGTTTGACTGACTTATCTTACAGGGTTTTTTTACATTCCCTTGTGTGCAGCACCATCTAGTGTATGCATAACGTAACCCCAACGTCTACTGTAGCGCCTTATATGTGAAAAAGTTTTAAAATATGTAATTAATTGAAGGCGCACCTTATAGTACAGAAAATATGGTATATGTATTTTTTACAAATGCTAACCATTGATAAATGTTTTACTCCTTCACAATCTATAAGTGATGGACAGTAGCACGAGTGAATGGCATCATTGAGTCTACCCTACAATTCGTTTTATTTGTAGCAAGTTTGAAAGTAAATGAGTGTGTCGTAAAATATTCTGAAGTATTCAAATTGTTTTTCAAGAAAATATGCATTGAACACCCAGCATATACGTGATCGTATATGAATACCCACACGTCAATTAATGACTCATGGGTGAGTGTTATGTCATTTTTTACACCAATATCATCTCATACATGTATGTAGGTTGTAACTGAAATCAATATTGACGTAAGTTTTAAGTGATCTAAAGATTTATATTATAATAAATTGAAGTTGAAAAATATAAAAGTGGAAGAAGAAATCCTACTCAATACCTCATTAACAAGTTGGTTGTTACCTCCGCCGAAGGAGGTATTGTTTTCACTGGCGTTTGTTGGTTTGTCAGCAGGATAACTCAAAAAGTACTGAACGGATTTGAATGAAATTTTGTGGAGTTGTTGGAAGTGCCAAAAGAAACAAGTGATTAAATTTTGGCATCTCTGAGTGCAGAATTAAGACGCCAAATGAGCTAAATACTACTAAATTTTTCAAGTTAGCCTACTCTGCCAATAGATGTCGCTGTGCTGTGAAATTGGTGCCGGGAGCGTCTTCCTCTCGGAATTTCCGTGTAGGAGAACCCTCCCCCGTCTCTCTACGCCTCCCCAGTCGTGAAAAATCCGCCTCGGAAGGCTCATGACGGCGGAGGTTTGCACTCTATATGCCTCTAGTTGTTATTTATATTCTTCACAAAGCCTACCCAAGGAGTACTTACCCAAGCAACACATAACGTTATTCTAACGTTAGTTTTTGGTTCCCTAAAGGTTAGGTTCGAACCTAACCAAAAACGAACGTTCTAATAACGTTTCCTCATGGTTACATAAAACTAACGAAAAAAACGTTCGGGGAACGTTCCCATAACTAAAGAAACTAACGTTCGGGGAACGTTCCCAAAACTAACGAAACTAACGTTCGCTTTTGGTTACCTACTAACGTTCAGGGAACTTTCTCAAAATTTTACGAAAGAGAATATAAGATAGCTCCATCCTGGGGTTAAAAAAGTCGGTATCAGTGACAAAAGATGCATCTACAAAACTTTTCATATGTATGAGGTATCTTTTGGGTTAAAAAATAGTTTGCGTTATGTATAATATTTTAAACTTTCTTATAATTTTTTAAAAAGACTTTATTGATATATAAATATTAAATATGAAAGAATATATAAATAAACATTATAGTTTAAAATTAAATCTAAAATCTAGCAGCACTATCTAGAAAAATTAATTATAAAAAATTAAGGAAACAAAATTGTTATCAAAAATACAGACATAAAAATAATGTCGCAAAAAAAAAAATAACAAAGATTGAATATAATTATTTTTGGTCTTTAGGCAAATTTCCTGTACTGCCGTTGTAGAAATTAGAGATGTCCAGCGGAGTAAAACGGATAAAACCGTACCAGATCCCCCACATACTTCCACGGAATGGTAATTTTTTCTACCTGATTTACAATAAAATATAACAAATATTATAATGTGAATAAAACTGCATTGCTTCAATAAATATATGATTGAGTCGAGTAAATCTCTTTTTGTTTAATTTTTGCTATTTCCTATAGTAAATCATGTGCAAAATAAATAAAAATTGAACATAAGAGACTATTTTATCTGAAAATTCCTTTGAATAATGAAAGGTTTTGTGGATGAATTGTCTTTGTCGTTGATCCCGATTTATTTATTCCTGTTCAATCTGTTGTATAAAAAATATTCCGTTAGTGATGATAATTTGGGGTTTCTAAACAAGCCAGACTTTATGGTTTTTCCACAAATTTAAGTGGTTGAAGATTATGTTTGTGAGTGAAGAGGAGCTAGTTCAACCAAAAATAAAAGCCACTCTAGCTGGATCATATTCCTGACTTCAAACAGCCTCTTATTAGAACAAACTCATTTACAAACGACACATAACTAATACATGCTACAACTTCGTCCTCATCAAATCAAACTGACTTGAATGTAGACGACTCACAAAAATACATACACCTTTGTATTTGCTTTTAAGAACCTATCAGTTTTCATCTGATTTTCCTACAGTAACAACATTAAATAGTTTCCATCTACACTGATCCTCAAGGTTACTTTTTCAATATTATATAAACATCCGTTTGGATTAAAAGCCCATTGATACCTCGACTTGCCTCCAATTATCAGGACACTGGCGGTAAGCTTTTCTACTATAATTATCCTATGTTTGCTAAACCTCTATGTTTCAGAGCGTGATCATTCCTTCAACATAGTAAACGATACCCTTGAAATTCCCTTGCGGAAGAAAGAGGAACGTGGACAACTGTCGATCATAAAATGACTTTTCAATCACCTAAGAGTATTACATGAAAGTCTTTTATTTTGATATTTTTAGATATTTACTAATAGTTTTACCCATACATTACAATGTTTATTAATGTTTTTTACGCATGTGCTTTGAGCCTTATATATTTTATTTTTATGTTATAATTTTATGAGTTATAAATAACATGTTATAATATTTATAATAATTCGTGTCCAGTTTTAATGTTAAATAAACGCTTAATAGAATTTTAATACTGTCAAGGAGTTTAATTATATCTACAAGGGAACTATACTAAAACTAAAAGGGAACGTAAATATAACGTTGAGGGAACGTAAATAGAACGTTGGGGGAACGTAAATAGAACGTTGAGGGAACGTAAATAAACGTTAGGGGAACGTAAATAGAACGTTAGGGAACGTAAATAGAACGTTAGGAGAACGTAAATATAACCAACAGGGAACGTTCGGAGAACGTTAAGAAAACCATCCATGCTAACGTAAAAATAACCTTCAGAGAACGAAACTAACGTTCAGGGAACGTTCTGCGAACCAAAAACTAACGTTCGGAGAACGTTCTCCGAACGTTATTTGGTTGCTTGGGTAAGAGATGGAGGGAACACTGTATTTTGTTTATGTACACATGTAGTCACAACCGGTTCTAGGAATAATTGTATAAAAACTTATGCATAAGGAAAAATCTGATAAAGCATATTTGTGTTCGGAATATTTGATACTAGGAATTTTTCTCTAACGACACTTTTGTATAAAATGCATTTTTAAAGGAAACTACGTACTTTTGGGCCCAGCTTATCATTCAAAATAGCTTTATTGAGCATTAATGAGCACATTTGGTAAGTTTTATTATATAAAATAGTAAAATGAGCCCATTTTGAGTACTTTTTCGTTCATATATAAAGTATATAATAGACCAATAAGGGTACCTATGAACATTGAGCTACGGTAAGGTAAGGTAGGTTTCGTGAGGAATGCACAATAACATAAGAAATAATAATAAGCTCAGGACTTTGTTGTGTTAATTCGGACAATTACGGACTTCCCGGATCATCTTTGCTGGACGACATTTCCCTACGGTCTTTCAGCTGGAGAACCTCCCTGGCTACAATAGATCCTTGATGCACTCCGATCCCTACAGTACTCCGGATTCCCACCGGTCTGGATCCCCAAGGCACTCTCGGGATCCATACAGTTCTTCGTATGTTAGGGCACTTACTCCACGACTGATCGCCACGAGAGTCCTATCAGGAGGAAGCGGGTCCTAAATACACCCGTTGTAGAGAGCTCATGAATGTGAATGGAGTTAATTGGACCTCAAATATAGTTTGCATCCTATATTTTATTACGCACTCTTATTTAAAGTTTTGTTGTTTTATCTCTATTTGTATACTCTCTTTGCATCCTTGTCTCGAAGAACTAAATACACTAAGTTAATTTGATCTCTACATTGCTTCTTATTTCTATTTGAGACCCATGGTCAAGAATATCGTTTGCCTATTAACAAAAATTAAAGACAATACCAAAAGTAAAGACAAAAAGAAAAACTGATTGGCCTAAATACATATTTTTTCATTATTTATCATCAATTATGAATATATAACAGAATAAAAAGTGTATTTTATTAACCATAACAAAAATAATTGTTTAGAATCTTATTAAAACGTGTCAAAAATGCCTCTGCAACGTTGTGTTCTTCGACATTGTTGTTAAAAGCATATGATCCTATTCCTATAATCTATCAAATAAACATGGAACATCAAATTCATTTTAAAATAGCTTCTTCTGTGTGAAACCTTATTGAATCTATCGTTTCTTTTTATTTAGTAAAAAGAATAACTTATCTTATGAATATTTTCATTTTTTTTTCACGTTAATTTATTTTTATATAATGTGTATAATTGTTTGTCGACAATGCTTTTATTAATTCCTTTTGAAACGCCTTGTTATTATATTTTCATAACATAACACATATATCGTGCATATTAATTCCCCCCTTCCGGCTGCAATTGATCCTTGACGCTCCCAGGATCCCGCAGTACTCCGGATTCCTACCACTCTGAATCTCCAAAGTACTCTCGGGATCCACAACTGACTGATATGATAACCCTATCGGGAGGAAGCAGCTCTCAAACCCACGTGATATATGGAGCTCAGAGAGGAGATGGACGGAGTTCATTGGACCACTAATTTCGTTTGCATTATATATTTTCTTTCTCACTCTTATTTAAAGATTTGTTGTTGTTTTCTCTATCTATATACTATGTTTACATCCTTGTCTCGAGCAAATAAATTAACTCAATTAATTTGATCTCTTCATTGCTTCTTCTTTCTATTTGAGATCCATGGTCAACTAAAATCCATACCGAGACTTCTTTATACACACAAATACAGAGGATAGACAAATGATTATAACTTACTTATATTATTTTTTTCATTCCGATTCATGTTCTTGATGTGGAAGACAATGAGAAAGAGCATCTTTCGCCTATTAAATAAGTTAATGACGATAAATATAAAGACAAAAAATTGGCTTGAATATTATAACTTTAAAAAATATCATCATTAATGGTCAACTAAAACCCATACCGAGGTTTTTTATACAAACACCGAAGGGTGGTTCATTAGCCAATACTTGAGTCTTCTTACGTTATTTTTGGAAGTTAAATGTGAGGATGATTACTTGCTTATTTTTTATGAAACTTAAGGAAGTCTGTCATGACTCTTTGAGACCTTAATTGCAGCTATGATTGAATCCAAGACAGAAAACTCTCATTACTATCTTCATCACTTCATCGAATGTTTACTAAAATCAAAATATATGAAGATATAAGCGTCGACCATCTCATAAAGTTTGTTCTAAAATGACCATAATTATTTTTACACTTTTAAACATACTTTTTCTTATCTCTTATTTTTTTCTGATGTGATGAGTTAAAAAACATATGTAATTCAAATTAATCAAAATAAATCTACACTGTTTGTTGATGATGAAAAATAAAAGTCAACCAAAAAAATAAGCAAAAAAATCCTTTTCTTAAATTTTGATGAACCGCTCCCGATTTCAGACCCTTGAACTTCATATCCCCTTATTGTGCTGGATAATGCGGATTAAATATTATTCCATCATATAATTATAATTCATGTACTCAATATAATAAATGTAATCATATGTAAAGTATATGTTTATTTAAACAAAAAATATTGTATTATGTACATATTATAGATGTATTTAAATGTATATATAAATATAATTAAAAAGAATGCAAATTTCTTGCTATATTAGCTAAATAATTCATCTTGTCGGATCTATCGTAGTCCTCCATTTGCTGTAAAATCTATCATTTATATTTTTATATATTTTTTGGATGGATGGTCCCCACCACTTCTCATATCCACAGCATTTAAGCATTTAAGGTGTATTTAAACCCGCTTCCTCCTGATAGGACTCTCGTGGCGATCAGTCGTGGAGTAAGTGCCCTAACATACGAAGACTGTATGGATCCCGAGAGTGCCTTGGGGATCCAGACCGGTGGGAATCCGGAGTACTGTAGGGATCCGGAGTGCATCAAGGATCTATTGTAGCCAGGGGAGGTTCTCCAGCTGAAAGACCGTAGGGAAATGTCGTCCAGCAAAGATGATCCGGGAAGTCCGTAATTGTCCGAATTAACACAACAAAGTCCTGAGCTTATTATTATTTCTTATGTTATTGTTCATTCCTCACGAAACCTACCTTACCTTACCGTAGCTCAATGTTCATAGGTACCCTTATGGTCTATTATATACTTTATATATGAACGAAAAAGTACTCAAATGGGCTCATTTACTATTTTTATATAATAAAACTTACCAAATGTGCTCATTAATGCTCAATAAAGCTATTTTGACTGATAAGCTGGGCCCAAAAGTACGTAGTTTCCTTTAAAAATACATTTTATACAAAAGTCGTTAGAGAAAAATTCCTAGTATCAAATATTCCGAACACAAATATGCTTTATCAGATTTTTCCTTATGCATAAGTGTTTTATACAATTATTCCTAGAACCATTATATATATATACCTATATTAATATTTTAAAGGCCAACATTATATCAAACTGTATCGTCTCATTAAATATCTGATTGAGTCGAATAAATTTATTTTTAACAAACATTTGACATTTTGTGTTGTTACCAAAAATAAAAGTTTATTACATAATAGACCATTATTTCCTGAAAATTTCCCTCATAATGAAAGTTTTGTAGATAATTTGGCTTGTCATGATTCAATTAATTCTCATAGAATAAAGTATACAACTGTCCGAACTTATAAGCCATTCTTGTTATTTATTTATTATGAAATATAATATTTTGTTTACAAACATAGTAGTTGATTATTCCAGTATCTTTCAAAGTTCATTAACAGAATATTTCATGGATGTACAAACACCATCTTTTAAATCTACCCGTTGGGACACGGATCTCCCTCGTTCATGAAGTCAGAGATGAGGGAAAAACAGAGAACGAGCAGGGCAATGAGGAAAACAGGGGCCTGGCGAGTACATGGAGGCCATCATTGCCTACACAGTCGTCTATGTGATGAGTATTTGAGTGTTTCCAAGAACCACTTCGAGCTCATATACGTGATGCTCACGTCCGAAGACTTCCCCCTCAGGACAAGTTGCTCATTGATGGTCTCTTAAGCTCAGAGCCCATAGTAGTGGCTCCAAAAAGATGACGAAGGCGACGCCCCGTGAAGTATTTCTTCATTGTGGAGAAACCGACTCCAGCATGGATATCTCTGCGCTGCTTGCTCAAGGCCCTTTCACGAAAGAGGCATGTAAAGAACATATGCTAAAGGTAAAGAAACCCAATATTAGGGTTGAAAATCGTAGCATGAAAATCATATTCCAAAAAGAATGATTTCTGTGAGTTTTAATGTCTTAAATAAAATTATAATTCGTAGAATTAGGTTCAAAATTTAATCATTAATGAATATTAATATTATATAATTAGAGTGATGCTCCAATGCCTCAACAGAAATTATAATTTATAAAATGTAGCTGACAAATAAATATAATATTTATTTTGGAGACTTTAATGCCTTAATTAAAACTTTAATTGTAAAAATTAAGCTTAAAATTAAAGAATTTCATTATATTGGTCATATTTGTATAAAGGTTTTATTTTATGAGACTTTACTGTCTGAAGTACAAAATATTTTTAAAAATGATAAAATGAAAGAATTAAATTATTATATTCATATTTTTATATTTTTATTTTAGTGAGGCTTTATTGCTTCAAATAAAATATAATGGTATAAACTGATTCTTAAAGAGGGTTAAACTATGGTTAGTTAGACAAAATGTCGAAAATTGGCCTCATACATATTTTTGAATCAAGGAATAAAAATACATTTGAAATATATTGTGTGGTGAAAATAGTTTTTGGACGACTATTTGCTAAATAAAGATCAAAGAAATTATTCAATATCGATTGGAAGTAATTTATAAACATATTTAATATATCTAAAAATTAAACCTGAAACAAAAGATTTTAAAATTGAAAAAAGAAAGAATTCAATTAAGAACCTCAATGAACAAAATATTGCTCTTATGAAAAGTCATGAATTATTCAATTTATAATAAATAAATGGAAATTCTCTTAATTTTTTACATTTGAAAAAACAAAAAAGCGATCCGAGCCTTATAATAAATGGCTTTATTTGATATAATACTTAGACCATTTTATGCATTTAAGTCATATTTTTATATTGTATAGCTATAATTAAATTTTTGATTGAGCACACTATTAATTACCAATATCGTGGCCAATTTAGTTTTTAAAGGAGTTGCACATTGTATAGATCATACTTTTTCACAATTTCTTCGATGACTAAAATTACCATATTTCTTATCTTTATCTAATAATCAATATATTTTTTACATTAAGGAGCATAACTTGTGAAGAAGACAATTTTGGAGTCGAATGACCTTAAAAGTGTTCCAAAAATGGCTGTTCCTATACTTTCCCCCCAAAACTCATGGATACCCATCTCCTTTGTCATCCAGAGAATGAAGATAGTCCACACGACTTTCAATGTTTCAAATGCAAGGAAGCCTTTGAGCTATGGGGTTCATTGTCTGTTCACTTTGGAAAAACCACGGAATTGAGATCGGGCTTCGTCGATGTAAGCACTGCGACTACCGGGGCTTCTATGATAAAGACCTTGAGGTTCATACATTTTCGGCTCATGCTACTGCTACGTTTCAATGAATGAGGGAGCAATGGAGGTTATGCCAAGAAGAAATGTGAGCTCTGCTCTGGGCTATTTCGGACTCCAAAGCTCTCAAGAAACATGTTCAAGCTGTACATAGCAAGCTAAAGCCCTATATTTTCAAGTCTGCAATCACTCTACGTCTCGAAAGGCTATGTTAGACATGCATATGCGACAACACACAGGAGAAAACCTTATGAGTGAGTATGGGGGGGAACTTGGTTAAGGAATATCAAAACCCAATTTATGAATCTTAACATGGCCATGAGGACGATTCCCCTTCTGAAAAAATTCGTTGGTTACTTTTTCGTTTCAATTTGCATTAAAAAGATCTCATTCCTTTAGGTAAGTCTTTATTGTCAGTATATGTATAGGTGCGTGGACATAATTTGCCTAATTTTGAAGACGGAAATACTCCATCCGCTGATGTCTGTTTTTAATGTTAAAATTTTCCTAGTCATAGACTTAAATACTTTTACCATTGTAGCGATATCATAATTTTAATACCCAAGAAAAGTCATTATGTTCAATGAGAGATATTGAATTCAGATTTCGCTTAGTGAAATGAAACAATGCTGATATCTCTGGCTTCTGTCAATGTCAGTTAGAACGGTCTGAAATCTCAGGAAGCAGCTGGTAGGAGTCATCGGATCCAATGGGACGTTTTGACATGTAGAAGCAAGAGGTGAAACACCAGGGTTGTCCGGGGCGTCACTTTTATCAAAATATCAAGAACATCATTGACAAAATCCCCAGCATTCCATGAGAGACATGGCCAGGGACTTGGGCATAACCAAGTGGATTGTTAGAGCAGGTTTGATGGAAGAATTAGGTACAAGTGATAAAGGCGTCAGACAGCCCAACTTCTGACTTAAAAGACTCGAGGATGTGGCTACTCAAAGATTTCAGACTGTTGACATCTTGAAGAACCCAAGGTCGACGAAAGGCTTTGGTTCTTCTCTTATGAATTCTTTTTTCTTCAGGATCAAATTCTACGGAATAAAAAGCACGGCTGTCTCCCCCAAGTATGAGAGCATGCGATCTAACAAGGCTGAAGGTTTCTCGTCTCCCAAGTCTGGTGCATGAAGAATGGAGTCCGCCCTGTCGTAGTCCGAAAGACAAAGGTTTCTTCAGTCTTCCTTGAGGGCTTTATATTTGTCCTCTCTGGGGAATTTTAAAGGATTTCTGCTACGCGAAGGAAGCTTGTCGAGGGAGGCACCACAGATGGTATTTCGTGTCCTCCGAGTTGAGGCCTTTCATTTGGAACTGAGATTCGGCTTGACAAAACTAAATTGAAGCCTGTTGTGGCCAAAATACCGATGTTTGAGACTCACGGCCTGGAGGGAGACTTCAGAGTTCTGACGACGTTCTTGGTACCTAGAAAGTTGTCCTTGTAGTCGGGGTCACCCAAGGAGAATATAAAATTTTACTCTCCTGGAGTCACCAATGTGATGAGAGCGCTAATGATACGCACGTTCAATGAACGGATCGCTGAACGGAACGCAACTTTTTTTTGAACGCTTAAAGTTGAACGCCAAAAAAAAAAGTTTTTGCGTTCAGCGTTCAATTTTCCAAACATTTATGGGACTTTTTTTCGGAAAAAAACGTCATCACTACTACGCAGTACTTTTTGGAAATTCTTTTCTTTAAAAAAAAACGTCACACGTACGCAGTACTTTTTTCGGAATTCTTTTTCTAAAAAAACGTCATCACTACGCAGTACTTTTTTGGGAAATGCTTTTCTAAAAAAAGGTCATCACTACGCATTACTTTTTTTGGAAATTCTTTTCTAAAAAATAACTTCATGACTACGCAGTACTTTTTTGGAAATTATTTTTTGAATATTTAAACGCTGAACGCAAAAACTTGAACGGAACGCTAATTTTTTTTGAACGCTGAACGCAAAAAAAGCTGAACGCTCACAAGCCTATATATAATATACACAC
>CP045904.1:9606106-9621721 GCA_013387185.1 Caligus rogercresseyi | reverse complement strand
AAAAGAAAAGAAAAATGAATGCCACTATCTTATATATAATAATACCCTAGGAACGAACACAAAAACGCGACAATTTTGTATGTTACAGCCAAACCACTTGATGGATCGAGTTGAAATTTGGCACAGAGATGTCTTTCTATCTGGAGATTATATTGGCCAAAAAATAATTGTCTTATGGCCACAATGGGCTAGAAAAGGCCAATTGAAAGTTGGATTTCCAGGTTTTGATAAACAAAATGTATTTTTCATAACAAATATTTCAAAGAGCTACTCTTTCTAAGAATTTTGATATTTACATGTTGGTATGTATCTTCAAAACTCCATTTTTAAGAGCGATCAAACTTTAAATAAAAAAGAGAGAAAGAAAAAATGAATGCCACTATCTATATATAATAATACCTAGGAACGAACACAAAAACGCGACAATTTTGTATGTTACAGCCAAACCACTTGATGGATCGAGTTGAAATTTGGCACAGAGATGTCTTTCTATCTGGAGATTATATTGGCCAAAAAATAATTGTCTTTATGGCCACAATGGGCTAGAAAAGGCCAATTGAAAGTTGGATTTCCAGGTTTGATAAACAAATGTATTTTTTTCATAACAAATATTTCAAAGAGCTACTCTTTCTAAGAATTTTGATATTTACATGTTGGTATGTATCTTCAAAAACTCCATTTTTAAGAGCGATCAAACTTTAAATAAAAAAGGGAGAGAAAGAAAAAATGAATACCACTATCTTATATAATAATACCCTAAAAAGTCATGTCATGTGGATGTAGCAGCTTAAACAATAGATTGATCAAATTGCAATTCAGCATGGAGATGTATTTTTATTGGGGATATTATTGAGCCAAAAAAATAATGTATGACATACTTTTGCTCCTCTGTCATACGTCATATATACATACAGATATAGCCATTGAAAATTAAATGCCAATTTATCCATTTATTTGAAAAAATACATACCAAGATACAAATATACATTTTTGAACTCTAAGCAAAAATACAATTGCGATGAGGTAATAAATTAGGGGTCTTTAGTACTCAAGAGTTGAAGTACTCATATCTCACGCTCAAGCAGAATAGTTTCTTAGTGTGAAAAATTATTGCCGCCCTAGAGTGAAAATATGACAGATATATACCCATGTTATAAAGTATGAAGTGTAGTTCATGCGAAGGCACAGGGTCAAAACTTTTGAGAAAGTGGGGATTTATCTGCCAAGTCCAGGTTCCCACATGGTCAGTTATATGTGGCTTTCTCAAGGACAAAGTATATGGCATGTGTGATGGTGGAGGTTGGAGGAAATAAAACAGTGACACCCAACGTAATATATCAGGAAGTGCTTGACTCCACTTAAGGGATTTCTTTCATTTTTTTCTTTGTATTTTATATAATATTTTCTCATTGGAATAAATAACATAATAATTTTAAAAGGATATTTTCTTTGTTATTTATTATGCTGTTAAAAAACACAAAGCGTCACTGTGTGACGGGTCCTCGCTAGTTTTAATAATTCTATATAATAATACATTATACCATATTTGGTTTGTATTAATTCATAATAATTTACTTTTTCTAAATATATCTTTGTCAAATATATGATTATAAATAGTATTTGTTATAATTTATTTCGGTTGTTTTTTATGTGATTTGACATATAATGATGAAGAGTTGCTTTTTCATGAAATATTTTGGATAATTCAGCAACTATAAATCATCAAAAATTTATGATTACTCACAAAATTAATATTTTTCCATTTTCTAATAGAATTGTGATAATTAATTCTTCTTGATGTATTAAAGGCTAAATTCGATATATTTAACATATTTTACTTATACAATATACCCTCTTTTGCATACGTGACGTCATGCTCATGAGGTAGTTGCGTGGCGGTGTATTTTTTTTACTTTCATTGATTGAAATGGCTCTACTTACTTTTAATACTTGATCAATACATAATACTTGTTGCGACAGGTAATGACAAAATATCAAGATGATAAAGTTATTTTAAGGTAAGACCTTCTTCATGATTTGGAGGGAAAATCGACATTTCCAACTTTGCACTGGAAAACCATTTTCATGATGTTATCGTATTCATGGGTACATGTCAATATTTTTATTCATAGAGCTTCTCCTTCTATCATCATACTTCGGAGCGCGTTCAGCTGTGTCTCCTGAGGAAAAAGGGGGATGAGTTTGAAGTATTCAAAACGGTTAATAGATTGGTGAACCATGGTGGGGGCAATAAAAAAACAAACAATGTAGCAGTGTGACTACTCAATGACGTCACTGTGAAAACGATTATTATCTATATATATATTTATCATATCAATCTCTCTATCTATCTATAAATAAATGTATATATATATATATATATACATATCTATGTGTGGTGTTTTAAATAAATTAATAAATAAATATATATGATAATATAAATTACATAAAATATATATATTCGTTCTCCAGTGACGTCATTGAGTAGTTATACTGCCAGGATTACAGGTTATTTTTGTATAGCTCAGACTATTATACAGACCTTTGGTGAACCGTGGTGTTAAATTATGACGTCATATGTTGCCGGATATTTTTATTGCGAGGGCTTCATTTTGTATTCCATAATTTAAATACCAATTATGCAGTCAAAAGTCTCCCTAGAGGTTACATTAGATTCATAATTTAAGAGCCCCCTAGGGAGCAAAAAAGAACAACTAACATTATAGCCAAATCCTATGCTATATATATGTAGCATATGTACTTATGAAATAATGCTTACCAATAAAACTTTTTTGTTTTTCATCCAATTTTAAAAAATTTCTTCACATTTGCATTATATCCCCAATTGGGAACAACTATATTAACAACTTTAAAAATAAAAAAAAATCCCAAAAAAATCATGTGGGACCCCCTTAAGTTTTTTGAAAAAATCAGTTTTTGGGTTTTCTGAAAAAATATTAAACACTTGAGAAGGACTTTTTTATAATGTATTGTCAGGCTTTATAAGTTCCTTCTTATCAATCCAAGTTGAAATCTGAGGGTCCACCAGGAGCGGAGAAAAAACACTTTTTATTTTTCCAGTTTTTATGCCAAAACTCAAAAAATTGTAAACAAAAATTCATTTTTATCGCCCACGAACTTATTAGAAATGCACACTCTATAGATAATATTTTATAATTTGATGCGATCAATCTAACTGACAACCCACAAAAGGCCCCCCAAAATTTAGGATTCCAAAAATATTCCGCTTCGTCCATGAAATAGGACCTAATATTCAATCCCGGATTTGAGGGTCTTAACGACCTCGGATTCGGATAATAATACATCAAAGTTGCTCCCTTTGTGAAGCTGAATATGATTGTGCAAAAATAAATTGCGAAAAACTGTAAATTAAAAAAAATCCGGATCCCGGCCAAAATATGTCCGGGGCCGGACATTGACTTAACCAACATAGGCTTATTTTGCAAGGCCTTCATTTCGTATGTTTTGTTTTGAACTTTTTTTCGTTTTAAAAAGTCGCCCCAGAGGTTTTCTTGAATTTCCGGACAGGTCGGTCCGGTTTTCCGGGAAATTTCTTTGGGACCCGATTGTAAACCTATTCTTGATATACTTTCAGAGTAGTTTTTCGAAAATGGGAAAGAATCAAAAAGTTAAGGAAATGCCATGACCGGGTCCGGGAGTTTCTAGATCCGGAATTTTTTCCGGATCCAGGTTCTTGGGCAGAGATGCAGATAACTTTGGTCTGCGTTCTGTCTCTAAAACATCTCACTTACGAACTATGGACAGCCAAAGTTTCCAAGCCTTTTTTGAGGCCTTTGCAAGGCCGGTAGGCCTTAGTTTGTATATACCAAAAGATGCCTACGGTCAAAGTCCACAAAACATTTAATTACATCCCGAGCCTTCTAACTCTCAAAAATCCATGCAAACCGCAAAAACCCTCTCACAGACACAAATCTGGTTTGATCAGAATCTTAACCTAACCCAGACCATCACATGGTCAAGATGCATCTGTGTGCCAAATTTGGGCTCTCTAGCTTTTGTAGTTTCGGCGTCTATAGAAGACAGGGGACGGGACAGACGGAACAGACAAACTCCAATTATAATGTAGACTAGCCCATTGCCGCTCCGCAGCTGTGGCTAGGCCCTCGGGCGGGTGGGGGCCTACGGCCACAGCATTTATACATAGTAACATATCTATGGATAATATGTTGAGGCAAGGATTGAACCTAGCATCAAACAATGAAGTTTTTAAGCTGTTTTGTTGATGATGAAGACGTCGTATAGAAGTAGTTATATGTATGATAGAGAAGATGCGATTAGTTTTCAAAAAAAAGGAGAGGGGGAAAAAAATTATTATCCAATAAATCTGATTAAGTCCTTATTATAAGAAAGCGTTAAAATAGTTTTAAAGTGCACATGCATAAATAAAATTCATCCTTTTTTCCCCCAAAAATGGGACAAAAATATTAGTTCTTCTTTAGTCCGTAAGGGGCGCTTTTATTCTAGAGCTCTTTGATAATAACAAACATGTTCTTTTATTCATTATATTTGGAGGACGTTTTTTTATCTTGTAGTAATTTGATATATTTCAAATCATCGAACTTAATCCCATTCAACCGGTTTTAATAGGATTATGACGTAATTTCATGGAACTAACGACATCTAACGTTAAAGAAAAAAAACCAAAATTATGGCCAATTTTTTGTGTTTGTTTACTGTTTCCCTGCATGCGCCCTTTACTTTAACGCTTTACTTATAACTACAAATATGTATATATGTATTTATTTTTCTTTTTTCCCCTTTCTTACTTTAAAAATAACTTTATTCGTCTCTTTTAAAAAAGTGGGCACAGATACTAGCTAGACGCCATGTTTGAAAAAAAAAAAATAATAAAAAGGAATAAATAAAACAAAAAGATCATTCATCCTTTGAATTCATGCCTCTAGTTGGTCATGATATATAAAATATATATATATATATTATATATAATATGATATATATATATAATATAGATACTATCTATATATATATATTATATGTAGCTTATGATATAATGCTTACCAATAATAAAACTTTTTGTTTTTCATCCAATTTAAAAATTTCTTCACATTTGCATTAATCCCCAATTGGGAACAACTATTTAACAAAATAAAAAAATAAAAAATGCCAAAAATCATGGGAGTTTTTTTGAAAAAATCAGTTTTTGGGTTTTCTGAAAAAATATAAAAACAATTGAGAAGGACTTTTTTATAAATGTATTGTCAGGCTTTTTAAGTCCTTCTTATGAACTCAAGTGGAAATCTGTGAGTTTCCCAGGAGCGGAGAAAAAAACCCTTTTCCATTTTGCCAGTTTTTATGCCAAAACTCAAAAAATTATTAACTAAAATCATTTTTTATCCGACACGAACGTATTAGAAATGCAAAACTCTATAGATACTATTTTATAACTTGATGCAATCAACCTCAGCAGAGAACCCAAAAAGGCCCCCAAAATTTAGGATTTCAAAATATTTCCGCTTCGTCCATGAAATTCGACCTAATATTCAATCCGGATTTTGAGGCTTTAATGACCTCGGATTCGGATACTGAGAACATCAAAGTTGCTCCCTTTGTGAAGTTGAATATGATTGTGCAAAATATATGCGAAAACTTGCAAATTGAAAAAAAATCGGATCCCGGCCCAAATATGTCCTGGAGGCCGGACATGACTAACCAACTAGGCTTATTTGCAAGGCCTTCGTTTCGTTATGTTTTGTTTTGAACTTTTTTGTCGTTTTAAAAAGTCGCCCCAGAGGTTTTCTTGAATTTTCCCGGACAGGCCGGTCCGGGTTTTCCGAGAAATTTGTTTTGGACCCGATTGTAAACCCTATTCTTGATGTACTTTCAGAGTAGCTTTTTTTCGAAATGGGAAAGAATCAAAAGTTAAGGAAATGTCATAATCCGGGTCCGGGAGTGTCTGGATCCGGATTTTTTTTCCGGATCCAGGTTCTTTGGGCAGAGATGCAGAAAACTTTTAGTTTTGCGTTCTGTCTCTAAAACATCTCACTTTCGAACTATGGGACAACCAAAGTTTCCAAGCCTTTTTGTTAGGCCTTTGCAAGACCGCTAGGCCTTAGTTTTGTTATACCAAAAGGCCTACGGCCAAAAACCCACAAAAACATCTAATTACATCCGAGCCTCCTAACCCTCAAAAATCCATGCAAACCGCAAAAATCCTTCCCACAGACACCAAATATGGTTGATCATAATCTAACCTAGCCCAGAACCCAACAGTGTCAAGATGCATCTGTGTGCCAAATTACAGTTCTCTAGCTCTGTAGTTTCGGCGTCTATAGAAGTCGGACGGACAGAAGGACAAACTCCAATTATAATGTGGATTCCAGGATTTGTAGGAAATAAAATAGATTTTAACAATTTGATTAAAAATATAGGAAACCAATTTTATGTTAAATAAATTAATTGGCAAAATATGTAGTCAAAATGAATGTGGTATCTGGTTTAAGCAAAGCCAAATGATATTGTTCTATCTTATTTGGGTTTGAAAATTAGAAAATTGAGAAATCAGGAAAATAAATCTTTGTTAGTTTTTGATTTAAAAAATCACTTTATTTAATTTTTTCACTTGCATTCCTAGAAAGTCCTTAAGCGTATCAATTTAATGTAGGGTATATCTTTTCAATAATACATTTCAAATTCATTAACATATTTTTAAACAACTCAAAAAGGATAAATAAAATAGAATATAAGTTAGATTCATTACGGGTTAAAATAGTTTTCAGATGCCAGAGTGATGGAATGGTTTAAAAAAATCAACGAATATATATAGTTCAACGATTATGCTTTCTTATTGAACATGAAGAAAAACTAGTAATTGGGAATGTAATTTAATAATTTGTGTAATCTCAACTTTAATCAACATTTTACTTTTTGGATTGAGGGATACGCATCAAAATGTGTTTAATCGAATTTGAAGGGGGAAACATCAATTTAATGAACACTTTTAATGTGTTCATTATTTCTACAAACGTTTTGATAAAAATTGTGCTTCATTGTAGGAAGGAAAATATGTGAAAATTTTGCATTTATAAATCTATTTTATTATCATCCAAAGAAGTATTTTCTTCAAAGATTGATTTAAAAAAATATGTTGGTCAGGCATTTTTTATTTAAGAACTACAAAGAAAGCAAGTACACTAATATTTGCCGAAGTATTGTTTTGATAGGGAAACAAGACCTAACAAACATTGCTTTAAAAAGGACTACTTGGCTTTAAAGCCACATAAATTTTATTCTTATGAACTTGTTATGAATATTATTATAATAACTAAAAGTATATATGTACATTTTTATTGAATTATATTTTGGTATATAAATATATTTAATTCAGTTAAATGTAATATATTTATTTTAATCTTTTTTATTATTTTTTATTTTTTGTACAATGTACAACTTTATTAACAAAAACATAACAATAAAAAAAATTATCCAATAGACATATCTTTATGAATAGCTTCAATTATTCTTAAAAAATCATTAGGCGGGGAGACTTTATTGTTCTAAATTTATATACATAAAACTGAATTTTTGTTGTACTGAAATTATTAATGTAATTAATTCGTCTTGATAGGGGCCGATATAAAAGAAGACAAACTCTTTAGATCTCATTTGTAAATTAAAATGAATATCGAAAAAATATTTTAAATCATCCAACATCCTCACAATATGCGGACACTCTAGCAAGAAATGTCTGATCGTTTCCCGT
The DNA here is from genome assembly GCA_013387185.1 of Caligus rogercresseyi. Lineage (NCBI taxonomy): Eukaryota > Metazoa > Arthropoda > Copepoda > Siphonostomatoida > Caligidae > Caligus > Caligus rogercresseyi. The sequence continues at coordinate 9,613,959 of CP045904.1, read as the reverse complement.
GCTTCCTTACAAAAAAACAAAATCTTTCCTCTTTAGTTCTTCCATATATATATCCTAAAGATAAAGTGTTTGAAATAACTCTATTTTTAAACCAAAAGAGAGGAAAACTTAACTTAGGAGATTGTAGGCCTTTTATGATATTTATTACTGGTGCATCTATGTCATATTCATTTTCCTTCTTTCAATTTGGTATAAATAATAGTTTCGGGTCTTCTCATCAATTAAAGTGTTACGAAACTCCGCGTTATTACTAAGCTTAATAAAATTATAAAAACTAATATGTGGACCAATTTTCTTTTCTTAAAATTAATTTACTTATTACAGTTTTTCTTTCTAAAATTTCATTTAGGGTAAAATCAATTTTATCGTTAAAACATCCCCCAAACACTGCAATTTCTTTTTTATTGATGTGTTTTTTAAAACTCCAACCTATTATTACATAAAACTGGTTCCTGCCACTTCATTTTTGCCAGAAGTTTCCCCGAAAACTCCTCATTTATTTGGCTATTATTACTCCAAAAAGGAATTATTTCTTTAGACAGACTAATTAGCCTATATGGCCCTTTGCCTTCCTCATTATCTAATGTGAGTCCCTCTCTCTTAAAATATACATCCTCCATATTGATGACCACACTGATCCTCTCTCCATTATTCCTCACAAACCATTTATTAAGGGATTGTAGAATTAATGAAATTACAAGCGAAAGATGTACAAAATTAATTTGCCTAAAAAATTTGACCGAAAACTTTTATTTAAAAAGCTCATTATATATTTCAAATCCTATATCTTGAGTTGGAATACTGTGCACATATGTTATGGAATATTTTTTGTCGTAACACATTTATTTGGTTCACCTTTAGCCTTACATTTACAGTCATAAAATAGGCGATCAGTAAGAACGTATAAAATTAAATAAGTGAAAGGTATGTTCACACTTATACATTGATATTTTATGACTTGTTTTAAAAAGTAAAATGGGTTATATACTATTTTATACTTTATTCTGCGATCTTTTAAAGTAAAAACTTTATATAGAAAATAAACCTTAATTCGTTAGGGGTTGTCATTTACATAAAATGAAGACCTTTCCTTCTTGGGTTAACAACATAAAGAAGTAGCTTTTATAAAAGAGCCTTAGTTTTATTAAAAATATTGTACGGTAAAAATGAAAAAGCAAGACCTTTATCAAGGACAATGAATTGTAATTTTTATTTATTTTTGGAATTTCAGAAGATATCTATGTTATAAATTGATACACTAAATTGTAAAGTGATACTTAAAATATGTTTTGTTTTTAAAGTATTCTTGATACTTTAGTGCGTTTGATAACAAAAAAATAATGATTTTATCTTAATTCCTTGTGAAGGAAAAGTTATGCAAATATGTAAAATATGTAAATGTTTAAAATGAAGGCTAAAGTAATAAGTGGTCAAAATATATTATTTGAGTTTATTTGGAAATATAAGCCATATTTATATTTAAAAATTAATATTTCATATTGAAAGAAAGGAACCAATAAATATATATATAGATAATATTATTCTTTCTTACCATAAAACTTTTTATTTACAAAAATGAAGTCAAATATTGAGTTTGAAAATATGCTAAAATTATTAAAATATAATTACCTATAACTTCCTTGCCATAATTATCAAAATATATTAGTATTATTTTATTTTTTTGCCTATATGGTTCGATAGAATGGCATCCGATTGGATATAAATAAGCATTATAGCATTAAAATTAGTCTATCGAACCCTAGGATCTTATCAATGAGGTAGACCAAAAATGACCATCCCACTCTCGTGATTCGAACCTGCGCCCCCCAACAAGAGTTGGACACGCCTAACTCGCAGGCTATCGAGCTCCCTACATATTATGTACCACATTTGAAAACACAATGATAAAAATATAAACATGCCAATAGAACTATATACTATCACTTTATATTATTATAAAGCTGTAAGGCAATCATTTTGAACAAGGGGAAAAACAAACATTATTTTCTATATACTTCACGAAAAACAAACAGTATTGTTCGTATAAGAATAACATACTTTGTATAGGAATGGATTAAAAATATTTAGTGGTGAGGCTTTATATTTATATGATTCAATTATAATCTTCGTTAAAGAAACAAGAAGTCTTAACAAAATTCATTGTTTATTCTTTTAAATCAATTATTTGAATTTGGAGTGTTTGTTCAACCAAAAGTTTGGTGCATTACCTTAAAGTTAGTGAGTACATTAACATTAACTTTTTCTTGATTCAATTTACTATTAAAAAATATCGATTGTACACCATATAAAACATTAAGTAAATAAAATAAATATACTGACCAATCCAGTAAAAAACATATGCACGATAATACAACTCCGGGGCTCTTTATTTTCAAAAAATATTTTTTATGCGATTGAATATAAATCAAACAGCTCATAATACATCACATTTCTGCATATATGTATATATATATACCACATATATATATATATATATATATATTATATATATATATATATTATTTAATAAATACAATTTAATACAATTTATTCATATTTACACAAAAGGTTCATAAAACAAGCTGGGGAACATGATAAATCACAAACAAAATCTTTATATGTAGCTGAACCTGATAACATTAAAATAAAGCATATACAGTGTGTTCCATCAAAATGGAATTTTTTAATTGCAAATTAGAAGTACTTAAAATTCGTCAAATTCTTAGATACATCATATTAAAGGAAAAGAATGGATTTTTATGATTATTAAAAATTTATTGTGCTAAATCATAAGAGGCACATCTCAAACCTTACAAAAGTTGCTGTAAATGACCCCCTCCAGCCTGAAGACAGAACGACGCACGCTTCAGGACATTCTTGCAAACGTTTTTTGATCGTCTCCTGGCTATATCCTTTAGCGAAGGTTTGGTCACATTGTATGAGAGACTCAATGGAATCTGATTTTTCCCTATAAATTCGAGTTTGTACTGCAGCCCAGAGTGGAAGCCCAAAGGGTTGAGATCTGGACTGTGAGCTGGCCAGGGTTTTTCCGTCCTTCTGCTGATGACTCGGCCTCGAAACTTTTAATTTAGAATTCTAAAGCTGCATTTGTGCAATGTGGTGGAGCGCCGTCTTGCATCCACCAAAGTGAAGAACGAGTTGCAGAATGGCGCAGCCTGGGCCAAATTTTGTCCTGGAGCAATCTGAAATATGAAACACCATTAACCGACGACAAATGGCCATCATCTTCAAGGAATGCATGAACGATTGGAACTATTCCATTAATAATGGCAACGAAGATCATAACTTTAACATCATTCCTATCATTTCTTTCGCAGATATTTCAAGGATTTTCATTTGTCCACACCGTCGTTTTTTGATGTGATTTTTGATGGAGGCAAAAGAACTTCTCGTCAGTCCAAATGATTCTATCGACAATATTGGATTTTTGCTGCAGAATCCACTGACAAAACTGCCTTCTCTGCGCTTTGTGGTTATCAGTTAATGGTTGAACTGAAGTGTAATGATAAAAACGGAATCGAAGATCATGTCTTACGATCCTCCACAACGTTGTTTTGGTGGGTGAAATTGCTGAGAAGCTTTTATGAGTGAGCAATTGGGGTTTTCTGTTCGTTTTGATTTTGTTTTCATTTATTTTTTCTTGTGGATGGATACAGTCTTATTGAATGATCAAGAACTCTTGTAAACTGGATCAGCTGGTAAGATTTCGCCGCCCTCCCACTGATCTTGAAGTGAAGTATAAATTCTCGGCGTTCTGTGGAAGGAGAAGGTTTTTACCAAACTGTAGGATGATCCGTTTCTTCTCAAGTTCAGAAAATATTTTCAGGTTGACAATCAATACAGATCTTTATATATTGATAAAAATCCCCTCTTTATGAACAAAATAGCGTATCAATAATACAATTTGAATTATTTTAAATATATCTAATTCGCAATTTAAAAAATTTTCATTTCTGATGGAACACAGTGTACAGCACACCTTTAATTTAATTTAAAGATATGTTTTACAAATAGGGGAGGGCTTATCAATTAATTTGTTGGTAAAGTTTTCAAATTGGGACAGTAAGGATGTTTGCATACACTTAAATTTGTACAAAACATATTGAATTTTCGTTATATAAAAGTGTATATCCTCTTCGTGTGGACCTACATATATAAAAGCAAAGTTTTGAGGCCTTAGCAATACACCATATTTTGAAAACCTTTAGTCAACACAGTATTTGAACATCCCTCGTTCCATACATTTAGACAAAAAATGGTCGAGCGTTTCCCTATGGTTTTTACAAAAGAACCCAGTCTTTCTTCTGCAGTTCTGCCGTGTATGCATCCTATTGTTAAAATATTGGTTATTAGTTATATTTAAACCAATACATTGAAAAATTACATTTTTGATTCGCCAGACATTTTAGCATTTTGTGACAGAAGCCTTTTCTTTGTTCTTCTCTCCCCCCGTCTTTTGATTAGGAATATAATTTTGATTTACTTTTAGAGTCTATTATAAAGGTTTTATAGATTTATTATTTAAAAGAGATAAAGTTGAAAGGACAACATAGAGGACCGATTTCTCCTTTTCTATAATTTATATTTTTCATAATGTCTTTTCTTTCCAAATTTCGTTGAAGGACAAATTCTTATTTTTGTAAAAAAATTCACCAATCATTAAAAAAATATAGTCTAAAATTTTGCTTCGTTGGCTCCTGCCAACACATTGATATATATATAATAGTTTATTTTCTAACAAACAAAATATAATATAATGTGTGTGTATATGTATGTATAATATATATACCATATATAAATAGATATAATTGTAATTTCGGAAAATGCATTCACAAAAATTTCATTATAACTTTTCGAAAATAAATCATAACCTACTAACTTAATAAGACTACAATTAAAATGAACCCTTTTAAGATACATATATATATATATATAAATAATATCTATATTATATATATATATATATATATATATATATCTATATATATATACCTATATATATATATATATATATATAACTATAATATATATATATATATATATATATCTATATATATATATATTAGGACTGTTCTTATTTTTCAAATGTTTGAAATGTTTGTAACTGCTGTTAAAAAAAAGAAGGGAGAGAGTATTTTGCCTCACTTCTCTCCCTTCTTTTTTCTTTATCTTTCTATCCAGCTAACAGTAACAGCAGTTACCAATGGTAATTGTATATTCTCATATCAAAAGATCAATTTTTTGGGGAGAGTACGTGCAAAAATGTATTTGCTTATATCTCTTAAAGTATAGCGATTTTTAGAACACCAAACATATCAAATGAAAGCTTGGTAAGCCAGCTTTAATATTTTGGTATACTAAATCATGACAATTTAATAAGTAGAAGTTATATGTACATTAAAAAAGCATATCTCACGAACAAAATGACGCATATAATGGATTATAAATGCGTCAGAGACAAAGTAAAATTTGAGAGGATACCTTGACGCAAATCTAAGAAACACATTATTTTTATTTTTTTCATAATCGATTTCTTATAGGTCAATACAGGCTCTGAATCATATGATGTAAACTCAGATTGTACTAATTCTGAATTGATAGAATGCAACCAAGGTCATTTTTGGATTTATCATCTAAAGTTTTACTAAATTTAAAAATACTATTTTACTCTGAAGCGAACAAGTCATCTTCTACAGGCGAGTGAAGTTAATTGATACAAAAAAGCTATGAAATATGCTAACATTACACACTCCATTTTTTTTCTTTGTTTTTACTGAAAACTTTGTTTTATTAAAAACATCTAACATACGTCTGGTAGTAAATTAGATTTCCTTTAAATTAATAATTATTATTGAAGTCAGTAACGTCCACCATTTTCAAGTAATTTGCGGAAAACTATATTTTTACTAAATTTTTAAAACTTTGACCTCGTTGCGCGACCTCGTAATGTTGACCGATTTTGTTCAAACTTTGTATGTCGTCTTCTTTTATCACCAAGAAACAGAAAATCCACAATGTTGCTAACATTTCAAACATTTGAAAATAAGAACAACCCTAATATATATATATATATATATATATTATATAAGATCTATATACTTGTCAAATAATTATATAAATCTATAAAAAATATTCGAAAATCTGATATTTTTTTTGGGCATAAAATAAAAAATATACTCATCATATATAAGCAATATATATTGAAACACTTAATATTTAAAAAGCCACAGTTTATCAAAATGGAATAGGATGTGCAAATAGCACAAACATAATTTGTAACAAACCCCTTTATTGATAATTAAAGATATGTGCAATAGTTTAGCAATGAAGACAAGTTGTTGACCCTAATATTTTATTTGCTCTGAAGACAAAGTATCAAATTTCTCGGACAGAATTGGGAATGTAAAAGCTGTATTAATTTTTTGCCTTATTTATTTGAATTGAATCATTAATAAATTCTATAGCTGTAGACAATAACATGGGACAATCCACAATAGCATTGATCGTCCTACATCCATTAATATAAAATTAGTATAATTCTTGAAATATGAAGCTATGTGATAATTTGCTTTATAGAAAATTTTTGAGGTATCCCAATATTCTTATCTTTACATGAGGAAACCGATGACTATATACCTACATGTATCAGACAAATAATATTTATTTTCTAATACCTAGGTCATACAGATATATCTCTTTCAGATCCAAAGACTTTAAGAGTGAACTATTATAAGCAGTGCCCTCTGAATTTCACCAAAAGCTTCCGTTATATAAAGAAAATGACTTAACCTTAAATGTCAACCGGTCTTTAGATTGTTCCAAAATGCTGAATGAAATAATATTTGGTAAATACACTTTAATAAATAAACTCTTTTCTCTATAAACACAACACTACTTAAAATAAAAGATCGTTTATTTTTTTTTTTTTTAGAGAAGTTCTAAATGACAGTATGTATAAATCAATATTTTAGATTATTTTTAAAACTATAAAACAAAGCCGAAAGGAATTCCTTAACATATATCAAAGAAAAAAAATATATTAAGCAACAAAAGTAAAACAAGCAACAAAATCATAACAATATACAGTTTTATTATACATAAAACTTCAGAACAACAAAATATTTTATTACAAACAATCTACTTTAGAATATTTATTACCTCCGCCGAAGGAGGTATTGTTTTCACTGGCGTTTGTTGGTTTGTTAGTTTGTCAGCAGGATAACTCAAAAAGTACTAAACGGATTCGAATGAAACTTTGTGGAGTTGTTGAAATGCCAAAAGGAACAAGTGATTAAATTTTGGTATCTCTAAGTGCTTTTTTTAATATGCAAATGAGCAAAATACTACTACTAATAATAATGAAATGGGTCTCTATTCAAGGAGTAGGCAAGAACAAACGCTAAAAAAATATTCATTGACGTATTATTGTTCATATATCAGCTCAGGACTATGTTAAACCAGTGACGTAGCTTAAACTTCTTCCTCTTCCCGTCTCTGAGTGCTTTTTTTAATATGCAAAAAGAGCTAACAGAGAGGAAATAGTGATTAGAGATAGAAACGGGCGTGTGAAAGGGAGAATTTTGAATGAGAATGTTGAGGGAACGGCGGAGGTACACACTCTGAGTGTATATATGCCTCTAGTTCCTCAGCCGAAGGAGGTATTGTTTTCAGTGGGCGTTGTTGGTTTGTTTATTTGTTTGTCAGCAGATAACTCAAAAGTACTGAACAGATTCGAATGAAACTTTGTGGAGTTGTTGGAAATGCCAAAGGAACAAGTGATTAATTTTGGCATCTCTAAGTGCTTTTTTTAATATGCCAAAATGAGCAAAATA
>CP045904.1:9582556-9606006 GCA_013387185.1 Caligus rogercresseyi | reverse complement strand
ATTCCAAAAGTAACAACGTTTTTTTCCTATTATTTTTTAAATTAAAGTGATGACGATTTTTGTGCAAAATAGTTTTAATTTTTTTTTTTGAGATATTAGGAATTATTTTATAAAAACGTCGTCACTTTCTGAATGACGAACGAACGAAAATATTAAAGTGCTGGCCCGGTGATTTTTAGACACCGGGCCGGTAAATTAAAAAAATATCCGGTCGTTTCCTGATATAAATATATAATATCTTCTCTGTTTCTCAGCAACAGAAGTGACGTACAAAATAAGCTCTGATATTTTACCCGTGTTTTTTGAGTACTTCGTGTGTACTTTACTCTATTGTCTCAGTGAACCTCCTTTCGGACTCCGACAGCGAATTATTTGTCTGATGTGCCTTTTCTCCACTCACTGGAGATCCAGGAGGAGGAGGCTCATTTCCAAGCTCCAGCCTCTCCACCTAGGCTGTTGGTCTCTACCACCCATCGTAATAAGGAGACTACCATCCATTTGGGTCCAAGTCCCACCATCTACTTACATCTAAGAGATATTCTTGGTGAGAGACCGCCTCTCTTTCGGGGGCCCATTTAGCATGCCTTCTTTGAAGTGAACTGATTCAAGGAAAGACAAGACTCTCTCCCCCGCTTCTCATCCATTTTAACTCTTTCAATACTTTCTGATGTAGTTGCGAAATTAAACGCCGTGGAGGAGGCAAAAGTAGTAAGGGCAAGAAATAGCTCTTACTTTTATTCTTTCACCAATAACACCATTTTAAGAATGTAACTCGCAAAAATATTTTTTCGATTTGTATGTCGTGATACCTAGAAGAAAGGATGCTTTAGAAAATGAACCCATCATAAATCTGGACAGAAGTATCTATGAAATAACATACTATTTTATTTTTATAAATGTTGTTGCATAATAATATTGCATAAATAAGATTTTTACGGGACCTAAAAATAAATAAGTCAATATCATTTTATTTGAGGCTTAAAGGGGATTACTTTTTATAAAAATGAATATACTCATATATAAACATCTACATGGGCCTAAAACGAGTATGCGTACACTTAGATATATATTTTATGTCTACACAAAAAAATGCATAGCAGAAAATAAATATTTGCAAATGAAGCCTCTCTCGTATTACAGGAAAGGTCAATATCGCCTAACGTAGATTCAAGATTAGCCATGTCCATAATTGTACAGACCTGACAGATTTAGAGATTCTGAGGTTGAACGAAGCTTCCTCACAAGGCCTTGTCTCCTATGGTTCCTCAATAACTCCCAAGCCTGAAGGATACTCGAAACTTGTATTTAAAATCCAACCGCCACACAGTCGAATCTGACTCACCTAGAGAAGGAAGTCGGATTAGAAGGACTGAAAGGGAACTCCAAAGTTCCCTTAAGAGAGATCAATAGTCCATGCTACTTACGAGTTTCTAAGGGTCACTAAAGGTCCTTCAAACTGCAAATATTTTAAATTTTAGGGGGGACAGGAGAGTGGAAAAAAAGATTATTAGGACTCTCCGCGTCTAAAAGCTAACATTTGAAGATTTCCTTTTCATGATATGCACATAGACACAGAGTGTAAACCAATGAAACCAAAGTGGTTTTAACGAGAGCGAATCACCATTTTGATACCCGAATACTTTACAAAAAGTTTTAAACATAGCATGGAGAGCCTCTTTCAAAAGAGACTTGATAAACAAAAAAATTCTCAGGGTATTAGCCCGACAAGGCCCAACTAAATTTATCTTGCCACGTCCTCCCGACGATCTCGCTTCGTGAACTGACATCTATGTTGCTCCTTTCCAAATTTATAATAATAAATTTAAAGTACAAAATTTAATCACTGTATTAATAAATAAAATATGGCTGTGATCCGTAAATGCATGTATGAAAGGCTATTTCCACCAATAACATTTCCAATTCGTCAATATGGATATTACATCCTTCTGGGAACCAAGTGCCCTGATAGAGATAATCATCACTATCAATTCCGAATTCGAAAAAGGAAATTCCGAATCCGTCTAAAGACGTATTGGTAAGAAATTTCTAGAGTAGACTAATAACCCGCAGCACAATAGCGAAAGTGGATTTCAAATCCAACCACACTTAAAATCCGACTACCCCAGAGAAGGAAGCCGGATAAATAGGACTGAAAGGGAACACGACAGTTTCCTTTAGAGAAATCAAAGGTAGATATATCTGATAGAGAGTTGAGGACTAAAAAGTCGGTACAGCACTCTCAAAAGTACTTTACTTTGTTGAAGGTGTCTCAGACCGACATTCTCTCCAAAGCAAACAAGCAACCGGAGCACGGATCATAAGAATCTTTTCCTGGGTAAATAAATATACATATCATAGTAAATGAGCCCACAAAGGGCAGAGAAATATGTATAAATTAAGTTACTCTTCTTTAAATTGATTACAAACCAAGGAGGTGTATAACAGTCACTGTTAGCCATAGGCAAAATCTGCACAGATTGAGCCTGAAGGATAAGACAGCGATCTTATTACGTAAATACGTTACCACCTTCTACAAGAGCTTGGTGAAAATCCGTGGTGCTGGGGATGAATCAAAATAGAGCACTCTGATTGGATTCATAATGGCTCGAACAGAAACTGACAAATCTCAAAGATTATTTTACATTCTGGGGCGATATCGAAATGTTTGTTTAAGAAGGCTGATAATTCTAACGAGAGAAATTCTTCCAAGGAACCATAAAGGTGCCTGAAGTACAAACAAAAAAGAAGAAGCTTTTCGAAACTCTTCTTTACAAGCATGTGACAAAAGAATGCATTTAATCTCTTTTGTAATTCTATCCATGGCCTCAAGACACATGGGAGGATACCTCACAACATGTGAAAAGGATAGGGGATTTGAAACCCCCTGAGATTTCTATAACCATTTCCATATTATTAAGAATAAAATAGCTCCCAGTAATGATAGCCCAATTCTCTAGACACTGAAAGGTCTTCCTTGAATAGGAGAGACTCAAAAAAAATTCACTCGGAATGAGTAAAAGATAGCTTTGTTGAAAGCATTTCTATCAAAAACATTTTGCGAGAGAATATAAATACACTTTTTCTACATACTTTTATGCACGTCAATGTCACTTTTTGGCCAAATCTATATAATAATTACCAATCTCTGTCCGTCTGTATGTCCGCACGCTATCTCCTCCCATATTTATGGTCAGATTTGAACTTTGAAGGTACCTATGGAATCCTTGGGTCAAGACGGACCTAATAAAACTATTTCCAAAGTGATGGGACCAGAAATGAAGAAAAAATAAGACCTTGTCTGATTTGAACTACCTACTTTTCAGGTAAAGAGAGAAAAAAGAAAAGAAAAGGAGAAGGAGGAGTTAGAGAAATGAAAAAAAAGCATCTCATGTGACTTAAAACATATTCTTTGTACAAAGTTAAACTTTTATGAGGAATGTTTGTACAAAACAGAAAATCTTTTCTCTCTCCTCTCTTATATTCTTTAACCCATTTTCTGTTTCACTCACAAACTAGCTTCAAAACCTACCCATACCCGAAGGGCGAACATATGGGCGCCGTAGGCGGCAAAATATGCGAGTTGTATATAATTTATCTTTGCTGTTTCAACTTTTCCTTTTGAAATGTTAATAACTATCAGGGATAAATGACCCATTATTTTTAGAAGGAACCAAAAAAACTCTAACTAGTTATCTAGAATTATACAAACAAAAACTCCTAAGCTGAGCAACATCCCAATACTTTAATATATTCCATTTGCTGCAAAAGATTTAAACAGTTATTGAATGTATTTGACAGGTAACCTTATTCCTTATTCAAATTTTGTATATCTCTTTGGCAACAAAAATATATAGGTTAATATTTATGAATTTCTTCCTTGAAATCAGAGGGAAAAGTTGTTGATATCATATGAAATCCCTCACTAAGTATATGTATTGAAGTTGTCTTGTTGGAGAAAATAAGTTTTTGCTCATTTTGGATTATTTTAATGGTATTTGTAATTACCTCCGCCGAAGGAGGAATTGATTTTCACTGGCGTTGATTTGTTGGTTGGTTGGTTTGTTTGTCAGCAGGATAACTCACAAAGTACGGAACGGATTCAGATGAAGCTTTTTGGAGTTGTTGGAAATGCCAAAAGGAACAAGTGATTAAATTTTGGCATCTCTGAGTGCAGAATTAAGATGCAAAATGAGCTAAATACTAATAAATATTTCAAGTTAGCCTACTCTGCCAATAGATGTCGCTGTGTTGTGAAATCGGGTGCCGGGAGCGTCTTTTTCTCGGAATTTCCGTCGAGGGGAACCCTCCCCCGTCCCTCTACGCCGCCCAAGTCGTGAAAAATCCGCCTTGGAAGGCTCATAAGGACCCTGTGACGGCGGAGGTTTGCACTCTCTGAGTGTATATATGCCTCTAGTTATAAAATGTTGTATAAGGATCCTTTTTTTAAATAGCTGTAATGCCAGCCAGAATTAACGATCAAACATCAGATATATGAGTCGACGTGAGATAATTGATAGACAGATATAAAGTATAAAGCATGGAATTCAAATGTATTATATTCCCTGTTCATCCATAAAAATCATATTTGAAAAATTACCAGCATTGAATAAATAAAATAATTTTTGATTTTTGAATTTTTATTTGATTTTTTTTTAAATATCTAATTAAAAATATTAAGGTTCATTACGACAAATGCCTACGTAGTCGAAGAGGACCCAAGGCCCATCATGATTGGTGCTTCAGCTCGATACGCTGCTCTCTCCATCAAAATCCCGGATTTAGGAGCGCCAATGTGGAAATGAGTTGGCGATATAATTAAATATGTGCCAGCAAAATCGAAGCTCTACATAAAAAACTCTCAAAAGGATTTTAAAAAGACATCGTTCATTTTTAAGCCAATTGAATAAATGATTTGTCCTTTTATTTATGATTATTCTTCAGGGCAGTAAATATGAGCTAAAATGTTCATTTATATATTTTTGAAACTGCCCTGAATAGTTTTATTCTGTTGCTGTATATAATTTTAGTGTATTTCATTTTTACACTGTTTAAAATTTTCACAGTTAACCGAATAAAATGTGTTTAACCGAAAGAAAAAAAATAGTTTTTTAGACCCTTTTAATTCAATATGTTATAAACAAATATTTAAAATTCAAATGTCAAAAAACCTTTTTTATGTTTAAAGCTCTAAATTATACAGGACAACACATTTACAAAGATAAATAAAATGAGACCTCCTGAATCCAAATCTGGTCTTACTTTTTCTGTCACACATCTAGATTTTTTTATGGGTCATTTATTTAAAAATCATACATAACATAATATATACAATAATAAATAAAAAGAGCAAGAGGGGGTGTGATAATAAAATCATAAATAAACATTGTAGTTTAAAATTAAACCTCTAAAGCAAGACCCATCACATCATTAAAACATCATAATCTAAATGTATATAGTGGAAGTGAGTAATACCTACGAAATACAGGAAAAAAATTGTAAATAGTATGTATATAAGCACGTCTTTCATTGCACGGCTCCCTCGTTGATGTCATTTGAAGTCCTCTTATATCTTCTAACAATGAGTCTCAAACGAGAGTGAAAATGACAGTACCACTGAGGAAAAACTTTGACGATATCCGCGGCGAAGTCCCATAACGTCACTTGCTTAGAATGTGGAATCTTGAGGGCAAAGGCTCCATATCGTGCAACCGAAGAAACAAATATTTTTTTTAAACGATTCATTACAAATGAGTGTATTGGAGGTTAAATACTCTGCGATGTGAGCTTTAGCGCTAGCAAGTGCAAAACTCAGAGCCTTGGACTCAGGTGATGCAGTCGCTGCTCTCAGAGGATTACCAAATAGGATATAGGCCGATAAAAACTTAGCCTCATTTTCAGAGCTGTATAAATGACTTATATTATGGGTGAAGAAAGCACGAAGATATGACAGGGCATGGCAATCAGCGAAAGCGTGAATGATCGAATTATAGATTTTTCCGCAGTCCTTACAAGGAATAGATTTATCTTATTTTTGAGGGGTTTTTTAAACAGGCACTTAATGATGAGTACTATTCTTAAATACGATTCTTCGAAAGTATCTTAAGTGTAGAAGAAAAGGAATGAAAATATATTTTGTCATAATGAAGTAAAGATAACAAATCGGTCATTTAAAGTATTATTTTCCTTCCATTTAAAGTATGAACTCAAAACTGATGAAAAGTAGCATATTTGGTTGATTTCAAATGTAATGCCTATAACTTCTTGGATTTTTAAGAAATAATCGAGAATGTTATCAATCTTGTTAAGGTAATATTTTATTAGCTAAATCAATTTAACATTTATATATTAGCAAATTAGTATTAATATTTTAAAAAATTCTGCAAAAGAACCCTATAATCTACAGTTTTGTCAATTTAGTTAAGGTTAGTATTTTATTTGCTAAATCATCTTAACGATATATAACAGCCAATTAATGTAAGAATTAAGCTTTTCTAAAGGACAATTTTTTATAGAATTGTTGCTATGCCCTGTGTTATTTATTTCTTTTAATCAGTTGAAGTACTTTGTAAGTTTTTAGTCCTCAAATACAAGTTAATGAAAAGGCATAAAATATATTTTTTTGAATCAATATATATTTCATCAAGCATAAAAACCATTGTTAACAAAAAAACAATTTCAATGAAAAAGTTCTTTTGTGATCTACATTATACACACATTAGTATTATATGGTCTAGGAATATTTTACAAAACACTTATATAAAAGGAATTTTTGATAACACATTTTTGTATAAGGAATTTTTTATAATAGGAATTTATGTACAGACACTGTTGTTTAAAATGCATTTTAAAAGCAAACTACTGACATTTGGGGCCAGCTTCTTAGATTCCATCAAAAATTTATATTATCAAAAATGCATTATACAAAAATGCATTATCAGAAATTCCTTGTTCATAAGTGTTTTTTACAAATCCGTATTATATATTGAATTGGTATGAAAGGATATGGCTAAGACATAGAGTCTATCAATTTAAATCAAATGAAGCAAAATAATTTAGTTTGTGACTTTATTATGAGTTAACAACCGTACATCAAGATTATTTATAAGGCTCAATTGATGTGGGTCTCCTCCTATACAAGTCCTTGCTTTTCAGTATAAAAAATATTTTACATATATATAGTACAATAAAAGGAAGCAATGATATATGGTTGATTAAATTAGAAATAAATTATTCCCATCCTGTACAGATAATGCAAGGAAGCCTGTCCTGAAGAGACTCCTTTGTTTTTACAAAAAAATACAATGCTGTATTTTTTTTAGTTTTTGACTTAATGAATCATTTTTCTAATTTTATTTATTTTTGAATTGTTTATGTTTTTTTATACATAGTTACAGAAATATCAATAAAGTTAAAAAACATAGTAATGAGATATTTATTCGACAGTGACTGTTGATATCTAAGAAATCCAAACCTGTTATTTTACGTACTTGAAAAAAAAGAGCTTCACGAGTGAGACTTATACTTCGTCTAGAAACATTGGAATCTGGCTTATGAATGCAGGGCTTATCATTGTATTCACCAAGATGATATGAAACTTCTGCAGTCTTTAATTGAGCATAAACATGCAGCCTAATTTGGCACTTGTCGTACAACTTTATCGGTATATGAATGCAAAATGGAGATTCACATTTATATTTAAGTAATCATCTCGACGCATTGCATTATGGATTTGGAAGCCATAGTTTACTATGTCATCATATGTAAACATAATCCCTTCCGACAATAATGCACTGGTCCCAGAGCTTTTGGAGATGATCGAACATCTCGTCTTCGCTGATCCTCTTCATCGCCCGCTGCACAGCCAGTGTGGCGTATTTGGGACCCCTAAACTCGTCATTCCGGAGCAGATACTTTAACTTCCAGAACAGGTACCGGTCGCAGAGTTTCAAGTTGGGTGAGTAGAGGCTTTGTTTTACCTGTTCAAAGTCTCTCCGAGTCAGAAAGTCTCTGGTATCCACTCGCTGCCTCTTGTTGGTCTCACAGAGCTGGGTGGGGACGAGTACACTCACAACGTTTCGTAGTCCAAGATCCTTTGTCAAACGCCTGGAAACGGTTTTTTGCGGTAGAGAAACCTCGGTGGCAACCTGTCGAGGGGTAATTCGGGGGCTATCCTATATCAGGCGATTCACAGCGGTGATCGTATTTGGTGTCCTCGTCACCTGGGGTCTTCCCGATGGTGTACTGTTCTCCAGAGCAGAACTGTTATTATCGAAAGCCTTTTCTCCATCTCTTGATGGTGATGAGCCAGGAGAGGAGTCAGGGAAGGTAAAATGAGGCCCCCGTGGATTTCGTTGACTGTCTTGGCGAGCTTGATTCGGATAAAGAAGTAGGAACGAAAGTCGCATGTATCCATTTGCAGTGGCGAGTGGGGTAACAGATGGAAATGGTGCATTGTTGACTATTTATACTACCTGAGTGGCGTCACACAGTCGCTTCCCACACAAAAGTATGTGAACGCTTCAATTGAATTTTTTTAGCTTTCTTGCTTACATTTCGAGATAATGAACCTAGCTCATTCAATATGACTAAGCCTAATATCTTCGTCAAAACAGAAAAGCATACATAAATATTTAAGCCGGAGTAGTTACGTAAAAGAAAATACATGAATAAACTTTAAAATTCATACTCCAAGATTGAATTATATCTCATCAATTAATAACATTCATACTAAAACAAACATTTCAAAGTGCATAAGGTTATCGATAAGAAATTGATAACATTCTTTAAAATGAAATGTAATATTTTTTCTGATTTAAAGATGTCGACGGAAGAAATCGCAATAATTCTCCAGCGTAGCAAAAGACATTACATTCGACCGTAGGAACTTTAACATATGGAGCTAAATACCTAGCTGACACAGCCAGTATAATGGCTATCAGAGCCTCTTACATTAGTGGTTGGTATAGAGTTGGCTATTGTAAGGGAAATTTAATCGAATACGGTGTATGCTCCAAAGTCGAGATCCTCGACCTCAATTATAAATAGGGGGGGGGGGGGTCTGTAGGGCAATCCTGTTGGTGGTTTCTTTTGAAGATGAAAGGTTAAATTTCCATTCCTTATATTCCCCTCTTTTGCACTGACTCAATGGAAGATTGCATGTTATCGATATATCGGAAATCTTGTGAGATTTTAAAAACCCTCTCTGTTCGATTCCAATTCTTTCATTCAGGATTGGTGCCATGTGTTTGGCTATGACACTTGAGAGAATTCTATAAGACTCATTGAGCACGGTTATAGAGCGCCAGTAACTAAATTCAGAAGCACTCCCTTTTTGGGAATGAGAGCCATTCGTCCTTTAGTAATGATTTGGGAAGTCGACCTTGCTTTCCATATATCGTTCGATTTTTTGTAGGTAAGGCACTGTTTCTTTTCTGAAATGTGTGATTATTTTCCCAATGATCCCATCAGAGCCGCAGGCTTTATCATCTCTAAGGTGTAGTTTGATTTTTTTCCTTCAGAGAATAAATAATTATTATCTTAAGGCAAAATCTTTATTGTCTGGAATCTTGTAAACATTTACATTCGTCTCTTGTAAGTGTTTTTTGATGTATTTTAAAATGTCCTGAGGCTTTGTTAATATTGCACAATTATCGTTCATATTTTGAATTCCTGAAACAAATTTGTTTTGTGCCAATCTTTTATTTTGATATTTTAGTGTATGGACAGCTTTCCAAATTGTATTTTGCTCTCCTTCGGCCTCGTCAACTCCAGCATTCTTATGAAATTTAAAGAATCTGCCAGAAATGATCCAGTAAAAATTGCAATACTACTTAAAACTTTTTCGACTTGTAGGTTAAAAGCTTGTATGTTTTATATTAAAAAGATAAGTTGTAACAAATGTGGCCTCTAATAAATTATCTTCGGTATGTTGTGAATTTGACGATTTGTTATAAAAACAAAGGAGAATGTTTATCTAGTATCTAACCGGATTATCAAGACAAAACATTTTTAGCACTTCCCACATCGAGAGAAAAAAAAAAAAATAAAATATTGGATACAGTAAACCCTAAACAAAGAACACATCATATTTCGAGGACATAATCTCAGGAATATGGGACCCCATATTACTCCGAGGGAACAGTATTTAAATTACAGAATCTCCTATGGGGTATATTTTACGAGCGGTCTGCTACAAAATGAGGGGCGATATGTTCCTTGTGTGAAAGCAGCAAAACTGTTACACATCAGTTTCGAGATTGCATGGATGTCGTCCATATTATGAATTTTATAAATGAAGGTCTAAAAGAAAAAATAGGCAGGGATCTGAGCCCAATCGAGATCCTATATGGCTTTCTAAGTAAGGGTCCTAAATTGAGACTGACATTGCAAGTCATTGCAAAACTTCAATCTATTCTGTCGAGGGCCAGGTTCAAGAACCATAAAAAAATCTACAAGGACAGCGGAGGTGGCTTTAAAAGAATATAATATCTCTGGAAACATTTTAAAGATGCATTTACATTGTAATTTTTAAAAAACCATGTGTTTTTTAACCAAATTTCAATATTACATTTCTTTCTCCTTTTAGTCTATTTATATTATGTTCGTATTTTTTGTTGATTGTAAAGAATTTTATAAACTGATTGAATAAATGTATGTCTCCATGGAATTAAAAAAAAGAAAGATGATTCTTTTTAATCCCATATGTGAGAGGATCTCTGGAGTGACGTCATTTTGAATTAAGTCCGTATTTTCGTTTGTATATAATGCATTAGACTTGTTCATATTTATCACTTTTCTTCAAAAACATTCAAATGATGATTTTCAGGTTCTCCAAGCATAAACATCGACAGGAAAAATATTTTTAATTTGGGCCACCGGAATGCCTGCCGCATGGGCCATTTAGGGCGGTGCCAATGACAATTGAGTTTTTATGATGATTTAGTAGTCCAGATGAGATTAAAAGAAAAAAATATTTTGCATAACGGGTATGACAAACAAAACATATTTTATTAAAAAAGCAACTTGTTATTCAAAATTTGAAGTTTATTTAGTAACCGACTGCATATGTATGTTTTAAAATTATTTTGAAACCTGAATAAAAAGTGTACCTGAAATTGCATAATCGATAATGGCCATTCGATGTGATGTACTCAGTTGAAATGAGAATAACCCTGTACTTAGAAAAAAATAGTATTTATCTATGGAAGAAACACATAAACAAATGCAGGGTTGTGAATTGAACAGAAAAACGAACGTTGTTCGTGAATACACGTTCAAAATCAAACGCCTGAACAGAATATAAAGGAACGGACGAACGGAATATAATCAATATTTCTTATGTCACTTCAGAAAAAAAAGTGAGAACGGTTTTATACAAAAAAAGAAGTCCAATTTAAATTCCTGCGAGTGACTCTGGGATAAAAGTGAGAATGTTTTTTTATAATTTTTCAAATTTAAAAAGGAAATAATTGATATTTTTCAACGAACGGACGAACGACAAAACGAACAGACGAACGCCTTAACAGATTTTTTTCAAATTGAACGGGCGAACTAGCGAACGCTAAGGCTGCGAACGCCCACAAGCCTGACCAAATGTTATTTTCAGATACCAGGCACGTATGTTTCTTGTTTTCCTGGATAGTGAAGTAATCAGTAATGTTATTATTTATTTCATGTCATCACAAAAACTATTTTAGAAATATATTTTTGTGATGACGTACTCGGAAGATAGGGATAATGTATTAGTTGTTCAAACAAATAACAGTTCATTTTTGGTCAAAAGGCCAAAATATAAAACATGGCAAAATACAAAGCTATTTTTTGCTTATTTGGTACGATGAAATTGCGTCCGTGTACATAGATATAAATAAGCATTAAAGCGATTAAATTAGTCACTCAAATCTAGGATATTGTCAATGAGGTTGACGAAAATCAACGGTCTTTCCACTCGGAATTCGAGCCTGCACTCTCAAGCGATTGAGCTCGCCTTTAGGCACTCCCTTGGTAAAAAGAAGCTACTTCGATATTACATATATCAATGTCATGTTATTGTTTCGTTTGTCTACTTTAACGTCAAATGAACATAAAAAGTATATTTTTTAATAAATATAAGCAAATAGGGTTTTTGTGTAAAAAAGTAATAAAAAATTGGGAAATATATGTTATGTATTGTTTTTTTGTGTTTTAAATATAAAACTATAAAAATGAAGGAAAATGACGGTCCTTCTTAAACAATCAGTTAGAAAAGATATTTTTCTTTCAACCACAAGTTCATTAAGTTTTCAAAGGGGGCAATTGATTGCAATAAACGTATTTTTCATCCCTCAAGGTTATTGGTTGCAACATACACAAAAAAATGCACACAAATTAGCCATATCTTCGTAATATATAAAGTCACGACCTGCATTCTACTAATGCTTCAACTACTTCCCTTTCAACCCTTCCTTATAAACTGCACATTACTAAAAAAAAGTATGGATGAAGAAGAAGAAGAAACAGCATTGCATGTGCTCATATATAAACCCTCAGACAGCCACCAATTATAAAATTGCATGTAAGAAAGACCTTCACAGGTCCTATATATATATATATATATATATATATATATATATATTATATTTATCTCCAGTCTCTTGATATTATGTTGATCGCATGCTCTTAAACCTTCTCCATGTGAGACCCCTTAAATGTCTCTATACATAAAGGAGTATTCTCACTTTACAAAATAAAGGCTAAATCATGGTGTTGACTCTTTATTTAGAGTATTTACTTCATTATTTTATCTCTTTTGAACTTTTTTTAAAGACTTTATTTGCTTAGAGAAGTTATATATAAAAATACATAAATAAACATTATAGTTTAAAATTAAAACTCTAAAAATAAGTCAAACAACAGTTAAAAAACAATCATTAGAATAAAAAAACACGTTAAATTACAACAAATTAAAAGAAACGCAGTAACAAAAGAAATTAAAAAGGGTATATAGAAGTAACATTGGCTCATACATTTAAAAATCTTTGATAGTTTTTATATTGGCGGATTAGTCGTTGAAGAAATTTCAGGCTCCATTGTGCGCCATCAGGGTAAAACTTTATTAATTCTCCGG
The DNA here is from genome assembly GCA_013387185.1 of Caligus rogercresseyi. NCBI lineage: Eukaryota > Metazoa > Arthropoda > Copepoda > Siphonostomatoida > Caligidae > Caligus > Caligus rogercresseyi. The sequence continues at coordinate 9,592,901 of CP045904.1, read as the reverse complement.
TGTAAGTCCATTGGGTCTCCGAAGCACAGGGAATCTTCATTGCTACCAGGGAATGACGTGATATTAAAATAGCTCTGATGGAGTGTTGATCCAGGGGATGAGAAGTAGCAAGTCGTTCCGCTAAAAGACTTCGGATACTTGACAAAGCATATTCAATGGCTTGTGTCTTTGGATTGTTGGAGCGTTTACAGCTTGCTCCGAATAAAAGAATCGTTGTAATATACTTTTCTGTTATACCTCTAAGATTTAGTTTTATAAATTGTCTTAAAATGTTGAGGGCAGGACAGAGAGCAAAAACATGATACACGGAGTTATACAGCTTTCTACAATCCTTGCAGGGCGAATTAAAATATAAACATCCAGAAGAAATTTGAAACTGAGCCGTAAATCGTTTTCCATGCTTCACTTTTGTGATAGAAGATAGCAGTTTCCTTTTCCATGAGATCGGTAATTGCAAATCTTTTAAAAATTTGTTCACAATTATATCTGCATCTTCTTTGAAATTTCCATTGTATGATATTCTTGCAAGCCAAGGAATTGGCATTAAATGTATAGATGCTGCATTTTTTAATTTAAAAGAGAACTTTCCGCAGTTAAAAATGGACTTTTGTTTTATGTCATGAATAGATAAAATGCCAGAAGAGAATGCTTCCAATTCTAATTTTTGGGGGTAAGATTTTTAAAGAAATACTTTTTTAAAGATTTCCCCTGATAATATCTATCGTTGAAGACGAATAAAAAGATGCCTCTCCTATCCACAGTATTCTCTGGGCAGCAGCGAGGGAATAAGTAAAAGCGATACTATATCCTATCATTCATGAAGTCGGTGCTTACCAAAAGCCATGTATATGAAGGTGTTGAAGAGAAGTAATTCCGCCATTCCTTATCTGGATACCTCGATAAGTCGATATAATTTTTTTGGTAGATCTTGGGTATGACCACCGAAAGACTGGTCAGTCCCCCCCCCCCCATTAAATTCTTAGGTCTTTTCAGTGAAGGAACGTAACTTGAATGAGAAAGTTTGGGAAGCCATATTTTTTCTTCCTCAATAGCTCTCTCTGCAAGCCACGGAATGGCTGTAGCCTTATATAATGTTGCTGGTACGACCTTGAAGTTATAAAGGTTTGTTGAAGATTAAGATTCCTCCATCTTCTAATATTATTAATGTATGAAGGATTGAAGAGACGACCAATTACATATCCCACGTGACTCCCAAGATTTCAACTTTGTCAGCAACTGATAATGATGCTACCCGAACATCGTGAGATGGATTCCATTTTCCAATGGGAAGAATGGTGGTTTTTTTAGAGTTAATTTTCAACCCCGATCTTTTTTCATATTTACTAAAATGGTTCATTAAAACTTCTATACGCTTTGTCAACTGCGCTTCTGTGTTGGCCTGAATGAACAGAGTTATATCATCGGCATACATATCGATGACATGCTTCGAAGATCCAAAATCCACACCAAAACCGCTAAATTTCCTCTTCACGGAATCGCTAAGATCCTTTAGCCCAGCGGCAAATAAAAGAGGCGCAGCAGGGCATCCTTGACGGCAACTCCTGCCCAAAGTAATACTCCGACTGTTCAGATTGCCCATTGACACAACAGAAGTACTGTTATAAAAGAGAGCTCTTATGGGATTAAAATATCTTTTAGGGAGGAGTCTCCTCACTGTCCTCATGACATGTTCATGTGAGATAGAGTCGAACGCTTTAGAAAAATCGACAGCTATAATTGCACCATAATATTCTTTTCTACGCGACGATTCTATTGAGGTTTCAATATTCTTTGAAATGTCAGAGATATGTCTCCCCCTTAAGAAACCTTTTTGTTCAGCACCCAATTTAAGATTTAAAATAGGTTCGATTTCATGTGCGATTATGCCAGACAATATGCGATAACTTTCATTGAGCACAGTGATGGGCCTCCAATTGTTGATATCTGTAGAGCATCCTTTTTTGGAATCAGAGCAATTCTTCCTTTAGTGACATGTTTAGGAAGTCTTCCGTGCAATTCCATTTCGTTTCCGAGTTTTACAAGATAGGGCGTAACTTCATTGACACATTGCGTAAAAAATTTCCCTCCCAAACCGTCAGGACCACTCGCTTTGTCATCTTTAAAGAATTTCTTTATATGGTGGGATATTTTCTCTTCTGAAAAAATTTGACGTTTACCACGCCTTGGGCGAGGAAAATTTGTTCTTTCGTTTCCAAAGATTTGTTGAAAACGTTTTTGAAAACTCTCTAGTATTCTTCGAGGGTCCGTAATTTCTTGACCATTTTCATTGATTTTTGATATGGATGTAGTAGAAAAGGTTTCCTTTTGAAAAAGTTTTTTAACCTAATATTTGCACTTTTTTCCAGTTCAACCTTGCTTTTGAACTCCATTTCCTTGATTTCAGAGAGTCGAAATAAGTGAACGGTGTCTGAAGTGATTGAACGAATAAATTGCGAACCATTATTTAAAATCTCTTCTACTTCTTTTTGGAGCGTTAAAGTTGCTTTGTTTCTTTGTAGAATAACATGAGACGTCAATATTTTTAAAGTGGTTTTTCTTTGCATTAAAAGAGGGGTTAAAACGTTTAGTTAAGTAAAATTTATGTTTCCTGATAAAAGAGTCATCTGAAACTAAAAATCTAGGGATTCTAAAACGTTTCTTAGGCTTAAAATATTGTAGGTCGATTTCTATGGCTTTGTGATCGGAACTGGGATGGGGACGGTAAAAAGCATTCTTGAACAGGGATAAAATAGAAGGGGAAGCCAAGGCCAAATCAATGCGCGATGTTTTGTTTCCCGAACGCCAAGACACGTTATCTTCGGGATTGAATTTTTTGATGGCATCGACTAGTTCCAATTCAATGATTAACTTCGACAATATATTTCTATTTGGGTAAGCTAATTTGCTTATGTCAGTGTTGAAGTCACCAATGACTAAATGAGGATAGATGCCATTTTTACAGGTATTAATGATTGCCTGGAAAAAGGACGAACATTTCTTATTGGGGCCATAAACGTTTATGAAATAGAATCCCCCGCTTTTAGTAGGAACAAAAATCTTGTGCCATTCTGATTCACCTGAATGTTGCTTAACTATTATTGGTTCTTGAATCCTTTTAGATACTAAAGAGAGGATGCCACGGTGAATACCATCTCCCGTAAAAAAACAATGGTAGTTTTTTGGAAGACAATGTATGCAGGATTGTGAACACGTCGCTGATGTAAGAGATCTGACATCTTGTAGGCACACAATATCAGGACCAGTATTCAGTAAACTTTTTAAAAGGCAATGTCGATCTAAACGATTTCTTCCTCTTCTAGTATTTAATGACCTTATTTTCCCGATTTCCATATTAAGTTTCTGACAAGGTGATATCGTCTGTGCAAAGAAGTCTTCTATTCTAGTTTGTCTGAAAACCGGCATAAAAATGGAATTTTATACAAAAAGAGACAAAACATTAATTTTTCTTAACTTTATTTGTATTTGGTCCCTTTTGGGAGGACATCCAGACATCATAGAGTTTTGTTTTGATAAAGATCCAGATCTTGATCTCGAAGGTAAAATCAGCTCCTGATTAAGATGAGTTTTCTTGTTTTTTGAGGTAGCAGTTTTTGAACTTCCTTGCGCAAGGCCCACAATTAAAGAAACTTGATCTTGTCGAAGGTGGGGTGTCTCCTTAATACCCTCCCGTGTCTCTTCGTTTGAAGGAACCGTAATGCTACAACCTTCCGATATAAGAAGTCGACTGTTGTCGTTACCTTCTATTTTGATGAGGACGTTGATTCATTTGAAAGTATATTGGTATTGCCATTTTGAGAACACACTGATTCATCTATAATTTGGGCGGTACCTTCAGAACACTGAGTCCTAGTGGTTGTAGAATCAGTATGCAGAGAGTTACTGGTTGATTCTGAAGCAACTGCTTCTTTTTCAACTTGAAAATTTTCCTCTTGCGGTGAAATTAAAGGGGCCTCTTCAGTTGAGGGAACCCTTGGAACTTCGTTTAGTTCTATATCAATATGAACTCTCCCTCTCCGTTCCCAAAATTTCCTCCGTCCAAAGCGACCTCAGAGATAAAATATTTTACTTATTAAAGGATAGTAAATGAAACTTTGTGCTGAGGAGGAAACAGTACTTTAAATATTTTACTTATTAAAGTACTGTTTCCACCTCAACACAAAGTTTCATTTACTATAAAGCAGTATAAATTAAGATATATATATATATATATACCAATCATCGTGGAACATGAATATATTTTACACGCAATATTATTTTATATTGATGACAGTTGGTATTTGCATGTAAGAAATTCGAGAAGAATGTTGCTAGCTTAACCATAATAATTATATCTACAAACAAAAATAACATGTGATTGATGAAGCTGCAATTAATGTAAGTCCACCATTTTATTCTGTCCAACAACTTATTGCAAATATGGTCACAAATGTATAATAATAATAATATTAATAATAAACACATTTTAAGCCCATTTTATGTTTTTTGAATTAAAATAATAAAGTGACAGGGATTTACCATTTTTATCTTTAATCTTTGTCATATTGACATTTGGGATTTGTACTGATGAAATTTGAATAGTAAATAATTGGAGAACCTTATACGACTACCCTTGAGAACAAACCAAACCAAAATAATATATACATTTATAGTTTTAAAAAAACATATGATTCTTTAGACTACAAGCATGATAGCATAGCATTTAATTAAAAATGAATTATTTAATTAATTATTTAATTAATAAAAATATTAAAAAAAAAATAATAAATTTAAATATTTATTATTTAATTAATTATTTAATTAAAATTTGAATTGTTTATATATGTTTGTCACTTAAAGGGAAACTCAAATTCACTATATGATATATGGAAAAATAAACTTGTAAACTATATATACGTGGTTAATCTGTATTTTAAAATAAAGAAACACATAAAGATAAACTTATAGGTAGATCTCTATAGGCTGATGCCAGATTAAGTTCTATTGGGTGAGAGGGGAGGGGTTTGGATCTATCTGGGAGTAAAACAAAGAAACATGTAGAAATCATTAATTGCGATAGTTCAGGAAGTTATGGCGTGTTCAACTCTCAATGTAGAGGACGCAGGGTTGAATCCCGAGAGGTGGAAGGTCAATTTTGGTACACACTGCATTGATATATCCTTGGTTCGATTTACTAATGTACACGCAAGTATGATTATGTATATCCTGTAGGATGATTTTATGGTACAAATAATATATGTTTACAAAGCCAGAGCAGTAGCATAAACATAAATAATTAAACGTTTTGTTTCTAAATCAAGCTCCTGAGATTAATATAATATCTATAGATCCTGATTGGGTATCTGAATGACTTTGTTGGGAAGATATTTTAAATGGATGGCCATTGTTTATTGCAACAGAACAAGTAGCATTCTGGTTTAAAATTAATTGGGCTTTTACATGAGAACAGATTTGCTTTTAAAGTTTTTAATTTTTTCCAAGACTATATTGAAATTCGTAAGGATAAAATGATGTATTAATAAAGGATGTTAATTTGGTGAAAATTTCAAAATTAATGACATAAATGGCCTGCGATATAATCCAGCAGGGTGTCTTGGTCCAGGGAGATTCATACTGAGTTATTTTAAATTGTGGGACAAATAAAAATGTACCAAATTTGTCAATTCGCTATGGTCTTGGCTAGGTACTTTATTTCAATAAGCATTTTGTTCAAAGCTTCTAATGTTTTATCTACCTCTTGATCGCTTTGATGATTGAATCCATGATATATATATATATATACAGGGCGTATACGTATAATCCAGACTAATTAAAACAAATTTTGAAATGTTGATAACTTATTATTTATGAATATTTTTCAACAATTTTTTGTTAAATGAAAGGCAAACATATAAGATATTTATTTTCAATATAGCCCCCATCAGCGGCGACGACCATCTCGAGGTGCCTGAAGCGGCTGCAGGCCTTGTCGACGACATCCTTCTTCATATTGACGAACTCCTCAACAATGGGGGCCCTGAGGGAGTCGAGAGTGTTGTGAGCGTGCTTGTTGGTCTTGTTCTCGACCATGCCCCAGAAGAAATAGGGGGTTGCAGTTAGGGGAGCGGGGGGGCCACAAGTCCGGGCTCCAGTAGTAGGGGAGGTTCTCCAACAGCCACGCCTGGGTCTCCCTCGACTTATGGGCGGGAGCCGAGTCCTACTGGAAGACATAGGGCCTCCCATTCGCCACCAGGCCCATCCAGGCTTCATGACGTTCTTCATGAACGGCCAACTTGGCGTAGGACTTGTTGCCGTCCTCGTTGACCTTTCTCTTCACCTCGGCGATAGACTCGTCGGTCCTGGTGGCCCTCAGGGACCGAGAACGCTTTTTGCAATGAGCATCATTCTTTTTGAAAGAGTTCCAAGCCTTCCACTGGTCGTAGACGGTCGACTTGGGGTAGTTGAAGAACTCTATCACCTCTTTTGGACTCCTCCCGGCGCAGAAGGAAGTGAACATCACATGCCTTTTCTCCTCTTCCATGGCTAAATGTTGACTGATTTTCAATCTGTTTTTTTGGCAGATAGATAAGATGCAAGCGCAGTAACGTACATATGTGCGTTGCAATATCTCAAAAAACAAAGACGACATAACCGATCAAAGTTAGTCCGGATTATATGTGTACTCCCTGTATATATATATATATATATATGTTATATATATATATATATATATATATATATATATATATATATATATATATATAGATATTTATATATATATATATATATATATATATATATATATATATATATATATATATATATATATATATATATATATATATATATATAAGGGGTTTTTGTAATGTTCTTGAACTCTTTATTATTTTGGTTTTAGATAGGTCATTTTCGCATCTAATGGTGATCTAGTATAACTTTGACAAATTTTTGATATGATACAAGCCAGATTTAGCCAGGATCGCTCTAAGAATATGTTTAGTTTACTATTTACTCCGTTTTAACTCCTGCTATTTTTACAAGCTTCATTTTTTATTAATATCAAATTTTTCAACCAGTTCTCTGATTTCTTTGGCTTAGAAGTCTCTGTTTGAACTTTTACATGAGGGAATGCCTAAGAGATGTTCGTCTTCAGTTGTTTCTACACTATTTCCAATGCGATCTCTTGTTAATCTTATTCCATGAGTTACTTTTTATTATCTTACAGTCGATATGTACGAGGATGTTTCGGATAATGATGCGAATCAGTTTTTATCTTGCAAAATATTGCATCAATCTTCTAAATCACAGGCTTAAATTAAAGCTCAGACAAATTGGATTGATTTTGTTTTTATGTGTCAAAACCGGTTTAGTACTTTGTTTTTTAAGGAAATCAAGCTTTTGTTTTTGTTATTTCGTAATATTGGGTCAAGTTTTATCAAAAAAGAGAAATGTCGCACATCCACAAGTTCGTCGAGGACCTCGCCAAGGCCAGGAAGACTTCCAAGGAGATCAAGACCATGGTCGACACGGCCTTTGAGGTCAACAGCATCTACCAAAGCCAAATCTACCGCATTTCAGCATTAGTTAAGGCCGGGAAGGACTCTTCAGACAAGAGGAGCACGAACGGGAGGAGGGGTGTCCGTACCGACGACTTTTTTGAGGCTGTGAGGGTGCACGGGGAGGCCGACCGTCGGGTGACAATGGAGGAACTGGCTATCAAGTTCGAGACGTCGATCAACACCATTTTCAACGTCCTCCATGACGATCTTGGGCTCTCAATCAAGTCAGCAAGATGGATCCCCAAGATGCTCACAGAGGATCATAAAATCAAGAGAGTGAGGTGCGCACAAGCCTTGTAGGATCTTGACAAACCCGTCATTGTCCTTGTCACCCTCCGAGCACTTGATGCTGTACATACCTCTCTCAATGGATGTGATAGGCACCAGACCTTTGAAAAAAACGATACTTAAAAACACAATTAATGCTAACAAAAGACATGTAGGAATGTATTTTTTTATTCAACAGTCCATAAAAGAATATAGAAGCACAAATAGTAAATGTATATAAAATGATGTTAATGCGTAAAAACATAATTAATCATTTTAGTTCAAAATTTTAACATCACATATGAACAAAAACTAAAATACATTATAATAAAGCAACTTGCCAGAATAAAAACATATACAAATATTCCTATTTAAAAAAATTAAATTGACGTAAAAGTTTTTTGATTAATTTTTTATATGGGAGGGAACATGAGGGGAAGCAAAGAATTTCGTCGGCTGCCAAGCTCCACTTTCCATCGATGACAAAAGGGATCTTGAGGTCCAACGCTGCATATCTAGCCACCGCCGCCGCTAGGATGATTGTCCTTACATCCCACGGACTGATGTATTTTTTATATTTAAAGGCGGTTTGCCTCCCCCATCAGTTTTTAACCACATGCCAAAACGGTCATTATTTATTTTTGTGGTTTTGTGTGCCATATTTATTAAAATGGCAAAAACACAGATTCAAAATCAATCTTTCTTGTCGGCTTTCTAACCCAGATCAAACTAGAGGCATATATACACTCAGAGAGTGCAAACCTCCGCCGATCCCCACCAAATGAATCACTCAGTGATGGGAAGACGGGAAGAGAAGAAGAATTTAAGCTACGTCACTGGGTTAACATAGTCCTGAGCTGATAAATGAACAATAATACGTCAATGAATATTTTTTAGCGTTTGTTCTTTCCAACTCCCTGAATAGAGACCCCATTTCATTATTATTAGTAGAAGTATTTTGCTCATTTTGCATATTAAAAAGCACTTAATATGCCAAAATTTAATCACTGGTTCCTTTTGGCATTTCAACAACTCCACAAAGTTTCATTCGAATCCGTTCAGTACTTTTTGAGTTATCCTGCTGACAAACAAACAAACCAACAAACGCCAGTGAAAACAATACCTCCTTCGGCGGAGGTAACTAAGCTTCCTCAGAATCAGGATATTCGCCTATACTTTTACGTTTAAAGTTGGAATCCCCTTAATTAAGGAAAACAGTATTATTTTTGTGCTCTTTAAATCAACTGTAATTGTCATGTGTAAGTGATTTTATTTAAAAAAAAGATAGCTATTTTTTAAAGTTGGTCAAAAACTCTTTCATAACTTTTAGAAATAGTAAATAAAAAACAAAAACATTGATTGAACATGACCACAAAGAATACAAAAGAACGAAGCGAACGCTTTTTCGATCAACGGCACTTGTCTCTTCAGTATAGGAGAAATAGATAAACGATTAATGAATTCAGTGAATAGAACGTAACAAAATAATGAAAGGATTAATAGAATACGTCCTTCATAAGCAGGGATGTAAATCGGGAGCTAAATCAGCTTTAATTTCAAAAACCAAACATGCACCGTCCAAAAATTTTATGCAAGCTTCATCATATTCATAAATGACAAAATATAAAATTCATTCAATAGGAACTCACGTTTAAAGAAAAATAGCCAATGAACTAAGCGAAAAAAAATAGAAATCTAAAAAATCACAAAATGGTTCTACGAGGCTGTTTCGGATAAATATGCGGGAAAAAATAATCATAAAGTATAATTTCAATTATAACGAAAACAACTTTAACATATCTTTTCCACATGACTTCCGCCGATTCGAATACATTTATCCCACCTCTCAACCCACTTCCTGAATGCTTCACGGAACCTGTCTTCCGGATGGCCCTCCCGACCCGGGTCCAATCCTTCTGGACACACTTGTCGATGATCTCGACGCCCTCGAGCATTTTTGTCATAACGGGAAGTAGAAGAAGTCTGCGGGGGCAAGGTCAGGAGAGTAGGGTGGATGATCGATGACCTTGATCCCCTTCTTGGCTAAGAACTCCTTCGTGCTATTGCCGTGTGGCACGGAGCATTGTCGAAGTGGAAGTACCAGTCTCTATTGTCCATTTCAGGTCGCTTCTCCTTGAATTGTTTAAAAAAATGTTCATGACATCCTTGAACACGGCCACGGTGACGGAGGTACCACAGGGAGATAGTGCTGGAAGATCACGCTGCAGTTGTCGAAGAAGCTGGGCACCATCTGTTTCTTCCTTGATTCTTGACACTTGAGCTTCAGGGGCGGGTTGGAGCCCTTCGGGAGCCATTGAGACGAGGGCTCCAACCCGCCCCTGAAGCTCAAGTGTCAAGAATCAAGGAAGAAACAGATGGTGCCCAGCTTCTTCTACAGGCTTGTGCGCACCTCACTCTCTGATTTTATGATCCTCTGTGAGCATCTTGGGGATCCATTTGCTGACTTGATTGAGAGCCCAAGATCGTCTTGGAGGCGTGTGAAAATGGTGTTGATCGACGTC
>CP045904.1:9549420-9582456 GCA_013387185.1 Caligus rogercresseyi | reverse complement strand
TTCCGTCCGTCCGTCTGACTTCTATAGACGCCGAAACTACAAAGCTAGAGAACCAAATTTGGCACACAGATGCATCTTGACCATGTGATGGTCTTGGGCTAGGTTAGATTCTGATCAGACCAGATTTGTGTCTGTGAGAGGGTTTTGCGGTTTGCATGGATTTTGAGGGTTAGGAGGCTCGGGATGTAATTAAATGTTTTGTGGACTTTGGCCGTAGGCATCTTTTGATATACAAAACTAAGGCCTAGCGGCCTTGCAAAGGCCTAAAAAAGGCTTGGAAAACTTTGGTTGTCCATAGTTCGTAAGTGAGATGTTTTAGAGACAGAACGCAAACTAAAAGTTATCTGCATCTCTGCCCAAAAACCTGGATCCGGAAAAAAATTCCGGATCCAGACACTCCCGGACCCGGATTATGACATTTCCTTAACTTTTGATTCTTTCCCATTTCGAAAAAAAGCTACTCTGAAAGTATATCAAGAATAGGGTTTCCAATCGGGTCCCAAAGAAATTTCCCGGAAAACCGGACCGGCCTGTCGGGAAATTCAAGAAAACCTCTGGGGCGACTTTTTAAACGAAAAAAAGTTCAAAACAAAACATACGAAATGAAGGCCTTGCAAAATAAGCCTAGGTTGGTTAAGTCAATGTCCGGCCTCCGGGACATATTTGGGCCGGGATCCGGATTTTTTTTAATTTGCAGTTTTCGCATATATTTTTGCACAATCATATTCAGCTTCACAAAGGGAGCAACTTTGATGTATTCAGTATCCGGATCCGAGGTCATTAAGACCCTCAAATCCGGGATTGAATATTAGGTCGAATTTCATGGACGAAGCGGAATATTTTTGAAATCCTAAATTTTGGGGGGCCGTTTTTGGGCTGTTTATGGGATTGATCGCATCAAGTTATAAAATATATCTATAGAGTTTGGCATTTCTAATAAGTTCGTTTTTTTAAATGAATTTTGGTTTTAATTTTTCGAGTTTTGGCATAAAAACTGGCAAAATGGAAAAGTGTTTTTTTCTCCGCTCCTGGGAAACTCACAGATTTCAACTTGAGTTCATAAGAAGGAACTTAAAAAGTCTGACAACAAACTATAAATAAATCATTCTCAAGTGTTTCATATTTTTTTTCAGAAAACCCAAAAAACTGATTTTTTCAAAAAACTTAAGGGGGTCCCCCATGATTTTTGGCATTTTTTAAATTTTTAAATTTGTTAATATAGTTGTTCCCAATTGGAGAGACTAATGCAAATGTGAAGAAATTTTTAAAATTGGATGAAAAACAAAAAGTTTTATTTGTAAGCATTATTTCATAAGTACATATGCTACATATATATAGCATAGGAGTTGGCTATAATGTTAGTTCTTTTTTGCTCCCTAGGGGTGCTCTAAATTATGAATCTAATGTAACCTCTAGGGAGACTTTTTACTGCATAATTGGTATTTAAATTATGAAATACAAAATGAAGCCCTCGCAAAAAAATATCCGGCACCATATGACGTCATAAATTAACACCACGGTTCACCCAAGGTATGTATAATAAGGTCTGGGCAATACAAAAACTAACATGTACTCCTAGCAGTATAACTACTCAATGACGTCACTGGAGAACGAATATATATTTTATATATTTATATGTTCATTTATATTTAATTTATTTTATATATATTATATTATATATATATATATATATATACATATATATATATATATATATATATATATATATATATATATAGATATTTATAGATAGATAGAGAGATTGATTGATATATATATAGATATAATCGTTCTCCAGTGACGTCATTGAGTAGTCACACTGCTACATGTTTGTTTTTGTATTGCCCCAACCTTGGGTTCACCAATCTTATTAACCAGTTTGAATACTTCAAAGTCATCCCCCTTTTCTCACAGGAGACACAGCTGAACGTGCTCCGAAGTATGAAGAAAGAGAAGTGAGAAGCTCTATGAATAAAAATATTTGACATGTACTCATGAATACGATAACATCATGAAAATGGTTTCCAGTGCAAAGTTGGAAATGTCGATTTTCCCTCCAAATCATGAAGAAGGTCTTACCTTAAAATAACTTATCATCTTGGATATTTTTGTCATTACTGTCGCAACAAATATTATGTATTGATGTTATTGAAGGTCTATCTATAAATGCTAATGCATATAATAAGGCTTCAAACGATATGGGAGCTTTTTATATAATACATCATTTTATGAAGTGAATATTTAAAGAAAAAATGTATCTTAATTATTGTCATGATCTTTTATTTATATTTATGTAAGCAACATATGGCCCTGGAATATATTAAGCCTTCAAGCATGTTCCGGAGTATTTTTATTGAAAATATTTTAAATAAATAAAGAAAATTGATGAAAGGTCACCATGTTTATGATCCCCGTCATAAACATGATGGAATTGACGGAAGGGCACTGCGATAATACATTAAACATATAAATACTATCACTGTTGACATATTTATCTATATCTACATTATAATTGGAGTTTGTCGTCCGTCTGTCCGTCTGTCCGTCCGACTTCTATAGACGCCGAAACTACAGAAGCTAGAGAACTGAAATTTGGCACACAGATGCATCTTGACCATGTGATGGTCTTGGGCTAGGTTAGATTCTGATCAGACCAGATTTGTGTCTGTGAGAGGGTTTTGCGGTTTGCATGGATTTTTGAGGGTTAGGAGGCTCGGGATGTAATTAAATGTTTTGTGGACTTTGGCCGTAGGCATCTTTTGGTATAAACAAAACTAAGGCCTAGCGGCCTTGCAAAGGCCTCAAAAAAGGCTTGGAAAACTTTGGTTGTCCATAGTTCGTAAGTGAGATGTTTTAGAGACAGAACGCAAACTAAAAGTTATCTGCATCTCTGCCCAAAGAACCTGGATCCGGAAAAAAAATCCGGATCCAGACACTCCCGGACCCGGATTATGACATTTCCTTAACTTTTGATTCTTTCCCATTTCGAAAAAAAGCTACTCTGAAAGTATATCAAGAATAGGGTTTCCAATCGGGTCCCAAAGAAATTTCCCGGAAAACCGGACCGGCCTGTCGGGAAATTCAAGAAAACCTCTGGGGCGACTTTTTAAAACGAAAAAAAGTTCAAAACAAAACATACGAAATGAAGGCCTTGCAAAATAAGCCTAGGTTGGTTAAGTCAATGTCCGGCCTCCGGGACATATTTGGGCCGGGATCCGGATTTTTTTTAATTTGCAAGTTTTCGCAATATATTTTTGCACAATCATATTCAGCTTCACAAAGGGAGCAACTTTGATGTATTCAGTATCCGGATCCGAGGTCATTAAGACCCTCAAATCCGGGATTGAATATTAGGTCCAATTTCATGGACGAAGCGGAATATTTTTGAAATCCTAAATTTGGGGGGCCGTTTTTGGGCTGTTTATGGGATTGATCGCATCAAGTTATAAAATAATATCTATAGAGTTTGGCATTTCTAATAAGTTCGTTTTTTTAAATGAATTTTGGTTCAGAATTTTTCGAGTTTTGGCATAAAAACTGGCAAAATGGAAAAGGGTTTTTTTCTCCGCTCCTGGGAAACTCACAGATTTCAACTTGAGTTCATAAGAAGGAACTTAAGAAGTCTGACAACAAACTATAAATAAATCATTCTCAAGTGTTTCATATATTTTTTCAGAAAACCCAAAAAACTGATTTTTTCAAAAAACTTAAGGGGGTCCCCCATGATTTTTGGCATTTTTTTAAATTTTTAAATTTGTTAATATAGTTGTTCCCAATTGGAGAGAATAATGCAAATGTGAAGAAATTTTTAAAATTGGATGAAAACACAAAAGTTTTATTGGTAAGCATTATTTCATAAGTACATATGCTACATATATATAGCATAGGAGTTGGCTATAATGTTAGTTCTTTTTTGCTCCCTAGGGGGTGCTCTAAATTATGAATTTAATGTAACCTCTAGGGAGACCTTTTACTGCATAATTGGTATTTAAATTATGAAATACAAAATGATGCCCTCGCAAAAAAAATATCCGGCACCATATGACGTCATAAATTAACACCACGGTTCACCCAAGGTATGTATAATAAGGTCTGGGCAATACAAAAACTAACATGTACTCCTAGCAGTATAACTACTCAATGACGTCACTGGAGAACGAATATATATATATAATTTATATATATATTTATATGTTCATATATATATATATATATATTATATATATATATATAATATATATATATATATATATATATATATATATATATATATATATATATTTATTTATAGATAGATAGAGAGATTGATTGATAAATATATATATAGATATAATCGTTCTCCAGTGACGTCATTGAGTAGTCACACTGCTAAATGTTTGTTTTTGTATTGCCCCAACCTTGGGTTCACCAATCTTATTAACCAGTTTGAATACTTCAAAGTCATCCCCCTTTTCTCACAGGAGACACAGCTGAACGTGCTCCGAAGTATGAAGAAAGAGAAGTGAGAAGCTCTATGAATAAAAATATTTGACATGTACTCATGAATACGATAACATCATGAAAATGGTTTACAGTGCAAAGTTGGAAATGTCGATTTTCCCTCCAAATCATGAAGAAGGTCTTACCTTAAAATAACTTAATCATCTTGGATATTTTTGTCATTACTGTCGCAACAAATATTATGTATTGATGTTATTGAAGGTCTATCTATAAATGCTAATGCATATAATAAGGCTTCAAACGATATGGGAGCTTTTTATATAATACATCATTTTATGAAGTGAATATTTAAAGAAAAAATGTATCTTAATTATTGTCATGATCTTTTATTTATATTTATGTAAGCAACATATGGCCCTGGAATATATTAAGCCTTCAAGCATGTTCAGGAGTATTTTTATTGAAAATATTTTAAATAAATAAAGAAAATTGATGAAAGGTCACCATGTTTATGATCCCCGTCATAAACATGATGGAATTGACGGAAGGGCACTGCGATAATACATTAAACATATAAATACTATCACTGTTGACATATTTATCTATATTATTTATAATTTGAGATTATAAAGATATTGGCATGACTCTTATTACAAGACATTGTTGACATTTGAATCATTGATCATCTTTTTTGAGTCTGACTGTAAAAATCATTCAACTAATATAGTTCTGTAGTTCTTTACCTTTTTATTATTTTCTCATCAACACCGTTGTGGGGAAAGAAAAGGAAAAGTACTCGGTCCTTTGTTAATGATATATCAATCTCTCTTTGTATCTTTGTTTTCAAACATGGCGTCTGTCTCTCTCTCATGAGTACTTTGTACTTTATGTTGATATGTCACTGCCTCTTCATTCTTTCCTCTTTGTTTATATATATTTTATTCCTTTTAATTTATCTTTGTTTTCAAACATGGCGTCTTGCTAAGTATCTTTGTCCACTTTTTTAAAAAGAGACGATAAATGTTATGTATTTACGTTAGCACAAAGTTATTTTTAAAGTAAGAAAAGGGGAAAAAAAAAAAAAAACTACATTTATACATATTTGTAGTTATAAGGAGAAGAACTTAATCAGGATTTACTGGATAATATATATTTTTCCCCTCTCCTTTTTTTGAAAACTAATCGCATCCATAGAGATATAAAGATATATAGAGAGCTGATTCCCTTCAATGGCAGAGAAACAGCGTTCTAATGTTTCTGTGTGTGCAAAATAAACAAAGTAATTTCTACGACGTCATCGTAAGCTGATCTTAGAGACAGAATCTATGAATGATGAAGAGAATAAACTCTCTACAGTAAGCCCTCGATATAACGCCCCTCTGTATAACGAACTTCGGATACAACGAACCTCCTGGAGCTAGCCGAACAAGCCTCAGATATAACGAACTTAAGTTCTTTATATCGAGGGTTTACTGTATATCTTTTTAGAAGTTTTTTACGGTCGCAATGACGTATTTTTCTGAAGGATCCAATCAGCTCTCTATATCTTAATATCTCTATGTTGGGTTCACCAATCTTATCAACCAGTTTGAATACTTCAAACTCTTCCCCCTTTTCTCACAGGAAGCACAAGTGGACGCGCTCCGAAGTAAAAAGAAAGAGAAGGGAGAAGCTCTATGAATAATAATATTTGACATGTACTCATGAATACGATAACATCATGAAAATAGTTTCCCGCGCAAAGTTTATAATGTTGATTTTCCCTCCAAATCATGAAGAAGGTCTTACGGAGAAGAGCATTTGCCTCTTAGCTCACATAGGAGGCTTTTTAAGTTGGCGTTATTTCATTAGAAGTAAATATATGTAGTACAAGGTATATATAATTTCCTTAAACTTTTTAGTGCATAAGTCTTTTGCTTCATATTTGCCTCGCTGCACGTTGCTAAGTATCTGAGCCCACTTTTTTTAATGAGACGATAGAGGTTTTTTAAAGTAAGAAAAGGGGAAAAAAGAAAAATAAATACATATGTATATATTTGTAGTTATAAGGAGAGGAACTTAATCCGAATTTACTGGATAATATAAAAATTTCCCTCTACTTTTTTTGTTGAAAAATACTCATATCATAAAACTTCTTTCTATACGACGTCTCCATCATCATAAGCTTCAAAAACTTCATTGTTTGATGCAAGGTTCAACCCTTGCCTCAACATATTATACAATGATATGATACAATGTATAATGCTGTGGCCGTAGGCCACCCACCCGCCTGGAGGGCCTAGCACCAGCCGCGGAGCGGCAATGGGCTAGTCTATATTATAATTGGAGTTTGTCCGTCTGTCCGTCTGACTTCTATAGACGCCGAAACTACAGAAGCTAGAGACCTGAAATTTGGCACACAGATGCATCTTGACCATGTGATGGTCTTGGGCTAGGTTAGATTCTGATCAGACCAGATTTGTGTCTGTGAGAGGGTTTTGCGGTTTGCATGGATTTTTGAGAGTTAGGAGGCTCGGGATGTAATTAAATGTTTTGTGGACTTTACCGTAGGCATCTTTTGGTATATACAAAACTAAGGCCTAGCGGCCTTGCAAAGGCCTCAAAAAAGGCTTGGAAAACTTTGGTTGTCCATAGTTCGTAAGTGAGATGTTTTAGAGACAGAACGCAAACTAAAAGTTATCTGCATCTCTGCCCAAAGAACCTGGATCCGGAAAAAAATTCCGGATCCAGACACTCCCGGACCCGGATTATGACATTTCCTTAACTTTTGATTCTTTCCCATTTCGAAAAAAAGCTACTCTGAAAGTATATCAAGAATAGGGTTTCCAATCGGGTCCCAAAGAAATTTCCCGGAAAACCGGACCGGCCTGTCGGGAAATTCAAGAAAACCTCTGGGGCGACTTTTTAATACGAAAAAAAGTTCAAAACAAAACATACGAAATGAAGGCCTTGCAAAATAAGCCTAGGTTGGTTAAGTCAATGTCCGGCCTCCGGGACATATTTGGGCCGGGATCCGGATTTTTTTTAATTTGCAAGTTTTCGCAATATATTTTTGCACAATCATATTCAGCTTCACAAAGGGAGCAACTTTGATGTATCAGTATCCGGATCCGAGGTCGTTAAGACCCTCAAATCCGGGATTGAATATTAGGTCCTATTTCATGGACGAAGCGGAATATTTTTGAAATCCTAAATTTTGGGGGCCTTTTTGGGCTGTCTTTGGGATTGATCGCATCAAGTTATAAAATAATATCTATAGAGTTTGGCATTTCTAATAAGTTCGTTTTTTTAAATGAATTTTGGTTATAATTTTTGAGTTTTGGCATAAAAACTGGCAAAATGGAAAAGTGTTTTTTTCTCCGCTCCTGGTAAACTCACAGATTTCAACTTGAGTTCATAAGAAGGAACTTAAAAAGTCTGACAACAAACTATAAATAAATCATTCTCAAGTGTTTCATATATTTTTTCAGAAAACCCAAAAAACTGATTTTTTCAAAAAACTTAAGGGGTCCCCCATGATTTTTGGCATTTTTTTAAATTTTTAAATTTGTTAATATAGTTGTTCCCAATTGGGGAGACTAATGCAAATGTGAAGAAATTTTTAAAATTGGATGAAAAACAAAAAAGTTTTATTTGTAAGCATTATTTCATAAGTACATATGCTATATATAGCATAGGAGTTGGCTATAATGTTAGTTCTTTTTTGCTCCCTAGGGGGTGCTCTAAATTATGAATCTAATGTAACTCTAGGGAGACTTTTTACTGCATAAGTGGTTTTTAAATTATGAAATGCAAAATGAAGCCCTCGCAAAAAAAATATCCGGCACCATATGACGTCATAAATAACACCACGGTTCACCAAAGGTCTGTATAATAAGGTCTGGGCAATACAAAAACAAGCATGTAATCCTAGCAGTATAACTACTCAATGACGTCACTGGAGAACGAATATATATATTATATTTTATTTATTTATTTATTAATTTATTTACACACACACATATATATATATATATATAGATAGATAAAGAGATTGATTGATATATATATATAATCGTTCTCCAGTGACGTCATTGAGTAGTCACACTGCTACATGTTTGTTTTTGGGTTCACCAATCTTATTAACCAGTTTGAATACTTCAAACTCATCCCCCTTTTCTCACGTGAGACACAGCTGAACACGCTCCGAAGTATGAAGAAAGAGAAGGGAGAAGCTCTATGAATAAAATATTTGACATATACTCATGAATACGATAACATTATGAAAATGGTTTCCAGTGCAAAGTTGGAAATGTCGATTTTCCCTCCAAATCATGAAGAAGGTCTTACCCTAAAATAACTTTATCATCTTGGATATTTTTGTCATTACTGTCGCAACAAGTATTATGTATTGATGTTATTGAAGGTCTATCTATAAATGCTAATATTGTTAATGCATATAATAAGGCTTCAAACGATATGGGAGCTTTTTATATAATACATCATTTTATGAAGTGAATATTTAAAGAAAAAATGTATCTTAATTATTGTCATGATCTTTTATTTATATTTATGTAAGCAACATATGGCCCTGGAATATATTAAGCCTTCAAGCATGTTCCGGAGTATTTTTATTGAAAATATTTTAAATAAATAAAGAAAATTGATGAAAGGTCACCATGTTTATGATCCCCGTCATAAACATGATGGAATTGACGGAAGGGCACCGCGATAATACATAAAACATATAAATACTATCACTGTTGACATATTTATCTACATTATTTATAAAATGAGATTATAAAGTTATTGTTATGACTCTTATTTCAAGACATTGTTGACATTTGAATCATTGATCATCTTTTTTGAGTCTGACTTTTAAAATCATTTAACTAATATATTCTATATTTGTGTAGTTCTTTACCTTTTTATTATTTTCTCACCAGCACCGTTGTGCGAAAAGAAAAGGAAAAGTACTCAGTCCTGTGTTAATGTTATATCAATTTCTCTTTGTATCTTTGTTTTCAAACATGGCGTCTGTCTCTCTGTCATGAGTACTTTGTTATGTCATTGCGTCTTCATTATTTCCTCTTTGTTTATATATATTTTATTCCTTTTAATTACCTCCGCCGAAGGAGGTATTGTTTTCACTGGCGTTTGTTAGTTTGTTGGTTTGTCAGCAGGATAACTCAAAAAGTACTGAACGGATTCAAATGAAACTTTGTGGAGTTGTTGGAAATGCCAAAAGGAACAAGTAATTAAATTTTGGCATCTCTAAGGGCTTTTTTAATATGCAAAATGAGCAAAATAATAATGAAATGGGGTCTCTATTCAGGGAGTAGGAAAGAACAAACGCTAAAAAAATATTCATTGACGTATTATTGTTCATATATCAGCTCAGGACTATGTTAACCCAGTGACGTAGCTTAAACTTCTTCCTCTTCCCGTCTCTGAGTGCTTTTTTAATATGCAAAATGAGCTAACAGAGAGGAAACAATGATTAGAGATAGAAAATCGGGCGTGTGAAAGGGAGAATGTTTGAATAGGAATGTTGTTGGGATCGGCGGAGGTACACACTCTCTGAGTGTATATATTTTATCTTTGTTTTCAAACATGGCGTCTGTCTCTCTGTCATGAGTACTTTGTTATGTCATTGCGTCTTCATTATTTCCTCTTTGTTTATACAAGGTATATATAATTTCCTTAAACTTTTTAGTGCATAAGTCTTATGCTTCATATTTGCCTCGCTGCACGTTGCTAAGTATCTGTGCCCACTTTTTTTTAATGAGACGATAGAGGTTTTTTAAAGTAAGAAAAGGGGAAAAAAAGAAAAATAAATACATATGTATATATTTGTAGTTATAAGGAGAGGAACTTAATCCGAATTTACTGGATAATATAAAAAATTTCCCTCTACTTTTTTTTGTTGAAAAATACTCATATTCTCTCTCATAAAACTTCTTTCTATACGACGTCTCCATCATCATAAGCTTCAAAAACTTCATTGTTTGATGCAAAGTTCAACCCTTGCCTCAACATATTATACAATGATATGATACAATGTATAATGCTGTGGCCGTAGGCCACCCACCCGCCTGGAGGGCCTAGCACCAGCCGCGGAGCGGCAATGGGCTAGTCTATATTATAATTGGAGTTTGTCCGTCCGTCTGTCCGACTTCTATAGACGCCGAAACTACAGAAGCTAGAGACCTGAAATTTGGCACACAGATGCATCTTGACCATGTGATGGTCTTGGGCTAGGTTAGATTCTGATCAGACCAGATTTGTGTCTGTGAGAGGGTTTTGCGGTTTGCATGGATTTTTGAGAGTTAGGAGGCTCGGGATGTAATTAAATGTTTTGTGGACTTTGACCGTAGGCATCTTTTGGTATATACAAAACTAAGGCCTAGCGGCCTTGCAAAGGCCTCAAAAAAGGCTTGGAAAACTTTGGTTGTCCATAGTTCGTAAGTGAGATGTTTTAGAGACAGAACGCAAACCAAAAGTTATCTGCATCTCTGCCCAAAGAACCTGGATCCGGAAAAAAATCCGGATCCAGACACTCCCGGACCCGGATTATGACATTTCCTTAACTTTTGATTCTTTCCCATTTCGAAAAAAAGCTACTCTGAAAGTATATCAAGAATAGGGTTTACAATCGGGTCCCAAAGAAATTTCCCGGAAAACCGGACCGGCCTGTCGGGAAATTCAAGAAAACCTCTGGGGCGACTTTTTAAAACGAAAAAAAGTTCAAAACAAAACATACGAAATGAAGGCCTTGCAAAATAAGCCTAGGTTGGTTAAGTCAATGTCCGGCCTCCGGGACATATTTGGGCCGGGATCCGGATTTTTTTTAATTTGCAGTTTTCGCAATTTATTTTTGCACAATCATATTCAGCTTCACAAAGGGAGCAACTTTGATGTTATCAGTATCCGGATCCGAGGTCGTTAAGACCCTCAAATCCGGGATTGAATATTAGGTCCTATTTCATGGACGAAGCGGAATATTTTTGAAATCCTAAATTTTGGGGGGCCTTTTTTGGGCTGTCTATGGGATTGATCGCATCAAGTTATAAAATAGTATCTATAGAGTTTGGCATTTCTAATAAGTTCGTTTTTTAAAAATGAATTTTGGTTAATAATTTTTTGAGTTTTGGCATAAAAACTGGCAAAATGGAAAGTGTTTTTTTCTCCGCTCCTGGTGAACTCACAGATTTCAACTTGAGTTCATAAGAAGGAACTTAAAAATCTGACAACAAACTATAAAAAAATCATTCTCAAGTGTTTTATATTTTTTTTCAGAAAACCCAAAAAACTGATTTTTTCAAAAAACTTAAGGGGGTCCCCCATGATTTTTGGCATTTTTTTAATTTTTTAAATTTGTTAATATAGTTGTTCCCAATTGGGGAGACTAATGCAAATGTGAAGAAATTTTTAAAATTGGATGAAAAACAAAAAAGTTTTATTTGTAAGCATTATTTCATAAGTACATATGCTACATATATATATAGCATAGGAGTTGGCTATAATGTTAGTTCTTTTTTGCTCCCTAGGGGGTGCTCTAAATTATGAATCTAATGTAACCTCTAGGGAGACTTTTTACTGCATAATTGGTATTTAAATTATAAAATACAAAATGAAGCCCTCGCAAAAAAAATATCCGGCACCATATGACGTCATAAATTAACACCACGGTTCACCAAAGGTCTGTATAATAAGGTCTGAGCAATACAAAAACAAACATGTAATCCTAGCAGTATAACTACTCAATGACGTCACTGGAGAACGAATATATATATTTATGTAATTTATATTTTCATATATATTTATTTTATTAATTTATTTAAACACACACACATAGATATATATATATATATATATATATATATATATACATTTATTATAGATAGAGAGAGATTGATTGATAATATATATATAGATATAATCGTTCTCCAGTGACGTCATTGAGTAGTCACACTGCTACATGTTTGTTTTTGTATTGCCCCAACCTTGGGTTCACCAATCTTATTAACCAGTTTGAATACTTCAAACTCATCCCCCTTTTCTCACGTGAGACACAGCTGAACACGCTCCGAAGTATGAAGAAAGAGAAGGGAGAAGCTCTATGAATAAAAATATTTGACATATACTCATGAATACGATAACATTATGAAAATGGTTTCCAGTGCAAAGTTGGAAATGTCGATTTTCCCTCCAAATCATGAAGAAGGTCTTACCCTAAAATAACTTTATCATCTTGGATATTTTTGTCATTACTGTCGCAACAAGTATTATGTATTGATGTTATTGAAGGTCTATCTATAAATGCTAATATTGTTAATGCATATAATAAGGCTTCAAACGATATGGGAGCTTTTTATATAATACATCATTTTATGAAGTGAATATTTAAAGAAAAAATGTATCTTAATTATTGTCATGATCTTTTATTTATATTTATGTAAGCAACATATGGCCCTGGAATATATTAAGCCTTCAAGCATGTTCCGGAGTATTTTTATTGAAAATATTTTAAATAAATAAAGAAAATTGATGAAAGGTCACCATGTTTATGATCCCCGTCATAAACATGATGGAATTGACGGAAGGGCACCGCGATAATACATAAAACATATAAATACTATCACTGTTGACATATTTATCTACATTATTTATAAAATGAGATTATAAAGTTATTGTTATGACTCTTATTTCAAGACATTGTTGACATTTGAATCATTGATCATCTTTTTTGAGTCTGACTTTTAAAATCATTTAACTAATATATTCTATATTTGTGTAGTTCTTTACCTTTTTATTATTTTCTCACCAGCACCGTTGTGCGAAAAGAAAAGGAAAAGTACTCAGTCCTGTGTTAATGTTATATCAATTTCTCTTTGTATCTTTGTTTTCAAACATGGCGTCTGTCTCTCTGTCATGAGTACTTTGTTATGTCATTGCGTCTTCATTATTTCCTCTTTGTTTATATATATTTTATTCCTTTTAATTACCTCCGCCGAAGGAGGTATTGTTTTCACTGGCGTTTGTTAGTTTGTTGGTTTGTCAGCAGGATAACTCAAAAAGTACTGAACGGATTCAAATGAAACTTTGTGGAGTTGTTGGAAATGCCAAAAGGAACAAGTAATTAAATTTTGGCATCTCTAAGGGCTTTTTTAATATGCAAAATGAGCAAAATAATAATGAAATGGGGTCTCTATTCAGGGAGTAGGAAAGAACAAACGCTAAAAAAATATTCATTGACGTATTATTGTTCATATATCAGCTCAGGACTATGTTAACCCAGTGACGTAGCTTAAACTTCTTCCTCTTCCCGTCTCTGAGTGCTTTTTTAATATGCAAAATGAGCTAACAGAGAGGAAACAATGATTAGAGATAGAAAATCGGGCGTGTGAAAGGGAGAATGTTTGAATAGGAATGTTGTTGGGATCGGCGGAGGTACACACTCTCTGAGTGTATATATTTTATCTTTGTTTTCAAACATGGCGTCTGTCTCTCTGTCATGAGTACTTTGTTATGTCATTGCGTCTTCATTATTTCCTCTTTGTTTATACAAGGTATATATATTTCCTTAAACTTTTTAGTGCATAAGTCTTATGCTTCATATTTGCCTCGCTGCACGTTGCTAAGTATCTGTGCCCACTTTTTTTAATGAGACGATAGAGGTTTTTTAAAGTAAGAAAAGGGGAAAAAAAGAAAAATAAATACATATGTATATATTTGTAGTTATAAGGAGAGGAACTTAATCCGAATTTACTGGATAATATAAAAAATTTCCCTCTACTTTTTTTTGTTGAAAAATACTCATATTCTCTCTCATAAAACTTCTTTCTATACGACGTCTCCATCATCATAAGCTTCAAAAACTTCATTGTTTGATGCAAAGTTCAACCCTTGCCTCAACATATTATACAATGATATGATACAATGTATAATGCTGTGGCCGTAGGCCACCCACCCGCCTGGAGGGCCTAGCACCAGCCGCGGAGCGGCAATGGGCTAGTCTATTATAATGACAATTACAGTTGTTTAAGAGCACAAAAATAATACTGTTTTCCTTAATTAAGGGATTCCAACTTTAAACGTAAAGTATAGGCGAATATCCTGATTCTGAGGAAGCTTAGTTACCTCCGCCGAAGGAGGTATTGTTTTCACTGGCGTTTGTTGGTTTGTTTGTTTGTCAGCAGGATAACTCAAAAAGTACTGAACGGATTCGAATGAAACTTTGTGGAGTTGTTGAAATGCCAAAAGGAACCAGTGATTAAATTTTGGCATATCTAAGTGCTTTTTAATATGCAAATGAGCAAAATACTACTACTAATAATAATGAAATGGGGTCTCTATTCAGGGAGTGGAAAGAACAAACCGCTAAAAAAATTCATTGACGTATTATTGTTCATTTATCAGCTCAGGACTATGTTAACCCAGTGACGTAGCTTAAACTCTTCCTCTTCCCGTCTTCCCATCACTGAGTGATTCATTGGTGGGGATCGGCGGAGGTTTGCACTCTCGAGTGTATATATGCCTCTAGTTTGATCTGGGTTAGAAAGCCGACAGAAAGATTGATTTTGAATCTGTGTTTTTGCCATTTTAATAAATATGGCACACAAAACCACAAAATAAATAATTGACCGTTTTGGCATGTGGTTAAAAACTGATGGGGGAGGCAAACCGCCTTTAAATATAAAAATACATCAGTCCGTGGATGTAAGGACAATCATCCTAGCGGCGGCGGTGGCTAGATATGCAGCGTTGGACCTCAAGATCCCCTTTGTCATCGATGAAAGTGGAGCTTGGCAGCCGACGAAATTCTTTGCTTCCCCTCATGTTCCCTCCCATATAAAAAATTAACAAAAAACTTTTACGTCAATTTAATTTTTTTAAATAGGAATATTTGTATATGTTTTTAATTCTGGCAAGTTGCTTTATATAATTGTATTTTAGTTTTTGTTCATATGTGATGTTAAAATTTTGAACTAAAATGATTAATTATGTTTTTACGCATTAACATCATTTTATATACATTTACTTATTTGTGCTTCTATATTCTTTATGGACTGTTGAATAAAAAAATACATTCCTACAGGTCTTTTGTTAGCATTAATTGTGTTTTTAAGTATCGTTTTTTTTCAAAGGTCTGGTGCCTATCACATCCATTGAGAGAGGTAGTACAGCATCAAGTGCTCGGAGGTGACAAGGACAATGACGGTTTGTCAAGATCCTACAAGGCTTGTGCGCACCTCACTCTCTTGATTTTATGATCCTCTGTGAGCATCTTGGGATCCCATCTTGCTGACTTGATTGAGAGCCCAAGATCGTCATGGAGGACGTTGAAAATGGTGTTGATCGACGTCTCGAACTTGATAGCCATTCCTCCATTGTCACCCGACGGTCGGCCTCCCCGTGCACCCTCACAGCCTCAAAAAAGTCGTCGGTACGGACACCCCTCCTCCCGTTCGTGCTCCTCTTGTCTGAAGAGTCCTTCCCGGCCTTAACTAATGCTGAAATGCGGTAGATTTGGCTTTGGTAGATGCTGCTGACCTCAAAGGCCGTGTCGACCATGGTCTTGATCTCCTTGGAAGTCTTCCTGGCCTTGGCGAGGTCTCGACGAACTTGTGGATGTGCGACATTTCGTCTTTTTTGATAAAACTTGACCCAATATTACGAAATAACAAAAACAAAAGCTTGATTTCCTTAAAAAACAAGTACTAAACCGGTTTTGACACATAAAAACAAATCAATCCAATTTGTCTGAGCTTTAATTTAGCCTGTGATTTAGAAGATTGATGCAATATTTTGCAAGATAAAAACTGATTCGCATCATTATCCGAAACATCCTCGTACATATCGACTGTAAGATAATAAAAAGTAACTCATGGAATAAGATTAACAAGAGATCGCATTGGAAATAGTGTAGAAACAACTGAAGACGAACATCTCTAGGCATTCCCTCATGTAAAAGTTCAAACAGAGACTTCTAAGCCAAAGAAATCAGAGAACTGGTTGAAAAATTTGATATTAATAAAAAATGAAGCTTGTAAAAATAGCAGGAGTTAAAACGGAGTAAATAGTAAACTAAACATATTCTTAGAGCGATCCTGGCTAAATCTGGCTTGTATCATATCAAAAATTTGTCAAAGTTATACTAGATCACCATTAGATGCGAAAATGACCTATCTAAAACCAAAATAATAAAGAGTTCAAGAAATTACAAAAACCCCTTATATATATATATATATATATATATATATATATATATATATATATATATATATATATATATATATATATATATACAGGGAGTACACATATAATCCGGACTAATTTGATCGGTTATGTCGTCTTTGTTTTTTGAGATATTGCAACGCACATATGTACGTTACTGCGCTTGCATCTTATCTATCTGCCAAAAAAACAGATTGAAAATCAGTCAACATTTAGCCATGGAAGAGGAGAAAAGGCATGTGATGTTCACTTCCTTCTGCGCCGGGAGGAGTCCAAAAGAGGTGATAGAGTTCTTCAACTACCCCAAGTCGACCGTCTACGACCAGTGGAAGGCTTGGAACTCTTTCAAAAAGAATGATGCTCATTGCAAAAAGCGTTCTCGGTCCCTGAGGGCCACCAGGACCGACGAGTCTATCGCCGAGGTGAAGAGAAAGGTCAACGAGGACGGCAACAAGTCCTACGCCAAGTTGGCCGTTCATGAAGAACGTCATGAAGCCTGGATGGGCCTGGTGGCGAATGGGAGGCCCTATGTCTTCCAGTAGGATCGGCTCCCGCCCATAAGTCGAGGGAGACCCAGGCGTGGCTGTTGGAGAACCTCCCCTACTACTGGAGCCCGGACTTGTGGCCCCCCCGCTCCCCTAACTGCAACCCCCTATTTCTTCTGGGGCATGGTCGAGAACAAGACCAACAAGCACGCTCACAACACTCTCGACTCCCTCAGGGCCCCCATTGTTGAGGAGTTCGTCAATATGAAGAAGGATGTCGTCGACAAGGCCTGCAGCCGCTTCAGGCACCTCGAGATGGTCGTCGCCGCTGATGGGGGCTATATTGAAAATAAATATCTTATATGTTTGCCTTTCATTTAACAAAAAATTGTTGAAAAATATTCATAAATAAATAAGTTATCAACATTTCAAAATTGTTTTAATTAGTCTGGATTATACGTATACGCCCTGTATATATATATATATATATCATGGATTCAATCATCAAAGCGATCAAGAGGTAGATAAAACATTAGAAGCTTTGAACAAAATGCTTATTGAAATAAAGTACCTAGCCAAGACCATAGCGAATTGACAAATTTGGTACATTTTTATTTGTCCCACAATTTAAAATAACTCAGTATGAATCTCCCTGGACCAAGACACCCTGCTGGATTATATCGCAGGCCATTTATGTCATTAATTTTGAAATTTTCACCAAATTAACATCCTTTATTAATACATCATTTTATCTTTACGAATTTCAATATAGTCTTGGAAAAAATTAAAAACTTTAAAAGCAAATCTGTTCTCATGTAAAAGCCCAATTAATTTTAAACCAGAATGCTACTTGTTCTGTTGCAAATAAACAATGGCCATCCATTTAAATATCTTCCCAACAAGTCATTCAGATACCCAATCAGGATCTATAGATATTATATTAATCTCAGGAGCTTGATTTAGAAACAAAACGTTTAATTATTTATGTTTATGCTACTGCTCTGGCTTTGTAAACATATATTATTTGTACCATAAAATCATCCTACAGGATATACTAATCATACTTGCGTGTACATTAGTAAATCGAACCAAGGATATATCAATGCAGTGTGTACCAAATTGACCTTCCACCTCTCGGGATTCAACCCTGCGTCCTCTACATTGAGAGTTGAACACGCCATAACTTCCTGAACTATCGCAATTAATGATTTCTACATGTTTCTTTGTTTTACTCCCAGATAGATCCAAACCCCTCCCCTCTCACCCAATAGAACTTAATCTGGCATCAGCCTATAGAGATCTACCTATAAGTTTATCTTTATGTGTTCTTTATTTAAAATACAGATTAACCACGTATATATAGTTTACAAGTTTATTTTTCCATATATCATATAGTGAATTGGAGTTTCCCTTTAAGTGACAAACATATATAACAATTCAAATTTTAATTAAATAATTAATTAAATAATAAATATTAAAATTATTATTTATTTATTATTTATTATTTAATTATTAATTAAATAATTAATTAATAATTCATTTTTAATTAAATGCTATGCTATCATGCTTGTAGTCTAAAGAATCATATGTTTTTTTAAAACTATAAATGTAATATTATTTTGGTTTGGTTTGTTCTCAAGGGTAGTCGTATAAGGTTCTCCAATTATTTACTATTCAAATTTCATCAGTACAAATCCCAAATGTCAATATGACAAAGATTAAAGATAAAAATGGTAAATCCCTGTCACTTTATTATTTTAATTCAAAAAACATAAAATGGGCTTAAAATGTGTTTATTATTAATATTATTATTATTATACATTTGTGACCATATTTGCAATAAGTTGTTGGACAGAATAAAATGGTGGACTTACATTAATTGCAGCTTCATCAATCACATGTTATTTTTGTTTGTAGATATAATTATTATGGTTAAGCTAGCAACATTCTTCTCGAATTTCTTACATGCAAATACCAACTGTCATCAATATAAAATAATATTGCGTGTAAAATATATTCATGTTCCACGATGATTGGTATATATATATATATATATCTTAATTTATACTGCTTTATAGTAAATGAAACTTTGTGTTGAGGTGGAAACAGTACTTTAATAAGTAAAATATTTAAAGTACTGTTTCCTCCTCAGCACAAAGTTTCATTTACTATCCTTTAATAAGTAAAATATTTTATCTCTGAGGTCGCTTTGGACGGAGGAAATTTTGGGAACGGAGAGGGAGAGTTCATATTGATATAGAACTAAACGAAGTTCCAAGGGTTCCCTCAACTGAAGAGGCCCCTTTAATTTCACCGCAAGAGGAAAATTTTCAAGTTGAAAAAGAAGCAGTTGCTTCAGAATCAACCAGTAACTCTCTGCATACTGATTCTACAACCACTAGGACTCAGTGTTCTGAAGGTACCGCCCAAATTATAGATGAATCAGTGTGTTCTCAAAATGGCAATACCAATATACTTTCAAATGAATCAACGTCCTCATCAAAATAGAAGGTAACGACAACAGTCGACTTCTTATATCGGAAGGTTGTAGCATTACGGTTCCTTCAAACGAAGAGACACGGGAGGGTATTAAGGAGACACCCCACCTTCGACAAGATCAAGTTTCTTTAATTGTGGGCCTTGCGCAAGGAAGTTCAAAAACTGCTACCTCAAAAAACAAGAAAACTCATCTTAATCAGGAGCTGATTTTACCTTCGAGATCAAGATCTGGATCTTTATCAAAACAAAACTCTATGATGTCTGGATGTCCTCCCAAAAGGGACCAAATACAAATAAAGTTAAGAAAAATTAATGTTTTGTCTCTTTTTGTATAAAATTCCATTTTTATGCCGGTTTTCAGACAAACTAGAATAGAAGACTTCTTTGCACAGACGATATCACCTTGTCAGAAATTTAATATGGAAATCGGGAAAATAAGGTCATTAAATACTAGAAGAGGAAGAAATCGTTTAGATCGACATTGCCTTTTAAAAAGTTTACTGAATACTGGTCCTGATATTGTGTGCCTACAAGATGTCAGATCTCTTACATCAGCGACGTGTTCACAATCATGCATACATTGTCTTCCAAAAAACTACCATTGTTTTTTTACGGGAGATGGTATTCACCGTGGCATTCTCTCTTTAGTATCTAAAAGGATTCAAGAACCAATAATAGTTAAGCAACATTCAGGTGAATCAGAATGGCACAAGATTTTTGTTCCTACTAAAAGCGGGGGATTCTATTTCATAAACGTTTATGGCCCCAATAAGAAATGTTCGTCCTTTTTCCAGGCAATCATTAATACCTGTAAAAATGGCATCTATTCTCATTTAGTCATTGGTGACTTCAACACTGACATAAGCAAATTAGCTTACCCAAATAGAAATATATTGTCGAAGTTAATCATTGAATTGGAAGTAGTCGATGCCATCAAAAAATTCAATCCCGAAGATAACGTGTCTTGGCGTTCGGGAAACAAAACATCGCGCATTGATTTGGCCTTGGCTTCCCCTTCTATTTTATCCCTGTTCAAGAATGCTTTTTACCGTCCCCATCCCAGTTCCAATCACAAAGCCATAGAAATCGACCTACAATATTTTAAGCCTAAGAAACGTTTTAGAATCCCTAGATTTTTAGTTTCAGATGACTCTTTTATCAGGAAACATAAATTTTACTTAACTAAACGTTTTAACCCCTCTTTTAATGCAAAGAAAAACCACTTTAAAAATATTGACGTCTCATGTTATTCTACAAAGAAACAAAGCAACTTTAACGCTCCAAAAAGAAGTAGAAGAGATTTTAAATAATAGTTCGCAATTTATTCGTTCAATCACTTCAGACACCGTTCACTTATTTCGACTCTCTGAAATCAAGGAAATGGAGTTCAAAAGCAAGGTTGAACTGAAAAAAGTGCAAATATTAGGTTAAAAAACTTTTTCAAAAGGAAACCTTTTCTACTACATCCATATCAAAAATCAATAAAATGGTCAAGAAATTACGGACCCTCGAAGAATACTAGAGAGTTTTCAAAAACGTTTTCAACAAATCTTTGGAAACGAAACAACAAATTTTCCTCGCCCAAGGCGTGGTAAACGTCAAATTTTTTCAGAAGAGAAAATATCCCCCATATAAAGAAATTCTTTAAAGATGACAAAGCGAGTGGTCCTGACGGTTTGGGAGGGAAATTTTTTACGCAATGTGTCAATGAAGTCACGCCCTATCTTGTAAAACTCGGAAACGAAATGGAATTGCACGGAAGACTTCCTAAACATGTCACTTAAGGAAGAATTGCTCTGATTCCAAAAAAGGATGCTCTACAGATATCAACAATTGGAGGACCATCACTGTGCTCAATGAAAGTTATCGCATATTGTCTGGCATAATCGCACATGAAATCGAACCTATTTTAAATCTTAAATTGGGTGCTGAACAAAAAGGTTTCTTAAGGGGGAGACATATCTCTGACATTTCAAAGAATATTGAAACCTCAATAGAATCGTCGCGTAGAAAAGAATATTATGGTGAAATTATAGCAGTCGATTTTTCTAAAGCGTTCGACTCTATCTCACATGAACATGTCATGAGGACAGTGAGGAGACTCCTCCCTAAAAGATATTTTAATCCCATTAGAGCTCTCTTTTATAGCAGTACTTCTGTTGTGTCAATGGGCAATCTGAACAGTCGGAGTATTACTTTGGGCAGGAGTTGCCGTCAAGGATGCCCTGCTGCGCCTCTTTTATTTGCCGCTGAGCTAAAGGATCTTATCGATTCCGTGAAGTGGAAATTTAGCGGTTTTGGTGTGGATTTTGGATCTTCGAAGCATGTCATCGATATGTATGCCGATGATATAACTCTGTTCATTCAGGCCAACACAGAAGCGCAGTTGACAAAGCGTATAAAAGTTTTAATGAACCATTTTAGTAAATATGAAAAAAGATCGGGGTTGAAAATTAACTCTAAAAAAACCACCATTCTTCCCATTGGAAAATGGAATCTATCTCACGATCTTCGAGTAGCATCATTATCAGTTGCTGACAAAGTTGAAATCTTGGGAGTCACGTGGGATATGTAATTGGTCGTCTCTTCAATCCTTCATACATTAATAATATTAGAAGATGGAGGAATCTTAATCTTCAACAAACCTTTATAACTTTAAGGTCGTACCAGCAACATTATATAAGACTACAGCCATTCCGTGGCTTGCAAAGAGAGCTATTGAGGAAGAAAAAATATGGCTTCCCAAACTTTCTCATTCAAGTTACGTTCCTTCACTGAAAAGACCTAATAATTTAATGGGGGGGGGGGGGGTCTGACCAGTGTTTCGGTGGTCATACCCAAGATCTACCAAAAAAATTATATCGACTTATCGAGGTATCCAGATAAGGAATGGTGGAATTACTTCTCTTCAACACCTTCATATACATGGCTTTTGGTAAGCACCGACTTCATGAATGATAGGACAGAGAGCAAAACATGATACACGAGCTATACAGCTTTCTACAATCCTTGCATGATTGTTCGTTTCGTATTCCCTCGCTGCTGCCCAGAGAATACTGTGGATAGGAGAGGCATCTTTTTATTCGTCTTCAACGATAGATATTATCAGGGGAAATCTTTAAAAAAAGTATTTCTTTAAAAATCTTACCCCCAAAAATTATAATTGGAAGCATTCTCTTCTGGCATTTTATCTATTCATGACATAAAACAAAAGTCAATTATTAACTGCGGAAAGTTCTCTTTTAAATTAAAAAAATGCTGCATCTATACATTTAATGCCAATTCCTTGGCTTGTAAGAATATCATACAATGGAAATTTCAAAGAAGATGCAGATATAATTGTGAACAAATTTTTAAAAGATTTGCAATTACCGATCTCATGGAAAAGGAAACTGCTATCTTCTATCACAAAAGTGAAGCATGGAAAACGATTTACGGCTCAGTTTCAAATTTCTTCTGGATGTTTATATTTTAATTCGACCTGCAAGGATTGTAGAAAGCTGTATAGCTCCGTGTATCATGTTTTGCTCTCTGTCCTGCCCTCAACAGTTTAAGACAATTTATAAAACTAAATCTTAGAGGTATAACAGAAAAGTATATTACAACGATTCTTTTATTCGGAGCAAGCTGTAAAAGCTCCAACAATCCAAAGACACAAGCCATTGAATATGCTTTGTCAAGTATCCGAAGTCTTTTAGCGGAACGACTTGCTACTTCTCATCCCCTGGATCAACACTCCATCAGAGCTATTTTAATATCACGTCATTCCCTGGTAGCAATGAAGATTCCCTGTGCTTCGGAGACCCAATGGACTTACACCGGAGAATTAATAAAGTTTTACCCTGATGGCGCACAATGGAGCCTGAAATTTCTTCAACGACTAATCCGCCAATATAAAACTATCAAAGATTTTTAAATGTATGAGCCAATGTTACTTCTATATACCCATTTTTAATTTCTTTTGTTACTGCGTTTCTTTTAATTTGTTGTAATTTAACGTGTTTTTTTATTCTAATGATTGTTTTTTTAACTGTTGTTTGACTTATTTTTAGAGTTTTAATTTTAAACTATAATGTTTATTTATGTATTTTGTATATATAACTTCTCTAAGCAAATAAAGTCTTTAAAAAAAGTTCAAAAGAGATAAAATAATGAAGTAAATACTCTAAATAAAGAGTCAACACCATGATTTAGCCTTTATTTTGTAAAGTGAGAATACTCCTTTATGTATAGAGACATTTAAGGGGTCTCACTTGGAGAAGGTTTAAGAGCATGCGATCAACATAATATCAAGAGACTGGAGATAAATAATATATATATATATATATATATATAGGACCTGTGAAGGTCTTTCTTACATGCAATTTTATAATTGGTGGCTGTCTGAGGGTTTATATATGAGCACATGCAATGCTGTTTCTTCTTCTTCTTCATCCATACTTTTTTTTAGTAATGTGCAGTTTATAAGGAAGGGTTGAAAGGGAAAGTAGTTGAAGCATTAGTAGAATGCAGGTCGTGACTTTATATATTACGAAGATATGGCTAATTTGTGTGCATTTTTTTGTGTATGTTGCAACCAATAACCTTGAGGGATGAAAAATACGTTTATTGCAATCAAATTGCCCCCTTTGAAAACTTAATGAACTTGTGGTTGAAAGAAAAATATCTTTTCTAACTGATTGTTAAGGAAGGACCGTCATTTTCCTTCATTTTTATAGTTTTATATTTAAAACACAAAAAAAAAAAAAAAAAACATATATTTCCCATTTTTTAAATACTTTTTTTACACAAAAACACCTATTTGCTTATATTTATTAAAAAATATACTTTTTATGTTCATTTGACGTTAAAAGTAGACAAACGAAACAATAACATGACATTGATATATGTAATATCGAATAGCTTCTTTTACCAAGGGAGTGCCTAAAGGCGAGCTCAATCGCTTGAGAGTGCAGGCTCGAATTCCGAGTGGAAAGACCGTTGATTTCGTCAACCTCATTGACAATATCCTAGATTTGAGTGACTAATTTAATCGCTTTAATGCTTATTTATATCTATGTACACGGACGCAATTCCATCGTACCAAATAAGCAAAAAATAGCTTTGTATTTTGCCATGTTTTATATTTTGGCCTTTTGACCAAAAATGAACTGTTTATTTGTTTGAACAACTAATACATTATCCCTATCTTCCCGAGTACGTCATCACAAAAATATATTTCTAAAATAGTTTTTGTGATGACATTAAAATAAATAATAACATTACTGATTACTTCACTATCCAGGAAAACAAGAAACATACGTGCCTGGTATCTGAAAATAACATTTGGTCTGGCTTGTGGGCGTTCGCAGCCTTAGCGTTCGCTAGTTCGCCCGTTCAATTTGAAAAAAATCTGTTAAGGCGTTCGTCTGTTCGTTTTGTCGTTCGTCCGTTCGTTGAAAAATATCAATTATTTCCTTTTAAATTTGAAAAATTATAAAAAAACATTCTCACATTGTAGCAGACCGCTCGTAAAATATACCCCATAGGAGATTCTGTAATTTAAATACGGTTCCCTCGGAGTTAATATGGGGTCCCATATTCCTGAGATTATGTCCTCAAAATATGATGTGTTCTTTGTTTTAGGGTTTACTGTATCCAATATTTTATTTTTTTTTTTCTCTCGATGTGGGAAGTGCTAAAAATGTTTTGTCTTGATAATCCGGTTAGATACTAGATAAACATTCTCCTTTGTTTTATAACAAATTGTCAAATTCACAACATACCGAAGATAATTTATTAGAGGCCACATTTGTTACAACTTATCTTTTTAATATAAAACATACAAGCTTTTAACCTACAAGTCGAAAAAGTTTTAAGTAGTATTGCAATTTTTTACTGGATCATTTCTGGCAGATTCTTTAAATTTCATAAGAATGCTGGAGTTGACGAGGCCGAAAGGAGGGCAAAATACAATTTGGAAAGCTGTCCATACACTAAAATATCAAAATAAAAGATTGGCACAAAACAAATTTGTTTCAGGAATTCAAAATATGAACGATAATTGTGCAATATTAACAAAGCCTCAGGACATTTTAAAATACATCAAAAAACACTTACAAGAGACGAATGTAAATGTTTACAAGATTCCAGACAATAAAGATTTTGCCTAAAGATAATAATTATTTATTCTCTGAAGGAAAAAAATCAAACTACACCTTTAGAGATGATAAAGCCTGCGGCTCTGATGGATCATTGGGAAAATAATCACACATTTCAGAAAAGAAACAGTGCCTTACCTACAAAAATCGAACGATATATGGAAAGCAAGGTCGACTTCCCAAATCCATTACTAAAGGACGAATGGCTCTCATTCCCAAAAAAGGGAGTGCTTCTGAATTTAGTTACTGGCGCTCTATAACCGTGCTCAATGAGTCTTATAGAATTCTCTTAAGTGTCATAGCCAAACACATCGCACCAATCCTGAATGAAAGAATTGGAATCGAACAGAGAGGGTTTTTTAATATCTCACAAGATTGCCGATATATCGAATAACATGCAATCTTCCATTGAGTCAGTGCAAAAGAGGGGAATATAAGGAATGGAAATTTAACCTTTCATCTTCAAAAGGAACCACCAACAGGATTGCCCTACATCCCCCCCCCCCCCCTCTATTTATAATTGAGGTTGAGGATCTCGACTTTGGAGCATACACCGTATTCGATTAAATTTCCCTTACAATAGCCAACTCTATACCAACCACTAATGTAAGAGGCTCTGATAGCCATTATACTGGCTGTGTCAGCTAGGTATTTAGCTCCATATGTTAAAGTTCCTACGGTCGAATGTAATGTCTTTTGCTACGCTGGAGAATTATTGCGAATTCTTCCTTCGACATCTTTAAATCAGAAAAAATATTACATTTCATTTTAAAGAATGTTATCAATTTCTTATCGATAACCTTATGCACTTTGAAATGTTTGTTTTAGTATGAATGTTATTTAATTGATGATATATAATTCAATCTTGGAGTATGAATTTTAAAGTTTATTCATGTATTTTCTTTTACGTAACTACTCCGGCTTAAATATTTATGTATGCTTTTCTGTTTTGACGAAGATATTAGGCTTAGTCATATTGAATGAGCTAGGTTCATTATCTCGAAATGTAAGCAAGAAAGCTAAAAAAATTCAATTGAAGCGTTCACATACTTTTGTGTGGGAAGCGACTGTGTGACGCCACTCAGGTAGTATAAATAGTCAACAATGCACCATTTCCATCTGTTACCCCACTCGCCACTGCAAATGGATACATGCGACTTTCGTTCCTACTTCTTTATCCGAATCAAGCTCGCCAAGACAGTCAACGAAATCCACGGGGGCCTCATTTTTACCTTCCCTGACTCCTCTCCTGGCCTCATCACCATCAAGAGATGGAGAAAAGGCTTTCGATAATAACAGTTCTGCTCTGGAGAACAGTACACCATCGGGAAGACCCAGGTGACGAGGACACCAAATACGATCACCGCTGTGAATCGCCTGATATAGGATAGCCCCCGAATTACCCCTCGACAGGTTGCCACCGAGGTTTCTCTACCGCAAAAAACCGTTTCCAGGCGTTTGACAAAGGATCTTGGACTACGAAACGTTGTGAGTGTACTCGTCCCCACCCAGCTCTGTGAGACCAACAAGAGGCAGCGAGTGGATACCAGAGACTTTCTGACTCGGAGAGACTTTGAACAGGTAAAACAAAGCCTCTACTCACCCAACTTGAAACTCTGCGACCGGTACCTGTTCTGGAAGTTAAAGTATCTGCTCCGGAATGACGAGTTTAGGGGTCCCAAATACGCCACACTGGCTGTGCAGCGGGCGATGAAGAGGATCAGCGAAGACGAGATGTTCGATCATCTCCAAAAGCTCTGGGACCAGTGCCATTATTGTCGGAAGGGATTATGTTTACATATGATGACATAGTAAACTATGGCTTCCAAATCCATAATGCAATGCGTCAAGATGATTACTTAAATATAAATGTGAATCTCCATTTTGCATTCATATACCGATAAAGTTGTACGACAAGTGCCAAATTAGGCTGCATGTTTATGCTCAATTAAAGACTGCAGAAGTTTCATATCATCTTGGTGAATACAATGATAAGCCCTGCATTCATAAGCCAGATTCCAATGTTTCTAGACGAAGTATAAGTCTCACTCGTGAAGCTCTTTTTTTTCAAGTACGTAAAATAACAGGTTTGGATTTCTTAGATATCAACAGTCACTGTCGAATAAATATCTCATTACTATGTTTTTTTAATTTTATTGATATTTCTGTAACTATGTATAAAAAAACATAAACAATTCATAAAATAAATAAAATTAGAAAAATGATTCATTAAGTCAAAAAACTAAAAAAAATACAGCGATTGTATTTTTTTGTAAAAACAAAGGAGTCTCTTCAGGACAGGCTTCCTTGCATTATCTGTACAGGATGGGAATAATTTATTTCTAATTTAATCAACCATATATCATTGCTTCCTTTTATTGTACTATATATATGTAAAATATTATTTTTTTTACTGAAAAGCAAGGACTTGTATAGGAGGAGACCACCATCAATTGAGCCTTATAAATAATCTTGATGTATGTACGGTTTGTTAACTCATAATAAAGTCACAAACTAAATTATTTTGCTTCATTTGATTTAAATTGATAGACTCTATGTCTTAGCCATATCCTTTCATACCAATTCAATATATAATACGGATTTGTAAAAAACACTTATGAACAAGGAATTTCTGATAATGCATTTTTGTATAATGCATTTTTGATAATATAAATTTTTGATGGAATCTAAGAAGCTGGCCCCAAATGTCAGTAGTTTGCTTTTAAATGCATTTTAAACAACAGTGTCTGTACATAAAATTCCTATTATAAAAAATTCCTTATACAAAAATGTGTTATCAAAAATTCCTTTTATATAAGTGTTTTGTAAAATATTCCTAGACCATATAATACTAATGTGTGTATAATGTAGATCACAAAAGAACTTTTTCATTGAAATTGTTTTTTTGTTAACAATGGTTTTTATGCTTGATGAAATATATATTGATTCAAAAAAATATATTTTATGCCTTTTCATTAACTTGTATTTGAGGACTAAAAACTTACAAAGTACTTCAACTGATTAAAAGAAATAAATAACACAGGGCATAGCAACAATTCTATAAAAAATTGTCCTTTAGAAAAGCTTAATTCTTACATTAATTGGCTGTTATATATCGTTAAGATGATTTAGCAAATAAAATACTACCTTAACTAAATTGACAAACTGTAGATTATAGGGTTCTTTTGCAGAATTTTTTAAAATATTAATACTAATTTGCTAATATATAAATGTTAAATTGATTTAGCTAATAAAATATTACCTTAACAAGATTGATAACATTCTCGATTATTTCTTAAAAATCCAAGAAGTTATAGGCATTACATTTGAAATCAACCAAATATGCTACTTTTCATCAGTTTTGAGTTCATACTTTAAATGGAAGGAAAATAATACTTTAAATGACCGATTTGTTATCTTTACTTCATTATGACAAAATATATTTTCATTCCTTTTCTTCTACACTTAAGATACTTTCGAAGAATCGTATTTAAGAATAGTACTCATCATTAAGTGCCTGTTTAAAAAACCCCTCAAAAATAAGATAAATCTATTCCTTGTAAGGACTGCGGAAAAATCTATAATTCGATCATTCACGCTTTCGCTGATTGCCATGCCCTGTCATATCTTCGTGCTTTCTTCACCCATAATATAAGTCATTTATACAGCTCTGAAAATGAGGCTAAGTTTTTATCGGCCTATATCCTATTTGGTAATCCTCTGAGAGCAGCGACTGCATCACCTGAGTCCAAGGCTCTGAGTTTTGCACTTGCTAGCGCTAAAGCTCACATCGCAGAGTATTTAACCTCCAATACACTCATTTGTAATGAATCGTTTAAAAAAAATATTTGTTTCTTCGGTTGCACGATATGGAGCCTTTGCCCTCAAGATTCCACATTCTAAGCAAGTGACGTTATGGGACTTCGCCGCGGATATCGTCAAAGTTTTTCCTCAGTGGTACTGTCATTTTCACTCTCGTTTGAGACTCATTGTTAGAAGATATAAGAGGACTTCAAATGACATCAACGAGGGAGCCGTGCAATGAAAGACGTGCTTATATACATACTATTTACAATTTTTTTCCTGTATTTCGTAGGTATTACTCACTTCCACTATATACATTTAGATTATGATGTTTTAATGATGTGATGGGTCTTGCTTTAGAGGTTTAATTTTAAACTACAATGTTTATTTATGATTTTATTATCACACCCCTCTTGCTCTTTTTATTTATTATTGTATATATTATGTTATGTATGATTTTTAAATAAATGACCCATAAAAAAATCTAGATGTGTGACAGAAAAAGTAAGACCAGATTTGGATTCAGGAGGTCTCATTTTATTTATCTTTGTAAATGTGTTGTCCTGTATAATTTAGAGCTTTAAACATAAAAAAGGTTTTTTGACATTTGAATTTTAAATATTTGTTTATAACATATTGAATTAAAAGGGTCTAAAAAACTATTTTTTTTCTTTCGGTTAAACACATTTTATTCGGTTAACTGTGAAAATTTTAAACAGTGTAAAAATGAAATACACTAAAATTATATACAGCAACAGAATAAAACTATTCAGGGCAGTTTCAAAAATATATAAATGAACATTTTAGCTCATATTTACTGCCCTGAAGAATAATCATAAATAAAAGGACAAATCATTTATTCAATTGGCTTAAAAATGAACGATGTCTTTTTAAAATCCTTTTGAGAGTTTTTTATGTAGAGCTTCGATTTTGCTGGCACATATTTAATTATATCGCCAACTCATTTCCACATTGGCGCTCCTAAATCCGGGATTTTGATGGAGAGAGCAGCGTATCGAGCTGAAGCACCAATCATGATGGGCCTTGGGTCCTCTTCGACTACGTAGGCATTTGTCGTAATGAACCTTAATATTTTTAATTAGATATTTAAAAAAAAATCAAATAAAAATTCAAAAATCAAAAATTATTTTATTTATTCAATGCTGGTAATTTTTCAAATATGATTTTTATGGATGAACAGGGAATATAATACATTTGAATTCCATGCTTTATACTTTATATCTGTCTATCAATTATCTCACGTCGACTCATATATCTGATGTTTGATCGTTAATTCTGGCTGGCATTACAGCTATTTAAAAAAAGGATCCTTATACAACATTTTATAACTAGAGGCATATATACACTCAGAGAGTGCAAACCTCCGCCGTCACAGGGTCCTTATGAGCCTTCCAAGGCGGATTTTTCACGACTTGGGCGGCGTAGAGGGACGGGGGAGGGTTCCCCTCGACGGAAATTCCGAGAGAAAGACGCTCCCGGCACCCGATTTCACAACACAGCGACATCTATTGGCAGAGTAGGCTAACTTGAAATATTTATTAGTATTTAGCTCATTTTGCATCTTAATTCTGCACTCAGAGATGCCAAAATTTAATCACTTGTTCCTTTTGGCATTTCCAACAACTCCAAAAAGCTTCATCTGAATCCGTTCCGTACTTTGTGAGTTATCCTGCTGACAAACAAACCAACAAACCAACCAACAAATCAACGCCAGTGAAAATCAATTCCTCCTTCGGCGGAGGTAATTACAAATACCAATTAAAATAATCCAAAATGAGCAAAAACTTATTTTCTCCAACAAGACAACTTCAATACATATACTTAGTGAGGGATTTCATATGATATCAACAACTTTTCCCTCTGATTTCAAGGAAGAAATTCATAAATATTAACCTATATATTTTTGTTGCCAAAGAGATATACAAAATTTGAATAAGGAATAAGGTTACCTGTCAAATACATTCAATAACTGTTTAAATCTTTTGCAGCAAATGGAATATATTAAAGTATTGGGATGTTGCTCAGCTTAGGAGTTTTTGTTTGTATAATTCTAGATAACTAGTTAGAGTTTTTTTGGTTCCTTCTAAAAATAATGGGTCATTTATCCCTGATAGTTATTAACATTTCAAAAGGAAAAGTTGAAACAGCAAAGATAAATTATATACAACTCGCATATTTTGCCGCCTACGGCGCCCATATGTTCGCGCCTTCGGGTATGGGTAGGTTTTGAAGCTAGTTTGTGAGTGAAACAGAAAATGGGTTAAAGAATATAAGAGAGGAGAGAGAAAAGATTTTCTGTTTTGTACAAACATTCCTCATAAAAGTTTAACTTT
Source organism: Caligus rogercresseyi (assembly GCA_013387185.1). Classification (NCBI taxonomy): domain Eukaryota; kingdom Metazoa; phylum Arthropoda; class Copepoda; order Siphonostomatoida; family Caligidae; genus Caligus; species Caligus rogercresseyi. The sequence continues at coordinate 9,550,515 of CP045904.1, read as the reverse complement.
GTACAAAGAATATGTTTTAAGTCACATGAGATGCTTTTTTTTCATTTTCTCTCCTCCTTCTCCTTTTCTTTTCTTTTTTCCTCTCTTTACCTGAAAAGTAGGTAGTTCAAATCAGACAAGGTATTTTTTCTTCATTTCTGGTCCCATCACTTTGGAAATAGTTTTATTAGGTCCGTCTTGACCCAAGGATTCCATAGGTACCTTCAAAGTTCAAATCTGACCATAAATATGGGAGGAGATAGCGTGCGGACATACAGACGGACAGAGATTGGTAATTATTATATAGATTTGGCCAAAAAGTGACATTGACGTGCATAAAAGTATGTAGAAAAAGTGTATTTATATTCTCTCGCAAAATGTTTTTGATAGAAATGCTTTCAACAAAGCTATCTTTTACTCATTCCGAGTTTTTTTTTGAGTCTCTCCTATTCAAGGAAGACCTTTCAGTGTCTAGAGAATTGGGCTATCATTACTGGGAGCTATTTTATTCTTAATAATATGGAAATGGTTATAGAAATCTCAGGGGGTTTCAAATCCCCTATCCTTTTCACATGTTGTGAGGTATCCTCCCATGTGTCTTGAGGCCATGGATAGAATTACAAAAGAGATTAAAATGCATTCTTTTGTCACATGCTTGTAAAGAAGAGTTTCGAAAAGCTTCTTCTTTTTTGTTTGTACTTCAGGCACCTTTATGGTTCCTTGGAAGAATTTCTCTCGTTAGAATTATCAGCCTTCTTAAACAAACATTTCGATATCGCCCCAGAATGTAAAATAATCTTTGAGATTTGTCAGTTTCTGTTCGAGCCATTATGAATCCAATCAGAGTGCTCTATTTTGATTCATCCCCAGCACCACGGATTTTCACCAAGCTCTTGTAGAAGGTGGTAACGTATTTACGTAATAAGATCGCTGTCTTATCCTTCAGGCTCAATCTGTGCAGATTTTGCCTAAGAAGAATCATGGCTAACAGTGACTGTTATACAACCTCCTTGGTTGTAATCAATTTAAAGAAGAGTAACTTAATTTATACATATTTCTCTGCCCTTTGTGGGGCTCATTTACTATGATATGTATATTTATTTACCCGAGGAAAAG
>CP045904.1:9539179-9549320 GCA_013387185.1 Caligus rogercresseyi | reverse complement strand
GGATACCTTTGATAATCGATATTTTGGTAGCATTGACGGTAGATATTTCTTCCGATAACAATATTTTTTTCCTTGATAGAACTATCAAAATACATCTTACATTATTTCTGTCAATCGGTAGCAGTAGATTTTAAAAATTTAGATATAACAAATTTGATATCCCAAAATAAATTGCACTTCTCCCCTAAACTCTGCCCGAATAGATCATTTTTTTTCAGTATCGCGTCTAGACCAAGAAAGTGACAAACATTTTTACTTCTTCAACTCACGAGTTTTATTTTAAATGTTATTTTATGTTTGAAAAGCCCATATTTTCTCTCAGTCTATTACATTTTAAGTTGTAGTCCTGTAATTTTTTTATTATAACCAAAGATCTAACTTTGGTGCAAGGGGGCGCCCACACCAGAACTTTGATTGCTCGAAAAGGAATTAACCCCCCCCCCCTCCCTCGCTACTTTCCTGTAGAATTTTGAAACTGCATTCAATCGGTAAAGTAAAATTATCGAACTTCTCATACAGATAGGACACAGCATGCTGAAAACTACCGAAATAGACTGTATAAGTTTTTCTGGCGAATCCCAACACATGTAATTGTTACTTTAAAATGGCGTGCAAATACAAGCAACTTACATATTTCATAAAATACCTTGTATTTAATGTCATTTTCGTCCCACAAACATATTTCCTCATCACCACTTTTCACAATTAAACTAATTGATACAAAATATTTAATGAAGCAATCTATTATTAATTAATAGTAATCAATATAGTTATATTGATTATTAATTATCAATAAAGTAAAAAAAATTGTTATATATATATATATCAGACTTGTGATTTATCGTTCTTTGTTGCGAACCATGAGCGACAAAGTTTTTGACGAACGACGAAAGAAAAGGAAAATTCCTTGTCGTTTGTTTTGGCGTCAAAAGAAAAAAAATTACAAATTACTTTCTAAAAAAAACGTCATCACTTTTTTTCAGAAATTTCTTCTTAAAAAAAACCGTCATCCATTTTTCAGAATGGCGAACGATGAACGACAAACGATTCAATTTGAATTAACGACGAACAATAAGTTTTGTCAACAAGTCTGATATATATATATATATCAGATAGATGAACAGGGTAACAGTTCACTACTCAGGAAGAAAAGTGCACATCAGTATAAAAACTGGAGCTCTATATAATAAATATAAAGAAATCACGTTGATAAAGTATTTTTCACAACACTGTGTTTCATGGTTATATTTAACCAATCTTCAGGTTCAAATACAAATATAATGATGGAGTAACATTTGACAATTAAATTAAAGAAATAAATGAAAAAATAATAAACAATAACAAAAGAAAAACGAAAGAAACAAACAAAGAACAAAAGAAACATATAAAAACATATAATATCTATAATAATTTATTATGGTGGGTTCTGGTTTTCTTTTAGAATTTTATATTTTTATTTGAAATTTATATTCATGAATGCATTTATTTAAAATTTCCGATTTTTTGTTTAAAAGGGTTGATTTGTCATGCTTGGCAATGCATAATTTTCAGTGAGACATAAATTGCATCTTCTTGCTCCGTTTTTGAAATATTGCTTCTTGCATGTACACTACAATTTATCTTAAAATTCTTTTTTTCCTTCTTCAGTTTCCATACAAAATTACTTAGCATGGTAGAGTGAGGGCTATCTTCATTTTTATTGCATTTTTATGCTCCATCCAGCGTTTTTTAAAAGGTCTTAATGTTTGGCCATAGTATGTATGGGTGGGCTCATTTTCTGGAGATTTTTTAAACAAAAAATCGGAAATTTTAAATAAATGCATTCATGAATATAAATTTCAAATAAAAAATATAAAAATTCTAAAATACTGTCTATACACAATTATTAATAATTAACGGCTAAAAATTAATTACCCCATGGAAATAAAATCCAACTGATCATTCATCCATACTTAAAAAGACCCAAATAATGTATAACACAGATAAGACCCCAGATTCTTTAAGCGGTGGGTTTGAATTAGGTATAATTATGGAAATTGACGTGGGATTAGGTTTTAAAACTCAATATGTTGTATATGTTACGGTCCATTTGAAAAATCGGTCATTATTCATAATGCCGGGCAATATGAATAATGACCGACTCAGCGGGCTCAACAGGGCAGTCTGTCCGAGTTCCCGTACCAAGCGTAGACCGAGGAAAAAACGGACCCAAGAAGCTGGTTGCAATAGTAATGGACAAAAATGAAGACGGCACGTACCAGTTGGGCACAAAAAAATGGTATTTTAAAGCAGTATATTCAAGAAATCAATTCAATCCATGTTAAGAGAGATTTATTGAGACAGAGGATGTACCCAAAAAAAGGTTTGCCTACGGGAAACTGCATCAGTTTTGTCAAATAGAAATGGACAAGGTTTTTTCAAATGCAATTGTACATACTCAACTTATTGTAGAACCAAAAGATGTGTTGCAAAAAAGCAGGGCTACTTTGCAACAGTAAATGCCATGATAGCAATGTATGTTACAACAAATAATATTTAAAATTATATTTATAATGTAATTGTGAAAAATTTCATTTTATAATTTCATGTTTTATGTTTTTATTATGTTTTGTATCAGCTAAGTAGTGTCTAAATAAATAATTTCATGTATATAATTTATATTTTAAAATATTTTATTTATACTGGTAGGGGATATATGAGCTAAAGGGGGAGAATTATCCTGGGGAAATTCATATGGAAGCAAAAAGCGTACTGAGTGAGAGTGTAGCTTAGACATACTTTATAAATAATACAAGGTGACATAGCATTTGATGTAATAGTAGTGTATGTGTAAACAATTTAAATATAAGATAATTTAAAGTTAATTTATCAAATAAAATTGGGAAATTTATCTATTTTAGATTTTTAATGGATATTATGTTATGTATAGGCTTTGCAATTTAGTACAAATAGTTATATGAACAAAACTTAATAGTGTCTTTAAAAAATATTTTGTCTGAGAGTAATACACATGAAGCAAATACCATATTGCTTTATGTCAGTTTAGCTTAAGCATACTTTAATCAAATAAAACAAAGTGGTAGGCGATCCGATATCCGTTGATGGCATTTATAATGTCTGCCACAAATTTCCATAGTATTGAAATCCTTTGTTTTCATCGACTTACTAAGATCCAAATCAATGGTCCATGGGCCACCCAAAAAAGTTTTTTTGTTGTTGTTAAAAGAGCCTCGAACTTAAAATAAAATATTTTTATCAACCAGTTTTTAGTACATCAGAGGAAAGAAACATCGAGTGAAAAGAATGAGTATCATTTGAGCACCTTTGTCAATATTATTATTGACATCATTGAATCCACTGCGATCAGGTACTTGCAAGTTTTAAACAAATCGATTTGAATGTATTTAGTGATGTGTATGAAATCATTAACTGTTTGAATAGTTAATATACAACCCCTGCATATAAATGGTTGAATAAGCCAACGGGGTAAGCAAAGCAATAAACATTAAATTACAAAAAATATCTCCTCTGCAATAGTGTCTGTGTGCAAAAAGAAAACCATAGATTTTAGTATTTACTACTGGTGTATCTGATTTAGTAATATAAATAAATGAGTAAGTGACCAGAGAGTTTAATTTTATGACTGTAATATATTTCAACTCATATGTAGAAGAGAAAAAAATGTGTTGATAAGAAATTAATCTATCTTATTTAAAGATGTAATAAAGCAAGTTGCTTCAGTTTCATCATATATGGTGGATCCCTCCTTGGGCTCAACTTTGATGACTGATTAAGTGTTCTCAGCCGTCAATCCTTCCATCATTAAAGAATATCAAATCCGCATACCAACGTTCTTCTTGGTTTGACACTCCTCATCCTTATCTTGAGCATGAATCTGAAATCAATAAAAGCTGTTTTAACACAAGAGGGAGACTGACTACGATTCCACTCTAGAGAGTGAAATTAATGATTTTTCACCTGTGGCTTGAGCTTGAGTTCTAAGACGGTGAGGAAGAAAGTCAGTCCTGGTCAAGTCGACTATTATCAGTATTGGATCATTTCACACGTCTAACAATTGTGTCTCAGACCCAAGCATTGTCTGACTCCATGCATTTGATCTGTATGCCTGCAATCCGATGAATATAAATCAATTAAGTTTGAAGAATTAATTATGTATATTAGTAACAAAACCTCCCTTAGTGAAGGCATAAGTTCATGCATTTTTTATGGTTGAATTTATGGCATTCATTTACCCCTGCCGTTTTTTAAACATATTGTATTAATGAATTAGTTTCCATGAATAAAATAGATTCCAATCCTTGTCAAATAAGAAATGTAGACGAACTCAAACGAATAATTACACTTATAGTAAACAAACTTAAACGGCATTATTTTTTCATTGTATATATTTCAGAGTAAATTGTAGTTTCACGAAAATTTCCATCCCAGCAATTTCATAAAGAAAAAAAATTAAGAAGTTATTTTTCTTCCGTAAATCTTTGACGTCATGATGATACTCCTTCAGTCGTCGTCTATCCTATCCTAAATAATACATTTTTGTATATTATCAGTGAACTGAACGTTGATAGGTCCTTCGTATCGAGTTGCTCCATCGCGTCCTGGTGGTCAGACAACTTAGTTGCAATGTGTTATATTTTGGAATATCATCTTAGTTTATCAACGAATGTGGGCATTCCTCCTCTTCGCCACTTGACTAGAATAAGTCTACTCGAGTTCACTCTTTTTGGAGGATTCAAGGCATCACATCGTAGGTATCTATAAATAAACAAAAATGTAATTAATAATGCATTCATTTATTTCACAAAATTTAATTATATTTTTTTTTGCAAGATCCTCTGAGCAAACCTAGGCTGTTCTATAACTTTAAATAAAGTTTGATAAGCCTCAAATCATGTTTTAGGATTTAATGTTAGTTATTACTATTATTCAAAATACGAATACTAATACATAATAAATACTTGAATTATACAAAAACTTCATGATGGTGTGCATGCTTTCATTAAGATTTTAAACATATACTCTATATTTATAATAATATTATAGGGTACATACCTTCGGGGGTAAATATAAGGGACCAGGAATCCTGACTTTAGGCACAGGACTCTCCAAGTTGAGCGGCGTAATTGGTGCCTAAGCATCTACTATACCATGACTTCCAGAAAAAAATGCTTCATGCTTCAGAGGAAACGCTCGGAGTCGTTTTTAGAAGTAGCTTTATAGGTTGAATTTCTAATTATCATTGGATGGGAGCTCCTCCTGATCTTCCACTATATAACAGCAAGTCCATCTTACACCCGAATTGCTTGACTTTGAAATTTGTGTTAGGGGTTGTACAATTGCAGGTTATTGTGTTTGTGGATTGCAATTACGATTTCGTGAGGCAGATGGAGATTTTTTTGGGTTCCATAAGTGTTTAAAAAGTTCATCTTCATTAACTATGGATCAGCCTCCTCCATAATTCGGTTCGGTAAAGCTCACAAATAACTTGGACCACTTTTGTATATTAATTAGGCACATATTATTCTTTACATGTGTTGGGGAAGGTTGAGTATGCTAAGGGCGGCCTTCAATAGGAGTACAAATGTACAGTTTGAGAGCGTTTTGACGTAGGTAGAGAGGACTTCATGAGTGGCAGGGTGTCCTCATACAGCTTTAGTGAACACAAAGACAGTCAATAAGGGGTATCACTAATGGTGGGACTGTTGGGTTTCATATCCATAACCAAGCTGGTCCTTATGCGAATCAAACTTCTGAGGGCGAGATGCTCTAACTCAGTCTTAGTGAACGCAGAGCTAAGCATTAAGGATGCGTTTCTTGGACTGCACTACATCATATCCGTTAACTTGGGGGCTCCATACTAATAAAAATATATACAAAACAATCATGAAAGAAACATAATAATTTATCCTTATTCTATCAAAACGTACCTTTTTCTGAGAAACAGACTTGACTTAGATTACTATCTCATTGATAGGTGTTAAATAGGCATATTCTCAGAGTTAAATTAAACAACTAATCGCTTTTACAAAAAAAAACGGATTAAGAGTCATGTATTCAAAGCCAGGGTCTCGGTCGGGAGTCTGTCGAGTCTCACTCCATCAAACGAGGGCGGGCTTAGTTGATGACTCATTCATCGGAGAATCTGCCGCTTTGCCTAAGAAGGCGGCTTCTTCTATGATCATTGATGGATGACATTCACGTCCACATGAGACCTCAGTCCCATCCACATCAAGAAACCTGGAATCATTCCTTGGGACTCCATGCTGATAATAATAATCCTTTATCTAATATTAGAATTGGAGTTTGTCCGTCCGTCTGTCCGACTTCTATAGACGCCGAAACTACAGAAGCTAGAGAACTGAAATTTGGCACACAGATGCATCTTGACCATGTGATGGTCTTGGGCTAGGTTAGGTTCTGATCAGACCAGATTTGCGTCTGTGAGAGGATTTTGCGGTTTGTATGGATTTTTGAGGGTTAGGAGGCTCGGGATGTAATTAAATGTTTTGTGGACTTTAGCCGTAGGCATCTTTTGGTATAAACAAAACTAAGGCCTAGCGGCCTTGCAAAGGCCTCAAAAAAGGCTTGGAAAACTTTGGTTGTCCATAGTTCGTAAGTGAGATGTTTTAGAGACAGAACGCAAACTAAAAGTTATCTGCATCTCTGCCCAAAGAACCTGGATCCGGAAAAAAATCCGGATCCAGACACTCCCGGACCCGGATTATGACATTTCCTTAACTTTTGATTCTTTCCCATTTCGAAAAAAAGCTACTCTGAAAGTACATCAAGAATAGGGTTTACAATCGGGTCCCAAAGAAATTTCCCGGAAAACCGGACCGGCCTGTCGGGAAATTCAAGAAAACCTCTGGGGCGACTTTTTAATACGAAAAAAAGTTCAAAACAAAACATACGAAATGAAGGCCTTGCAAAATAAGCCTAGGTTGGTTAAGTCAATGTCCGGCCTCCGGGACATATTTGGGCCGGGATCCGGATTTTTTTCAATTTGCAAGTTTTCGCAATATATTTTTGCACAATCATATTCAAATTCACAGGGAGCAACTTTGATGTATTCAGTATCCGGATCCGAGGTCATTAAGAGCCTCAAATCCGGGATTGAATATTAGGTCCAATTTCATGGACGAAGCTTAAAAACTTCATTGTTTGATGCAAGGTTCAATCCTTGCCTCAACATATTATCCATAGATATGTTACCATGTATAAATGCTGTGGCCGTAGGCCACCCACCCGCCCGGAGGGCCTAGCCAAAGCCGCGGAGCGGCAATGGGCTAGTCTATATTATAATTGGAGTTTGTCCGTCCGTCCGACTTCTATAGACGCCGAAACTACAGAAGCTAGAGACCTGAAATTTGGCACACAGATGCATCTTGACCATGTGATGGTCTTGGGCTAGGTTAGATTCTGATCAGACCAGATTTGTGTCTGTGAGAGGGTTTTGCGGTTTGCATGGATTTTTGAGGGTTAGGAGGCTCGGGATGTAATTAATGTTTTGTGGGCTTTGGCCGTAGGCATCTTTTGGTATAAACAAAACTAAGGCCTAGCGGCCTTGCAAAGGCCTCAAAAAAGGCTTGGAAAACTTTGGTTGTCCATAGTTCGTAAGTGAGATGTTTTAGAGACAGAACGCAAACTAAAAGTTATCTGCATCTCTGCCCAAAGAACCTGGATCCGGAAAAAAATCCGGATCCAGACACTCCCGGACCCGGATTATGACATTTCCTTAACTTTTGATTCTTTCCCATTTCGAAAAAAAGCTACTCTGAAAGTATATCAAGAATAGGGTTTACAATCGGGTCCAAAAAAATTTCCCGGAAAACCGGACCGGCCTGTCGGGAAATTCAAGAAAACCTCTGGGGCGACTTTTTAAAACGAAAAAAAGTTCAAAACAAAACATACGAAATGAAGGCCTTGCAAAATAAGCCTAGGTTGGTTAAGTCAATGTCCGGCCTCCGGGACATATTTGGGCCGGGATCCGGATTTTTTTAATTTGCAAGTTTTCGCAATATATTTTTGCACAATCATATTCAGCTTCACAAAGGGAGCAACTTTGATGTATTCAGTATCCGGATCCGAGGTCGTTAAGACCCTCAAATCCGGGATTGAATATTAGGTCCTTTCATGGACGAAGCGGAATATTTTTGAAATCCTAAATTTTGGGGGGCCTTTTTGGGTTGTCTGTTGGGATTGATCGCATCAAGTTATAAAATAGTATCTATAGAGTTTGGCATTTCTAATAAGTTCGTTTTTTTAAATGAATTTTGGTTTATAATTTTTTGAGTTTTGGCATAAAAACTGTCAAAATGGAAAAGTGTTTTTTTCTCCGCTCCTGGTAAACTCACAGATTTCAACTTGAGTTCATAAGAAGGAGCTTAAAAAGTCTGACAACAAACTATAAAATAAATCATTCTCAAGTGTTTCATATTTTTTTTCAGAAAACCCAAAAAACTGATTTTTTCAAAAAACTTAAGGGGTCCCCCATGATTTTTGGCATTTTTTTTATTTTTAAATTTGTTAATATAGTTGTTCCCAATTGGGGAGACTAATGCAAATGTGAAGAAATTTTTAAAATTGGATGAAAAACAAAAAAGTTTTATTTGTAAGCATTATTTCATAAGTACATATGCTACATATATATAGCATAGGAGTTGGCTATAATGTTAGTTCTTTTTTGCTCCCTAGGGGGCGCTCTAAATTATGAATCTAATGTAACCTCTAGGGAGACTTTTTACTGCATAATTGGTATTTAAATTATGAAATACAAAATGAAGCTCAGCAAAGGTCTGCATAATAAGATCAGGGCAATACAAAAACTAACATGTACTCCTAGCAGTATAACTACTCAATGACGTCACTGGAGAACGAATATATATATTTTATATATTTTTTTTAATAAATTTATTTATACACACACACATCATATATATATATATATATATATATATATATATATATATTATATATATATATATTTATTTATAAATAGATAGAAAGATTGATATATAAATAGAAATAATAGGTCTCCAGTGACGTCATTGAGTAGTCACACTGCTACATGTTTGTTTTTGTATTGCCCAAACCTTGGGTTCCATAGAGATATAAAGATATAGAGAGCTGATTCCCTTCAATAGCAGAGAAACAGCGTTTTAATGTTTCTGTGTGTGCAAAATAAACAAAGTAAGTTATACGACGTCATCGTAAGCTGATCTTAGAGATAGAATCTATGAATGATGAAGAGAATAAACTCTCTACAGTAAACCCTCGATATAACGACCCTCTGTATAACGAAGTTCGGATACAACGAACCTCCTGGAGCTAGCCAAACAAGCCTCAAGCCTATATCTGAGGCTACCGAACCTTTTGTGTTCATGATCGAATAAGCCTCAGTTATAACAACCCTAAGTTCGTTATATTTGAGGCTACCGAACCTTTTTTGTCCATGACCGAACAAGCCCCGAATACAATGAACCTAAGTTCGTTATATTTAAGGCTACCGAACCCGAATTATGAGCTGCTGCGGATCATGCAGTTTGAACTCATGCGTGAGGTGCAGCAGAAGAAGACGCAGACAAATATATCTGACTTCTTCAAGGCTTGCCCCTCCCCAGCCGAGAAGAGGTCTAGGACAGAGTCTGAGACCAGTTGTGTGTCTGTGACTTCGACCTCCTCCACTAATCGGCCAAATTTGTCCAGCGGCAGTTCATCGTCACTCCTGCAGGATATACCTTACACTCCAGAGCCTTCCTTTAACGAATTTTCGGATATAACGACCCTGCCCTCCCCCCATATAGTTCGTTATATCGAGGGTTTACTGTATATCTTTTTAGAAATTTTTTACGGTCGCAATGACGTATTTTTCTGAAGGATCCAATCAGCTCTCTATATCTTAATATCTCTATGTTGGGTTCACATGCACAAGGTTCAACCCTTGCCTCAACATATTATACAATGATATGATACAATGTATAATGCTGTGGCCGTAGGCCACCCACCCGCCTGGAGGGCCTAGCACCAGCCGCGGAGCGGCAATGGGCTAGTCTATATTATTAATTGGAGTTTGTAGTCCATATAGACGCGAAAATACAGAAGCTACAGATCTGAAATTTGG
>CP045904.1:9509002-9539079 GCA_013387185.1 Caligus rogercresseyi | reverse complement strand
TGTTTGTTTTTGTATTGGCCCAAACCTTGGGTTCCATAGAGATATACAGATATAGAGAGCTGATTCCTTCAATCAGAGAAACAGCGTTTGAAGGTTTCTGTGTGTGCAAAATAAACAAGAGTAAGTTATACGACGTCATCGTAAGCCTGATCTTAGAGATAGATCTATGAATGATGAAGAGAATAAACTCTCTACAGTAAGCCTCGCTATACGACCCTCTGTATAACGAAGTTCGGATAACAACGAACCTTCCTGGGCTAGGCCGAACCCGCCTAATATATAAAACTAAGTTCGTTTATATCTGAAGCTACGAACGTTTTGTGTTCATATCTAATAGCCTCGTTATAACGACCCTACTTCTGTTAATGAGCTACCGAACCTTTTTGTCCATGACCGAACCCCTGATAAATGAACCTAAGTTCGCTTATATTAAGGCTACCGACCCAAATTATGAGCTTGCTGCGGATACATGCGGTTTGACTCATGCGTGAGTGCAGAGAAAAAGGACGCAGACGAAAGATCTCTGACTTCTTCAAGGCTGGCCCCTCCCCGCCAGAAGAGGTCTAGGACATAGTCTGAGACCAGCAGTGTGTCTGTGACTTCGACCTCCTCCACTAATCTGCCAAATTTGTCCCAGCGGCATTCATCGTCACTCCTGCCAGGATATACCTTACACTCCAGAGCTTCCTTTAACGAATTTTCGGATATAACGACACTGCCCTCCCCCATATAGTTTGCTATATCGAGGTTTTACTGTATATTTTTTAGAAGTTTTTTACGGTCGCAATGACGTATTTTTCTGAAGGATTCAATCAGCCTCTCTATTTCTTATATCTCTATGTTGGTTCACCAATCTTATCAAACCGTTGAATACTTCAACTCTTCCCCTTTTCTCACAGGAAACACAATGGACGCGCTCCGAAGTATAAAGAAAGAGAAGGGAGAAGCTCTATGAATAGGAATATTTGACATGGTACTCATGATACGATAACATCATGAAATAAGTGTTCCCGCGCAAAGTTTATAATGTTGATTTTCATCTCCAACTCATGAAGAAGATCTTACGAAGAAGAGCATTTGCCTCTTAGTTCACATAGGAGGCTTTTTAAGTTGGCGTTATTTCATTAGAAGTAAATTATTAGTACAAGGTATATAATTTCCTTACACTTTTTAGTGCATAAGGCTTTTGCTTTCATATTTCCTCGCTTGCGCGTTGCTAAGTATCTGTGCCCCTTTTTTTTAATGAGACGATAGAGGTTTTTATAAAGTAAGAAAAGGGGGAAAAAAAAAATAAAAATAATATGTTATATTTGTAGTATAACGGAGAGGAACTTAATTCCGAATTTACTGGATAATAAAATTCCCTCTACTTTTTTTGGAAAATACTCATATCATAAAACTTCTTTCATACATTTCTCCATCATCATAGCTTCAAAACTTCATTGTTTGATGCAAGGTTCAACCTTGCCTCAACATATTATCCAATGATATGTTACATGTATAATGCTGTGGCCGTAGGCCACCCCCCGCCTGGAGGGCCTAGCACCAGCCGCGGAGCGGCAATGGGCTAGTCTAATATTATAATGGAGTTTGTCCGTCTGTCTGACTTCTATAGACGCCGAAACTACAAAAGCTACAGACCTGAAATTTGGCACACAGATGCATCTTGACACTGATGGTCTTGGGCTAGGTTAGATTCTGATCAGACCAGATTTGTGTCTGTGAGAGGGTTTTGCGGTTTGCATGGATTTTTGAGAGTTAGGAGGCTCGGGATGTAATTAAATGTTTTGTGGACTTTGCCGTAGGCATCTTTTTGGTATATACAAAACTAAGGCCTACCGGCCTTGCAAAGGCTCAAAAAAGGCTTGGAAAACTTTGGTGTCCATAGTTCGTAAGTGAGATGTTTTAGAGACAGAACGCAAACTAAAAGTTATCTGCATCTCTGCCCAAAGAACCTGGATCCGGAAAAAAAAATTCCGGATCCAGACACTCCCGGACCCGGATTATGACATTTCCTTACTTTTGATTCTTTCCCATTTCGAAAAAAAGCTACTCTGAAAGTATATCAAGAATAGGGTTTCCAATCGGGTCCCAAAGAAATTTCCCGGAAAACGGACCGGCCTGTCGGAAATTCAAGAAAACCTCTGGGGCGACTTTTTAAACGAAAAAAAGTTCAAAACAAAAATACGAAATGAAGGCCTTGCAAAATAAGCCTAGGTTGGTTAAGTCAATGTCCGGCCTCCGGGACATTTTGGGCCGGGATCCGGATTTTTTTAATTTGCAAGTTTTCGCAATATTTTTTGCACAATCATATTCAGCTTCACAAAGGAGCAACTTTGATGTATTCAGTATCCGAATCCGAGGTCGTAAAGACCCTCAAATCCGGGATTGAATATTAGGTCCTATTTCATGGACGAAGCGGAATATTTTTGAAATCCTAAATTTTGAGGCCTTTTTGGGCTTTATGGGATTGATCGCATCAAGTTATAAAATAGTATCTATAGAGTTTGGCATTTCTAATAAGTTCGTTTTTTAATTAATTTTGGTTCAGAATTTTTCGAGTTTTGGCATAAAAACTGGCAAAATGGAAAAGGTTTTTTTCTCCGCTCCTGGGAAACTCACAGATTTCAACTTGAGTTCATAAGAAGGAACTTAAAAAGTCTGACAAAACTATAAAAAATCATTCTCAATGTTTTATATTTTTTTCAGAAAACCCAAAAAACTGATTTTTTCAAAAAACTTAAGGGGGTCCCCATGATTTTTGGCATTTTTTTTAAATTTTAATTTGTAAATATAGTTGTTCCCATTGGGAGACTAATGCAAATGTGAAGAATTTTTTAAAATTGGATGAAAAACAAAAAAGTTTTATTAGTAAGCATTATTTCATAATACATATAAAGCATAGGAGTTGGCTATATGTTAGTTCTTTTTTGCTCCCTAGGGGCGCTCTAAATTATGAATCTAATGTAACTCTAGGGAGACTTTTTACTGCATAAGTGGTTTTTAAATTATGAAATGCAAAATGAAGCCCTCGCAAAAAAAATATCCGGCACCATATGACGTCACTAAATAACACTATGGTTCACCAAAGGTCTGTATAATAAGGTCTGGGCAATACAAAAACAAGCATGTAATCCTAGCAGTATAACTACTCAATGACGTCACTGGAGAACGAATATATATTTATATATATTTATATTTATATTTATTTATTTATTTAACACACACACATATATTATATATATATATATAGAGATAGATAGAGAGATTGATTGATATATATATATATAATCGTTCTCCAGTGACGTCATTGAGTAGTCACACTGCTACATGTTTGTTTTTGGGTTCACCAATCTTATTAACCAGTTTGAATACTTCAAACTCATCCCCCTTTTCTCACGTGAGACACAGCTGAACACGCTCCGAAGTATGAAGAAAGAGAAGGGAGAAGCTCTATGAATAAAAATATTTGACATATACTCATGAATACGATAACATTATGAAAATGGTTTCCAGTGCAAAGTTGGAAATGTCGATTTTCCCTCCAAATCATGAAGAAGGTCTTACCCTAAAATAACTTTATCATCTTGGATATTTTTGTCATTACTGTCGCAACAAGTATTATGTATTGATGTTATTGAAGGTCTATAAATGCTAATATTGTTAATGCATATAATAAGGCTTCAAACGATATGGGAGCTTTTTATATAATACATCATTTTATGAAGTGAATATTTAAAGAAAAAATGTATCTTAATTATTGTCATGATCTTTTATTTATATTTATGTAAGCAACATATGGCCCTGGAATATATTAAGCCTTCAAGCATGTTCCGGAGTATTTTTATTGAAAATATTTTAAATAAATAAAGAAAATTGATGAAAGGTCACCATGTTTATGATCCCCGTCATAAACATGATGGAATTGACGGAAGGGCACCGCGATAATACATAAAACATATAAATACTATCACTGTTGACATATTTATCTACATTATTTATAAAATGAGATTATAAAGTTATTGTTATGACTCTTATTTCAAGACATTGTTGACATTTGAATCATTGATCATCTTTTTTGAGTCTGACTTTTAAAATCATTTAACTAATATATTCTATATTTGTGTAGTTCTTTACCTTTTTATTATTTTCTCACCAGCACCGTTGTGCGAAAAGAAAAGGAAAAGTACTCAGTCCTGTGTTAATGTTATATCAATTTCTCTTTGTATCTTTGTTTTCAAACATGGCGTCTGTCTCTCTGTCATGAGTACTTTGTTATGTCATTGCGTCTTCATTATTTCCTCTTTGTTTATATATATTTTATTCCTTTTAATTACCTCCGCCGAAGGAGGTATTGTTTTCACTGGCGTTTGTTAGTTTGTTGGTTTGTCAGCAGGATAACTCAAAAAGTACTGAACGGATTCAAATGAAACTTTGTGGAGTTGTTGGAAATGCCAAAAGGAACAAGTAATTAAATTTTGGCATCTCTAAGGGCTTTTTTAATATGCAAAATGAGCAAAATAATAATGAAATGGGGTCTCTATTCAGGGAGTAGGAAAGAACAAACGCTAAAAAAATATTCATTGACGTATTATTGTTCATATATCAGCTCAGGACTATGTTAACCCAGTGACGTAGCTTAAACTTCTTCCTCTTCCCGTCTCTGAGTGCTTTTTTAATATGCAAAATGAGCTAACAGAGAGGAAACAATGATTAGAGATAGAAAATCGGGCGTGTGAAAGGGAGAATGTTTGAATAGGAATGTTGTTGGGATCGGCGGAGGTACACACTCTCTGAGTGTATATATTTTATCTTTGTTTTCAAACATGGCGTCTGTCTCTCTGTCATGAGTACTTTGTTATGTCATTGCGTCTTCATTATTTCCTCTTTGTTTATACAAGGTATATATAATTTCCTTAAACTTTTTAGTGCATAAGTCTTATGCTTCATATTTGCCTCGCTGCACGTTGCTAAGTATCTGTGCCCACTTTTTTTAATGAGACGATAGAGGTTTTTTAAAGTAAGAAAAGGGGAAAAAAAGAAAAATAAATACATATGTATATATTTGTAGTTATAAGGAGAGGAACTTAATCCGAATTTACTGGATAATATAAAAAATTTCCCTCTACTTTTTTTTGTTGAAAAATACTCATATTCTCTCTCATAAAACTTCTTTCTATACGACGTCTCCATCATCATAAGCTTCAAAAACTTCATTGTTTGATGCAAAGTTCAACCCTTGCCTCAACATATTATACAATGATATGATACAATGTATAATGCTGTGGCCGTAGGCCACCCACCCGCCTGGAGGGCCTAGCACCAGCCGCGGAGCGGCAATGGGCTAGTCATATTATAATTGGAGTTTGTCCGTCCGTCCGACTTCTATAGACGCCGAAACTACAGAAGCTAGAGAACTGAAATTTGGCACACAGATGCATCTTGACCTGTGATGGTCTTGGGCTAGGTTAGATTCTGATCAGACCAGATTTGTGTCTGTGAGAGGGTTTTGCGGTTTGCATGGATTTTTGAGGGTTAGGAGGCTCGGGATGTAATTAAATGTTTTGTGGACTTTGACCGTAGGCATCTTTTGTATAACAAAACTAAGGCCTAGCGGCCTTGCAAAGGCCTCAAAAAAGGCTTGGAAAACTTTGGCTGTCCATAGTTCGTAAGTGAGATGTTTTAGAGACAGAACGCAAACTAAAAGTTATCTGCATCTCTGCCCAAGAACCTGGATCCGGAAAAAAATCCGGATCCAGACACTCCCGGACCCGGATTATGACATTTCCTTAACTTTTGATTCTTTCCCATTTCGAAAAAAAGCTACTCTGAAAGTATATCAAGAATAGGGTTTACAATCGGGTCCAAAAGAAATTTCCCGGAAAACCGGACCGGCCTGTCGGGAAATTCAAGAAAACCTCTGGGGCGACTTTTTAAAACGAAAAAAAGTTCAAAACAAAACATACGAAATGAAGGCCTTGCAAAATAAGCCTAGGTTGGTTAAGTCAATGTCCGGCCTCCGGGACATATTTGGGCCGGGATCCGGATTTTTTTTAATTTGCAGTTTTCGCAATTTATTTTTGCACAATCATATTCAGCTTCACAAAGGGAGCAACTTTGATGTATTCAGTATCCGGATCCGAGGTCATTAAGACCCTCAAATCCGGGATTGAATATTAGGTCCAATTTCATGGACGAAGCGGAATATTTTTGAAATCCTAAATTTTGGGGGGCCGTTTTTGGGCTGTTATGGATTGATCGCATCAAGTTATAAAATATATCTATAGAGTTTGGCATTTCTAATAAGTTCGTTTTTTAAATGAATTTTGGTTTATAATTTTTTGAGTTTTGGCATAAAAACTGGCAAAATGGAAAAGTGTTTTTTTCTCCGCTCCTGGGAAACTCACAGATTTCAACTTGAGTTCATAAGAAGGAACTTAAAAAGTCTGACAACAAACTATAAAATAAATCATTCTCAAGTGTTTTATATTTTTTTTCAGAAAACCCAAAAACTGATTTTTTCAAAAAACTTAAGGGGGTTTTTGCATTTAAATTTTTAAATTTGTTAATATAGTTGTTCCAATTGGGGAGACTAATGCAAATGTGAAGAAATTTTTAAAATTGGATGAAAAACAAAAAAGTTTTATTAGTAAGCATTATTTCATAAGTACATATGCTACATATATATTGCATAGGAGTTGGCTTTGTTTTCTTCCCTAGGGGTGGCTCTAAATTATGAATCTAATGTAACCTCTAGGGAGACTTTTACTGCATAAGTATTTAAAATTATGAAATACAAAATGAAGCCCTCGCAAAAAAAATTAGAAAGGTTGAGGTTTGTCCCGTCCTGTCGTCACTTCTATAGACGCCGAAACTACAGAAGCTAGAGAACTGAAATTTGGCACACAGATGCATCTTGACCATGTGATGGTCTTGGCTAGGTTAGTTCTGATCAGACCAGATTTGTATCTGTGAGAGGATTTTGCGGTTTGTATGGATTTTAGGGTTAGGAGGCTCGGGATGTAATTAAATGTTTTGTGGACTTTACCGTAGGCATCTTTTGTATAACAAACTAAGGCCTAGCGGCCTTGCAAAGGCCTCAAAAAAGGCTTGGAAAACTTTGGTTGTCCATAGTTCGTAAGTGAGATGTTTTAGAGACAGAACGCAAACTAAAAGTTATCTGCATCTCTGCCCAAAGAACCTGGATCCGGAAAAAATTCCGGATCCAGACACTCCGGACCCGGATTATGACATTTCCTTAACTTTTGATTCTTTCCCATTTCGAAAAAAGCTACTCTGAAAGTACATCAAGAATAGGGTTTACAATCGGGTCCAAAAGAAATTTCCCGGAAAACCGGACCGGCCTGTCGGGAAATTCAAGAAAACCTCTGGGGCGACTTTTTAATACGAAAAAAAGTTCAAAACAAAACATACGAAATGAAGGCCTTGCAAAATAAGCCTAGGTGGTTAAGTCAATGTCCGGCCTCCGGGACATATTTGGGCCGGGATCCGGATTTTTTTCAATTTGCAAGTTTTCGCATATATTTTTGCACAATCATATTCAATTGACAAGGGAGCAACTTTGATGTATTCAGTATCCGGATCCGAGGTCATTAAGAGCCTCAAATCCGGGATTGAATATTAGGTCCAATTTCATGGACGAAGCTTAAAAACTTCATTGTTTGATGCAAGGTTCAATCCTTGCCTCAACATATTATCCATAGATATGTTACCATGTATAATGCTGTGGCCGTAGGCCACCCACCCGCCCGGAGGGCCTAGCCAAGCCGCGGAGCGGCAATGGGCTAGTCTATATTATAATTGGAGTTTGTCCGTCCGTCTGACTTCTATAGACGCCGAAACTACAGCTAGAGACCTGAAATTTGGCACACAGATGCATCTTGACCATGTGATGGTCTTGGGCTAGGTTAGATTCTGATCAGACCAGATTTGTGTCTGTGAGAGGGTTTTGCGGTTTGCATGGATTTTTGAGGGTTAGGAGGCTCGGGATGTAATTAAATGTTTTGTGGACTTTGACCGTAGGCATCTTTTGGTATAACAAAACTAAGGCCTAGCGGCCTTGCAAAGGCCTCAAAAAAGGCTTGGAAAACTTTGGTTGTCCATAGTTCGTAAGTGAGATGTTTTAGAGACAGAACGCAAACTAAAAGTTATCTGCATCTCTGCCCAAAGAACCTGGATCCGGAAAAAAATCCGGATCCAGACACTCCCGGACCCGGATTATGACATTTCCTTAACTTTTGATTCTTTCCCATTTCGAAAAAAAGCTACTCTGAAAGTATATCAAGAATAGGGTTTCCAATCGGGTCCAAAGAAATTTCCCGGAAAACCGGACCGGCCTGTCGGGAAATTCAAGAAAACCTCTGGGGCGACTTTTTAATACGAAAAAAAGTTCAAAACAAAACATACGAAATGAAGGCCTTGCAAAATAAGCCTAGGTTGGTTAAGTCAATGTCCGGCCTCCGGGACATATTTGGCCGGGATCCGGATTTTTTTTAATTTGCAAGTTTTCGCAATATATTTTTGCACAATCATATTCAGCTTCACAAAGGGAGCAACTTTGATGTATTCAGTATCCGGATCCGAGGTCGTTAAGACCCTCAAATCCGGGATTGAATATTAGGTCCTATTTCATGGACGAAGCGGAATATTTTTGAAATCCTAAATTTTGGGGGCCTTTTTTGGGCTGTTTATGGGATTGATCGCATCAAGTTATAAAATAGTATCTATAGAGTTTGGCATTTCTAATAAGTTCGTTTTTTTAAATGAATTTTGGTTCAGAATTTTTTGAGTTTTGGCATAAAAACTGTCAAAATGGAAAAGTGTTTTTTCTCCGCTCCTGGTAAACTCACAGATTTCAACTTGAGTTCATAAGAAGGAACTTAAAAAGTCTGACAACAAACTATAAATAAATCATTCTCAAGTGTTTCATATTTTTTTCAGAAAACCCAAAAAACTGATTTTTTCAAAAAACTTAAGGGGGTCCCCCATGATTTTTGGCATTTTTTTTAATTTTTAAATTTGTTAATATAGTTGTTCCCAATTGGGGAGACTAATGCAAATGTGAAGAAATTTTTAAAATTGGATGAAAAACAAAAAAGTTTTATTAGTAAGCATTATTTCATAAGTACATATGCTACATATATATAGCATAGGAGTTGGCTATAATGTTAGTTCTTTTTTGCTCCCTAGGGGGTGCTCTAAATTATGAATCTAATGTAACCTCTAGGGAGACTTTTTACTGCATAAGTGGTATTTAAATTATAAAATACAAAATGAAGCCCTCGCAAAAAAAATCCGGCACCATATGACGTCATAAATTAACACCAC
Organism: Caligus rogercresseyi; assembly: GCA_013387185.1. Taxonomy (NCBI): domain Eukaryota; kingdom Metazoa; phylum Arthropoda; class Copepoda; order Siphonostomatoida; family Caligidae; genus Caligus; species Caligus rogercresseyi. Next base: position 9,529,731 of record CP045904.1, on the reverse strand, counting down.
GGTTATATAGGTCTGTATAATAAGGTCTGAGCAATACAAAAACAACATGTAATCCTAGCAGTATAACTACTCAATGACGTCACTGGAGAACGAATATATATTTTATGTATTTATATTTTCATATATATTTATTTATTATTTATTTAACACACACACATAGATATATATATATATATATATATATTATTTTTATTTATAGATAGAGAGATTGATTGATAAATATATATATAGATATAATCGTTCTCCAGTGACGTCATTGAGTAGTCACACTGCTACATGTTTGTTTTTGTATTGCCCCAACCTTGGGTTCACCAATCTTATTAACCAGTTTGAATACTTCAAACTCATCCCCCTTTTCTCACAGAGACACAGCTGAACGCGCTCCGAAGTATGAAGAAAGAAGGGAGAAGCTCTATGAATAAAAATACACATGAATACGATAACATCATGAAAATGGTTTCCAGTGCAAAGTTGGAAATGTCGATTTTCCCTCCAAATCATGAAGAAGGTCTTACCTTAAAATAACTTTATCATCTTGATATTTTTGTCATTACTGTCGCAACAAGTATTATGTATTGATGTTATTGAAGGTCTATCTATAAATGCTAATGTTGTTCATGCATATAATAAGGCTTCAAACGATATGGGAGCTTTTTATATAATACATCATTTTATGAAGTGAATATTTAAAGAAAAAATGTATCTTAATTATTGTCATGATCTTTTATTTATATTTATGTAAGCAACATATGGCCCTGGAATATATTAAGCCTTCAAGCATGTTCCGGAGTATTTTTATTGAAAATATTTTAAATAAATAAAGAAAATTGATGAAAGGTCACCATGTTTATGATCCCCGTCATAAACATGATGGAATTGACGGAAGGGCACCGCGATAATACATAAAACATATAAATACTATCACTGTTGACATATTTATCTACATTATTTATAAAATGAGATTATAAAGTTATTGTTATGACTCTTATTTCAAGACATTGTTGACATTTGAATCATTGATCATCTTTTTTGAGTCTGACTTTTAAAATCATTTAACTAATATATTCTATATTTGTGTAGTTCTTTACCTTTTTATTATTTTCTCACCAGCACCGTTGTGCGAAAAGAAAAGGAAAAGTACTCAGTCCTGTGTTAATGTTATATCAATTTCTCTTTGTATCTTTGTTTTCAAACATGGCGTCTGTCTCTCTGTAAGAAAAGGGGAAAAAGAAAAAAAACTTCATATATACATATTTGTAGTTATAAGGAGAAGAACTTAATCAGGATTTACTGGATAATATATATTTTTCCCCTCTCCTTTTTTTGAAAACTAATCGCATCCATAGAGATATAAAGATATATAGAGAGCTGATTCCCTTCAATGGCAGAGAAACAGCGTTCTAATGTTTCTGTGTGTGCAAAATAAACAAAGTAATTTTTACGACGTCATCGTAAGCTGATCTTAGAGATAGAATCTATGAATGATGAAGAGAATAAACTCTCTACAGTAAGCCCTCGATATAACGCCCCTCTGTATAACGAACTTCGGATACAACGAACCTCCTGGAGGTAGCCGAACAAGCCTCAGATATAACGAACTTAAGTTCGTTATATCTGAGGATACCGAACTTCGTGGAGCTGGCCGAACAAGCCTCATATATAGCGAACCTAAGTTCGTTATATTTAAGGCTACCGAACCCGAATTATGAGCTGCTGCGGATCATGCGGTTTGAACTCATGCGTGAGGTGCAGCAGAAGAAGACGCAGACGAAGATCTCTGACTTCTTCAAGGCTGGCCCCTCCCCAGCCGAGAAGAGGTCTAGGACAGAGTCTGAGACCAGCAGTGTGTCTGTGACTTCGACCTCCTCCACTAATCTGCCAAATTTGTCCAGCGGCAGTTCATCGTCACTCCTGCAGGATATACCTTACACTCCAGAGCCTTCCTTTAACGAATTTTCGGATATAACGACCCTCCCCTCCCCCCATATAGTTCGTTATATCGAGGGTTTACTGTATATCTTTTTAGAAGTTTTTTACGGTCGCAATGACGTATTTTTCTGAAGGATCCAATCAGCTCTCTATATCTTAATATCTCTATGTTGGGTTCACCAATCTTATCAACCAGTTTGAATACTTCAAACTCTTCCCCCTTTTCTCACAGGAAACACAAGTGGACGCGCTCCGAAGTATAAAGAAAGAGAAGGGAGAAGCTCTATGAATATGAATATTTGACATGTACTCATGAATACGATAACATCATGAAAATAGTTTCCCGCGCAAAGTTTATAATGTTGATTTTCCCTCCAAATCATGAAGAAGGTCTTACGGAGAAGAGCATTTGCCTCTTAGCTCACATAGGAGGCTTTTTAAGTTGGCGTTATTTCATTAGAAGTAAATATATGTAGTACAAGGTATATATAATTTCCTTAAACTTTTTAGTGCATAAGTCTTTTGCTTCATATTTGCCTCGCTGCACGTTGCTAAGTATCTGTGCCCACTTTTTTTAATGAGACGATAGAGGTTTTTTAAAGTAAGAAAAGGGGAAAAAAAGAAAAATAAATACATATGTATATATTTGTAGTTATAAGGAGAGGAACTTAATCCGAATTTACTGGATAATATAAAAATTTCCCTCTACTTTTTTTTGTTGAAAAATACTCATATCATAAAACTTCTTTCTATACGACGTCTCCATCATCATAAGCTTCAAAAACTTCATTGTTTGATGCAAGGTTCAACCCTTGCCTCAACATATTATACAATGATATGATACAATGTATAATGCTGTGGCCGTAGGCCACCCACCCGCCTGGAGGGCCTAGCACCAGCCGCGGAGCGGCAATGGGCTAGTCTATATTATAATTGGAGTTTGTCCGTCTGTCTGACTTCTATAGACGCCGAAACTACAAAAGCTACAGACCTGAAATTTGGCACACAGATGCATCGTGACCATGTGATGGTCTTGGGCTAGGTTAGATTCTGATCAGACCAGATTTGTGTCTGTGAGAGGATTTTGCGGTTTGCATGGATTTTTGAGAGTTAGGAGGCTCGGGATGTAATTAAATGTTTTGTGGACTTTGACCGTAGGCATCTTTTGATATATACAAAACTAAGGCCTACCGGCCTTGCAAAGGCCTCAAAAAAGGCTTGGAAAACTTTGGCTGTCCATAGTTCGTAAGTGAGATGTTTTAGAGACAGAACGCAAACTAAAAGTTATCTGCATCTCTGCCCAAAGAACCTGGATCCGGAAAAAAATTCCGGATCCAGATACTCCCGGACCCGGATTATGACATTTCCTTAACTTTTGATTCTTTCCCATTTCGAAAAAAAGCTACTCTGAAAGTATATCAAGAATAGGGTTTCCAATCGGGTCCAAAAGAAATTTCCCGGAAAACCGGACCGGCCTGTCCGGAAATTCAAGAAAACCTCTGGGGCGACTTTTTACAAAGAAAAAAAGTTCAAAACAAAACATACGAAATGAAGGCCTTGCAAAATAAGCCTAGGTTGGTTAAGTCAATGTCCGGCCTCCGGGACATATTTGGACCGGGATCCGGATTTTTTTAATTTGCAAGTTTTCGCTATATATTTTTGCACAATCATATTCAGCTTCACAAAGGGAGCAACTTTGATGTATTCAGTATCCGGATCCGAGGTCGTTAAGACCCTCAAATCCGGGATTGTTTATTAGGTCCTATTTCATAGACGAAGCGGAATATTTTTGAAATCCTAAATTTTGGGGGGCCGTTTTTGGGCTGTTTTTTGGGATTGATCGCATCAAGTTATAAAATAATATCTATAGAGTTTGGCATTTTTAATAAGTTCGTTTTTTTAAATGAATTTTGGTTCAGAATTTTTCGAGTTTTGGCATAAAAACTGTCAAAATGGAAAAGTGTTATTTTCTCCGCTCCTGGTAAACTCACAGATTTCAACTTGAGTTCATAAGAAGGAACTTAAAAAGTCTGACAACAAACTATAAAATAAATCATTCTCAAGTGTTATATATTTTTTTTCAGAAAACCCAAAAAACTGATTTTTTCAAAAAACTTAAGGGGGTCCCCCATGATTTTTGGCATTTTTTTTAATTTTTAAATTTGTAAATATAGTTGTTCCCAATTGGGGAGACTAATGCAAATGTGAAAAATTTTTAAAATTGGATGAAAAACAAAAAAGTTTTATAAGTAAGCATTATTTCATAAGTACATATATATAGCATAGGAGTTGGCTATAATGTTAGTTCTTTTTTGCTCCCTAGGGGGTGCTCTAAATTATGAATCTAATGTAACCTCTAGGGAGACTTTTTACTGCATAAGTGATATTAAAATTATAAAATACAAAATGAATCAGGATTTACTGGATAATATATATATTTCCCCTCTCCTTTTTTTGAAAACTAATCGCATCCATAGAGATATAAAGATATATTGAGAGCTGATTCCCTTCAATGGCAGAGAAACAGCGTTCTAATGTTTCTGTGTGTGCAAAATAAACAAAGTAATTTTTACGACGTCATCGTAAGCTGATCTTAGAGATAGAATAAACTAGAATAAAGAGAATAAACTCTCTACAGTAAGCCCTCGATATAACGCCCCTCTGTATAACGAACTTCGGATACAACGAACCTCCTGGAGGTAGCCGAACAAGCCTCAGATATAACGAACTTAAGTTCGTCATATCTGAGTGCTTTTTTAATATGCAAAATGAGCAAAATAATAATGAAATGGGGTCTCTATTCAGGGAGTAGGAAAGAACAAACGCTAAAAAAATATTCATTGACGTATTATTGTTCATATATCAGCTCAGGACTATGTTAACCCAGTGACGTAGCTTAAACTTCTTCCTCTTCCCGTCTCTGAGTGCTTTTTTAATATGCAAAATGAGCTAACAGAGAGGAAACAATGATTAGATTAAGTATATCATGAGAGCTGATTCCCTTCAATGGCAGAGAAACAGCGTTCTAATGTTTCTGTGTGTGCAAAATAAACAAAGTAATTTTTACGACGTCATCGTAAGCTGATCTTAGAGATAGAATAAACTAGAATAAAGATAATAAACTCTCTACAGTAAGCCCTCGATATAACGCCCCTCTGTATAACGAACTTCGGATACAACGAACCTCCTGGAGGTAGCCGAACAAGCCTCAGATATAACGAACTTAAGTTCGTCATATCTGAGTGCTTTTTTAATATGCAAAATGAGCAAAATAATAATGAAATGGGGTCTCTATTCAGGGAGTAGGAAAGAACAAACGCTAAAAAAATATTCATTGACGTATTATTGTTCATATATCAGCTCAGGACTATGTTAACCCAGTGACGTAGCTTAAACTTCTTCCTCTTCCCGTCTCTGAGTGCTTTTTTAATATGCAAAATGAGCTAACAGAGAGGAAACAATGATTAGATTAAGTATATCAACCAGTTGAATACTTCAAACTCTTCCCCCTTTTCTGAAAGGAAACACAAGTGGACGCGCTCCGAAGTATAAAGAAAGAGAAGGGAGAAGCTCTATGAATAAAAATATTTGACATGTACTCATGAATACGATATAATATCATAAAAATAGTATGAAATGTTGATTTTCTCTAACGGAGGAGAGTATTTGCCTCTTAGCTCACATAGGAGGCTTTTTAAGTAGGCGTTCTTTCATTAGAATTAAATATATATAGTATAAGGTATATAAAATTTCCTTAATTTTTAATTGCAAAAGTCCTAAAATATTAAAATAATTTTAAAGGGCATATATCTTCAGATTTGCCTCGCTCAGTGTTGGTAAGTAAAATAAGAAAAGGGAAAAAAGAAAAATAATGAAAGAAAAAGGGAAAAAAGAAAAATAATGAAAGAAAAAGGGAAAAAAGAAAAATAAATTTGTGGTTATACGGAGAGGAAATTAATCAGGATTTACTGGATAATATATATTTTTCCCTCTCCTTTTTTGAATAATAATAACATCATTCTCATATAACTGCTTTCAATACGACGTCTCCATCATCATCTACAATACTCACATCATTATCTATCATATAACTACTTTCAATACATCTACATCATCATCTAAACAATCACATAAGATTAAACATCACTCTGCAGTTCTATTTATCCAAGTAAGTGAGCCCGGTTCTTTGCTACTTCGTATCAGGATCATGCCCCCAAAGAGGTCCAACCTAAGTAGGTCGACTGCTACCTCAAAGCGCAAAAGGATGGCCAGGCGCGATGAACAACGCAGGGCAGAGGAGCAGCATCATGACACGCTGGCTCATCGGGCTGCAAGACGCGATGAGCAACGCCGGGCAGAGGAGCAGCATCATGACACGCTGGCTCATCGGGCTGCAAGACGCGATGAGCATCGCCGGGCAGAGGAGCAGCATCATAACACGCTGGCTCATCGGGCTGCAAGACAAAGCCTACAGAGTTGCTTTGGAAGGATCACCGACATTGATGACTTTCTTGAGACTGAGGTGCCTGAAGAGCACAAGGAGCACCAACTGCCCTCGCTGCAGAATACTGGCAAGATGTGCCCACATTGCGATGCCCTCCTTTGGTCTTTGGAGAGAGCTGGACTCTGCTGCGAGAATGGGAAGGTAGACCTTGACAAGATGCAGGATTATCCTAACCTGTTCAAGGATCTGGTGCTGATGTCCCAGAATAATCTGCTCCAACTGAACAACTCACTGGCTATGGCCTCGGTTGGAATGGACAGGGTCACCATGAGTGGGTGGGACCCCAGCTTCAAAATAAAAGGAAAACTTTACCATGCAATTGGATCTCTTCAGCCTGGCCAAAGGAACCCCAACACCTACAAATATGCGCAGCTGTTTTTCCTCGAACCTCAAGAACAGCACAGTCGAAGGGTCTCCAGAAACCCCAATCTTGATGAAGAAGTGTTGCTCCAGTTGCAGGAATGGCTAATGGCCAACAACAGCTATGTCACCTCTTTCAAAACGGCTTTGGAAATCATGGGTAGAGCTATGGAAGTTGTGTTGGACGAAAAAGTCAGACCCAGTGAGGAACACAGACGGCGCTACAATCTTCCGGAGTCTTGCGAGATTGCCGTCATTATACCGGGCACTGAGCATGTCAACAACCTGGATATCAGACTGTACCACCGTACAGATGGCCTGCAGCAGATCAACGAGCTACACAGGTCATACGATCCACTGTGTTATGTCCTGATTCACCCGAAAGGAGGAGACGGGTATCACCGAGATATTCCACACAAAGTTATGCCTTCCAATGATCGTACAAATGGTGCACCTCGCGATCGCCCCAAGACGGTGACGGCCAGCCAGTACACCCGCTTTCGACTGCAGGTCAGAGATCCCACAAGGTACTTCAATCAGGTGCTGCGTCTAGGCAAGCTGACACAGCAGTACATGTGTGATGGTTTTGCAAGGCAAGAGTCTGGACGCATGAATTATGTGAGGCACCACCAGAAAGAAATCAGGGCTGAGAAGTACAGCTGTGCCTACGACGCTCTACACCATGAAGAGGGACGTGAAGCTGTCGGTAAGATGATCATCCTGCCACCCACTATTACAGGCAGTCCCAGGTGGTACAAAGAGGCCTTTCATAACAGCATGGCTGTGGTGAGGCAGATGGGATGTCCAGATCTCTTCATCACCTTCACCTGCAATCCTGAGTGGCCAGAGGTCAAGGAGTCGCTGTATCCGGACGAACGGAGCTCAGACCGTCCTGATATTATATGCCGGGTGTTCAACATGAAGCTTCAGGCTATGATTGATGACATCGCTAAGAAGCACGTTCTGGGAAGATGTAAGGGATACTTTGGAATGGTCGAGTATCAGAAGAGGGGTCTCCCTCATGCCCACCTACTGTTCCTCCTTGATGAGAGGGACAAGCCCAGAACACCAGAGGAGGTGAATAAACTCATCTCGGCAGAGATTCCGGATCCCCTGGCAAACCCAAGGCTTCACAGTATTATCACGACCAACAACCTCCATGGTCCGTGTGGTCCAATCAATGGTCCAAGGTCTCCATGCATGAAGGACAAAAAATCATGCGAGAAAAAGTACCCCAAGCCCTTCAACAGTAACACCAGGGTGAGCCAAACTGACAACCCAGAGTACAGGAGACGGGTCCCGGAGGGTCTAAATAACGAAAGGTTCACCCACACCAAAGGCAGATTTACATTCGACAACAGCTGGGTAGTTCCGTATAACCCCTTTCTGAGCCTCAAGTACAATGCCCACATAAACTGCGAATTGGTTTTCTCCACAAAGAGCGTGAAGTACATTCACAAGTACATCACGAAGGGCAGCGACAGGACAATGGTCAGAATCAGACCCGAGGGTGATGAGAACGCTAATGAAGCCATTGACGAGATTTCGCAGTATGTCGATGCACGACACATTGGGGCCACCGAAGCAGTGTGGAGGACCTTTGAGTTTCCACTGCGGCATGCTTACCCTTCGGTGGAGAAGCTGCCGCTCCACCTGGAGAACGAACAACAGGTTCTCTTTCAGGAAGGAGGCTTGGAAGAGGCTGTCATGGCTCAAAGTAAAACAAAGCTCACAGCATTCTTTGATGTGAATGCGGCAGCAGAGAACCCTCCTCAGATCATCTATCCTGAAGTTTTCAAGTACTACACTTGGAACGGTCGTAGGAAAACCTGGATGCCTCGAGTACAAAATCGTAGCCGCAATTGCAGAGATGATCCAGACTCTGAGGTCAAGTCTGATACGGTGGGACGCCTCCCCATCATTGGTCTCACACCCAACCAGATAGAACACTTCCACCTGCGTATGCTACTATACCAGGTTCTCGCGCCCACCTCTTTCGACAATCTGCGGACCTATGATGGTGTCACACATGCAACTTACCAAGGCGCATGCATGGCCAGAGGACTGATCGACGACGACACCGAAATGGACAAGGCAATGGACGAAGCAGCGTCTGTGTCTTTTGGGCACCCACTCAGGCTCTTTTTTGTTCAGATCCTTCTGAACGCAAAACCATCAAACTGTGTTGCCTTCTGGGAGCGCCACAAGCATGATCTAATGGAGGATCTGCTACGAAGGCATAGGTTGAGTGAACCGACAGAGGCAGTCGTGCATGCCGTGCTGAGGGACGTTGACGAAATGCTGCGAGCCAAGGGTCAAAGCAACAGGCAGCTTCAGCTGCCGGAACCCAATCCCGAGCTTGCCAACCAGCTCACAGAGGCCAGAGTCCTGCAGGAGGAGAGGCATTCAGGAAATGAACACGGTCCTTGAGACCGGCAAAAATTACACTACAAGACTAAACTTTACTATTTTGCTTTTACTAAGTTCAGAGCCAATGATTTTTGACGAGGATGCCTCTTGGATACAAGAACAAAATGATATTTCCTTAACCTCGGACCCCATCTATCTTTCTAAAAAAGTAAGCTGCAAGGAGTTTTACCCCCACCTACAAAGACCATCAATGACTCCGATCCCTGTACATGGCATGGACGTCTTCGATATGGAACGAAATCTTCTCAGGAGACGAAATAATAGGTATTATTAAAAGACATCTGCAACAAAGAAAAATGGTTTAATATCTAAACACTTTATTTAATTGCATTTCATAGGACTACGACCCTGGCACTTCGAGATGGGGCAATGTTTAGGAGGTGTTACATCACAATTCATGGGATAAGAATACAAAAACCTCGACCTCTGGACATGCGCTAAAGTCTTCAATAAGGACAAACTCTTCTCAGGAGACGAAAAGACGCGGGGAGTTGTACCCCACACCTACTAAAGACCTCATGCTCCGACCCCTGTACATGCACTGGAGTCTTCGATATGACGAAATCTTCTCAGGAGACGAAAAAAAAGGTATTATTAAAAGACCCTCTGCAACAAAGAAAAATGGCTAATATCTAAACCCTTTATTTACATTGCATTTCATAGGACTACGACCCTCGGGATCACTTCGAGAAGGGCAATGTTAGGAGGGTTGTACATCAAACTTTCTATGGGCATTAAGAATTAAAAACCTCGACCTCTGAACATGCGCTAAAGTCTTCATATAGACAAACTCTTCTAGGAGACGAAAAGACGCGGGAGTTGTACCCCACACCTACTAAAGACCTTCATGGCTCCGACCCCTGTACATGCACTGGAGTCTTCGATATGGACGAAATCTTCTCAGGAGACGAAAAAAAGGTATTATTAAAAGACCCTCTGCAACAAAGAAAAATGGCTAATATCTAAACCCTTTATTTACATTGCATTTCATAGGACTACGACCCTCTGGATCACTTCGAGAAGGGCAATGTTAGGAGGTTGTACATCACACTTTCTATGGGCATTAAGAATAAAAAACCTCGACCTCTGGACATGCGCTAAAGTCTTCAATATGGACAAACTCTTCTCAGGAGACGAAAAGCCGCGGGAGTTGTACCCCACACCTACTAAAGACCTTCATGGCTCCGACCCCTGTACATGCACTGGAGTCTTCGATATGGACGAAATCTTCTCAGGAGACGAAAAAAAGGTATTATTAAAAGACCCTCTGCAACAAAGAAAAATGGTTAATATCTAAACCCTTTATTTACATTGCATTTCATAGGACTACGACCCTCTGGATCACTTCGAGAAGGGCAATGTTAGGAGGGTTGTACATCACACTTTCTATGGGCATTAAGAATAAAAAACCTCGACCTCTGGACATGCGCTAAAGTCTTCAATATGGACAAACTCTTCTCAGGAGACGAAAACGCGGGAGTTGTACCCCACACCTACTAAAGAAGGGCAATGTTAGGAGGGTTGTACATGCACTTTCTATGGGCATTAAGAATAAAAACCTCGACCTCTGGACATGCGCTAAAGTCTTCAATATAGACAAACTCTTCTATGGAGACGAAAAGACGCGGGAGTTGTACCCCACACCTACTAAAGACCTTCATGGCTCCGACCCCTTACATGCACTGGAGTCTTCGATATGGACGAAATCTTCTCAGGAGACGAAAAAAAAAGGTATTATTAAAAGACCCTCTGCAACAAAGAAAAATGGCTAATATCTAAACCCTTTATTTACATTGCATTTCATAGGACTACGACCCTCTGGATCACTTCGAGAAGGGCAATGTTAGGAGGGTTGTACATCACACTTTCTATGGGCATTAAGAATTAAAAAACCTCGACCTCTGGACATGCGCTAAAGTCTTCAATATGGACAAACTCAGAAGACGAAAAGACGCGGGAGTTGTACCCCACACCTACTAAAGACCTTCATGGCTCCGACCCCTGTACATGCACTGATGGGCATTAAGAATAAAAAACCTCGACCTCTGGACATGCGCTAAAGTCTTCAATATGGACAAACTCTTCTCAGGAAACGAAAAGACGCGGGTAGTTGTACCCCACACCTACTAAAGACCTTCATGGCTCCGACTCCCTTACATGCACTGGATTCTTCGAGTCTCGGGAGACGAAAAAAATAGGTATTATTAAAAGACCCTCTGCAGCAAAGAAAAATGGCTAATATCTAAACCCTTTATTTACATTGCATTTCATAGGACTACGACCCTCGGGATCACTTCGAGAAGGGCAATGTTAGGAGGGTTGTACATCACACTTTCTATGGGCATTAAGATTTAAAAACCTCGACCTCTGAACATTCGCTAAAGTCTTCAATATGGACAAACTCAGAAGACGAAAAGACGCGGGTAGTTGTACCCCACACCTACTAAAGACCTTCATGGCTCCGACTCCCTTACATGCACTGGATTCTTCGAGTCTCGGGAGACGAAAAAAATAGGTATTATTAAAAGACCCTCTGCAGCAAAGAAAAATGGCTAATATCTAAACCCTTTATTTACATTGCATTTCATAGGACTACGACCCTCGGGATCACTTCGAGAAGGGCAATGTTAGGAGGGTTGTACATCACACTTTCTATGGGCATTAAGATTTAAAAACCTCGACCTCTGGACATTCGCTAAAGTCTTCAATATGGACAAACTCAGAAGACGAAAAGACGCGGGTAGTTGTACCCCACACCTACTAAAGACCTTCATGGCTCCGACTCCCATACATGCAGTGATGGGCATTAAGAATAAAAAACCTCGACCTCTGGACATGCGCTAAAGTCTTCAATATGGGCAAACTCTTCTCAGGAGACGAAAAGACGCGGGTAGTTGTACCCCACACCTACTAAAGACCTTCATGGCTCCGACTCCCTTACATGCACTGATGGGCATTAAGAATAAAAAACCTCGACCTCTGGACATGCGCTAAAGTCTTCAATATGGACAAACTCTTCTCAGGAAACGAAAAGACGCTGGGAGTTGTACCCCACACCTACTAAAGACCTTCATGGCTCCGACCCCTGTACATGCACTGATGCGCATTCTGAATAAAAAACCTCGACCTCTGGACATGCGCTAAAGTCTTCAATATGGACAAACTCTTCTCAGGAAACGAAAAGACGCGGGGAGTTGTACCCCACACCTACTAAAGACCTTCATGGCTCCGACTCCCTTACATGCACTGGATTCTTCGAGTCTCGGGAGACGAAAAAATAATAGGTATTATTAAAAGACCCTCTGCAACAAAGAAAAATGGCTAATATCTAAACCCTTTTTCTACATTGCATTTCATAGGACTACGACCCTCTGGATCACTTCGAGAAGGGCAATGTTAGGAGGGTTGTACATCACACTTTCTATGGGCATTAAGAATAAAAAACCTCGACCTCTGGACATGCGCTAAAGTCTTCAATATGGACAAACTCTTCTCAGGAGACGAAAAGACGCGGGGAGTTGTACCCCACACCTTCTAAAGACCTTCATGGCTCCGACTCCCTTACATGCACTGGAGTCTTAGAGTCTCAGGAGTCGAAAAAATAATAGGTATTATTAAAAGACCCTCTGCAACAAAGAAAAATGGCTAATATCTAAACCCTTTATTTACATTGCATTTCATAGGACTACGACCCTCTGGATCACTTCGAGAAGGGCAATGTTAGGAGGGTTGTACATCACACTTTCTATGGGCATTAAGAATAAAAAACCTCGACCTCTGGACATGCGCTAAAGTCTTCAATATGGACGTAATCTTCTCAGGAGACGAAAAGACGCGGGGAATTGTACCCCACACCTACTAAAGACCTTCATGGCTCCGACCCCTGTACATGCACTGGAGTCTTCGATATGGACGAAATCATCTCATGAGACGAAAAGCCGCGAGGAGTTGTACCCCACACCTACTAAAGACCTTCATGGCTCCGACCCCTGTACATGCACTGGAGTCTTCGATATGGACGAACTCTTCTCAGGAGACGAAAAAATAATAGGTATTATTAAAAGACCCTCTGCAACAAAGAAATATATAATATCTAAACCCTTTATTTAAATTGCATTTCATAGGACTACGACCCTCTGGATCACTTCGAGAAGGGCAATGTTAGAAGGGTTTTACATCGCACTTTCTATCGACATTAAGAATTAAAAACCTCGACCTCTGGACATGCGCTAAAGTCTTTAATATGGACGAACTCTTCTCAGGAGACAAAAAGACGCGGGGAGTTGGACCCCACACCTACTAAGAACCTTAATGACTTCGACACCTGGACATGCACTGGAGTCTTGGATATAGACGAAATCTTCTCAGGAGACGAAAAAATGGTTAGTATTATTAAAAGACCCTCTACAACAGAGAAAAATGGCTAATAACTAAACCCTTTTTTTCTTTGCATTTCATACGACTACGACTCTCTGGATCACTTCGAGAAGGGCAATGTTAGGAGAGTTGCACATCACACCTTCTAAGAACCTTAAGGATTAAGGACTCCGATCCCTGGACATGCACTGGAGTCTTCGTTATGATCGATCTCTTCTCAGGAGACGAAAAAATGGTTAGTATTATTGAAAGACCCTCTGCAACAGAGAAAAATGGCTAATAACTAAACCCTTTGTTTTCATTGCATTTCATACGACTACGACTCTCTGGATCACTTCGAGAAGGGCAATGTTAGGAGAGTTGTACATCACACCTTCTAAGAACCTTAAGGATTAAGGACTCCGATCCCTGGACATGCGATATGGACGATATCTTCTGAGGAGACGAAAAGATGCGAGGAGTTGTACCCCACACCTACTAAGGACCTTAATGACTCCGACCCCTGGACATGCGCTGGAGTCTTCAATATGGACGAACTCTTCTCAGGAGACGAAAACACCCACGCCGCTTCACATGCTCTATTAAGCAAGGACGGAATGCTTTCTGAGGGCCTTAAGATCGGACCAAGGACCCCAACCCCCGGACATGTGCTGGAGTCTTTGTCTGAATCCTTGATGGTTTGGGAATCCCTCACTCCTTGAGAAGAAATCACGAGTGTCGAACACTCCACCGGATACCTCCATTCCTTTTTAAGGGTGGACAAATCTCGCCAGTCCTTATGTTTCATCAAAATTGATTCCAATCATGTTACTAAATGTATCTCTTACATTCTCATAGACAAGAAAATCCACATTTTATACCCAATAAAAACTCTGTTAAATTGAGTAATAACTATTTAAAAGCTTCTTATTGTCTTTTTCATGTCAAGACACATACCAACATTCTGCCAGAAAAGTTCTTAGAAAAAAAGATCCAATAATGATTTTTTTAAATATAAAATTGATTTATTCCTCAAAAATAACCTTTGCTGTTTTTGGCCAGGACATGACCCAGGACACAAATACATTTTCATGCCGAATTTTAACTCGATTGGTCCAGTGGTTTGGCTGTGATGCTCATTCGGACACACATACATACACACACCCTTCTTATTTTTTGTTGTTATATTTCTTTAATTAACATTTTATTCTTATTATTTGTTTGTATATAAAGATATATGTTTTTTTGATATTAGTAGCCATGAAGGCTAGGGCTATATTAGCTCTGTAATAAATCATACAACAATTATGTTATATATATATAAATTAATGTGTGTGATTAAAATCACACCTAGCTTAAAAACTTAATTGTTTGATGCAAGATTCAATCCTTGCCTCAACATATTATCCATAGATATGTTACCATGTATAAATGCTGTGGCCGTAGGCCACCCACCCGCCCGGAGGGCCTAGCCACAGCCGCGGAGCGGCAATGGGCTAGGTTTCATATAATGTAGCATATTGTTAGGGATCTGTGCCCACTTTTTCATCATCTAAACAAGCTTAAAAAACTTCATTGTTTGATGGAAGGTTCAATCCTTGCCTCAGCATATTATTCATAGATTTGTTACCATGTATATATGCTGTGGCCGTAGGCCACCCAGCCGCTTGCAGGGCCTAGCCACAGCCGCGGAGCGGCAATGGGCTAGTCTATATTATAATTGGAGTTTGTCCGTCCGTCCGTCCGTCCTCTATAGACGCCGAAACTACAGAAGCTAGAGACCCCAAATTTGGCACACAGATGCATCTTGACACTGTGATGGTTCTGGGCTAGGTTAGATTCTGATCAGACCAGATTTGTGTCTGTGAGAGGATTTTGCGGTTTGTATGGATTTTTGAGGGTTAGGAGGCTCGGGATGTAATTAATGTTTTGTGGACTTTAGCCGTAGGCATCTTTTGGTATATACAAAACTAAGGCCTAGCGGCCTTGCAAAGGCCTCAAAAAAGGCTTGGAAAACTTTGGTTGTCCATAGTTCGTAAGTGAGATGTTTTAGAGACAGAACGCAAACAAAAGTTATCTGCATCTCTGCCCAAAGAACCTGGATCCGGAAAAAAATCCGGATCCAGATACTCCCGGACCCGGATTATGACATTTCCTTAACTTTTGATTCTTTCCCATTTCGAAAAAAAGCTACTCTGAAAGTATATCAAGAATAGGGTTTCCAATCGGGTCCCAAAGAAATTTCCCGGAAAACCGGACCGACCTGTCGGGAAATTCAAGAAAACCTCTGGGGCGACTTTTTAAAAAGAAAAAAAGTTCAAAACAAAACATACGAAATGAAGGCCTTGCAAAATAAGCCTAGGTTGGTTAAGTCAATGTCCGGCCTCCGGGACATATTTGGACCGGGATCCGGATTTTTTTAATTTGCAAGTTTTCGCAATATATTTTTGCACAATCATATTCAGCTTCACAAAGGGAGCAACTTTGATGTATTCAGTATCCGAATCCGAGGTCGTTAAGACCCTCAAATCCGGGATTGAATATTAGGTCCTATTTCATGGACGAAGCGGAATATTTTTGAAATCCTAAATTTTGGGGGCCTTTTTGGGTTGTCAGTTAGATTGATCGCATCAAGTTATAAAATAATATCTATAGAGTTTGGATTTCTAATAAGTTCGTGTTTTATAAAATGAATTTTAGTAAATAATTTTTGAGTTTTGGCATAAAAACTGTCAAAATGGAAAAGTGTTTTTTTCTCCGCTCCTGGTAAACTCACAGATTTCAACTTGAGTTCATAAGAAGGAACTTAAAAAGTCTGACAACAAACTATAAAATAAATCATTCTCAAGTGTTTTATATTTTTTTCAGAAAACCCAAAAAACTGAGTTTTTCAAAAAACATGATTTTTGGCATTTTTTTATTTTTTATTTTTGTTACTATAATTGTTCCCAATTGGGGAGACTAATGCAAATGTGAAAAAATTTTAAAATTGGATGAAAAACAAAAAAGTTTTATTGTAAGCATTATTTCATAAGTACATATGCTACATATATATAGCATAGGAGTTGGCTATTATGTTAGTTCTTTTTTGCTCCCTAGGGGGCGCTCTAAATTATGAATCTAATGTAACCTCTAGGAGACTTTTTACTGCATAATTGGTATTTAAATTATGAAATACAAATGAAGCTCAGCTCTGCATAAAAGATCAGGGCAATATCAAAAACTAACATGTACTCCTAGCATTATAACTACAGAATAACGTCACTGGAGAACGAATATAATATTTTATATAATTTAAATATATTTTATATAATTTATATATTTTTACTCAATTTCATACAACGATATATATATTATGTAATATATATTTATATATATATTATATATATATTATATATATATATATATATATATATATATATATATATATATATATATTTATATTATTATTATATATATATAGAGAGATTTGATGATAATATATATATATAGATATAATCGTTCTCCAGTGACGTCATTGAGTAGTCACACTGCTACATGTTTGTTTTTGTATTGCCCCAACCTTGGGTTCACCAATCTATTAACCAGTTTGAATACTTCAAACTCATCCCCCTTTTCACAGGAGACACAGCTGAACGCGCTCCGAAGTATGAAGAAAGAAGGGAGAAGCTCTATGAATAAAAATATTTGACATACTCATGAATACGATAACATCATGAAAATGGTTTCCAGTGCAAAGTTGGAAATGTCGATTTTCCCTCCAAATCATGAAGAAGGTCTTACCTTAAAATAACTTTATCATCTTGGATATTTTTGTCATTACTGTCGCAACAAGTATTATGTATTGATGTTATTGAAGGTCTATCTATAAATGCTAATATTGTTAATGCATATAATAAGGCTTCAAACGATATGGGAGCTTTTTATATAATACATCATTTTATGAAGTGAATATTTAAAGAAAAAATGTATCTTAATTATTGTCATGATCTTTTATTTATATTTATGTAAGCAACATATGGCCCTGGAATATATTAAGCCTTCAAGCATGTTCCGGAGTATTTTTATTGAAAATATTTTAAATAATAAAGAAAATTGATGAAAGGTCACCATGTTTATGATCCCCGTCATAAACATGATGGAATTGACGGAAGGGCACCGCGATAATACATAAAACATATAATACTATCACTGTTGACATATTTATCTACATTATTTATAAAATGAGATTATAAAGTTATTGTTATGACTCTTATTTCAAGACATTGTTGACATTTGAATCATTGATCATCTTTTTTGAGTCTGACTTTTAAAATCATTTAACTAATATATTCTATATTTGTGTAGTTCTTTACCTTTTTATTATTTTCTCACCAGCACCGTTGTGCGAAAGAAAAGGAAAGTACTCAGTCCTGTGTTAATGTTATATCAATTTCTCTTTGTATCTTTGTTTTCAAACATGGCGTCTGTCTCTCTGTCATGAGTACTTTGTTATGTCATTGCGTCTTCATTATTTCCTCTTTGTTTATATATTTTATTCCTTTATATTACCTCCGCCGAAGGAGGTATTGTTTTCACTGGCGTTTGTTAGTTTGTTGTGTTTCAGCAGGATAACTCAAAAGTACTGAACGGATTCAAATGAAACTTTGTGGAGTTGTTGAAATGCCAAAAGGAACAAGTAATTAAATTTTGGCATCTCTAAGGGCTTTTTTAATATGCAAAATGAGCAAAATAATAATGAAATGGGGTCTTATTCAGGGAGTAGGAAAGAACAAACGCTAAAAAAATATTCATTGACGTATTATTGTTCATATATCAGCTCAGGACTATGTTAACCCAGTGACGTAGCTTAAACTTCTCCTCTTCCCGTCTCTGAGTGCTTTTTTAATATGCAAAATGAGCTAACAGAGAGGAAACATGATTAGAATAGAAAATCGGGTTGTGAAAGGGAGGAATGTTTGAATAGGAATGTTTTTGGATCGCGCAAGGAATACTAGAAACTAACTGGAAAGGAAAGGAAAATTGTAGCTTCCAACTAAGGCTATGATGAAGATTAAGATAGCAATAATTAAAAGTTTTATACGTATTTTCTTAACTAATTGAGTCATTTTAACTTCAATAATTCATAATTCAACGATCAAACAAGTAGCTATTATATTTAACAAAAATTAATAACGAGTGTGATACATATTTTAATACTTTTTATTTATCAACAATAGTTTTCCACATAGTAAATATAATATTATTTAGATACGATACTTAGTTTAACAGTTAAAACAAGTATTCAAGATTATAAGTTTACATTGTAAAATAGACTGTAATTAAGAATTATTTCTTTTCAAATTACATTTCATATCTGACGATCTTTGATTCTCTGAAACTACACTGCCTCATTAAACTTATAGTTTTGGAGGTGCCATGAGTTTCAAATCGGAGGATCTTGACGACGTTACAGCGGGGCTGAGGGCGGCTCCGGTTCGGCTTGAGGTTGAGCCAGACTATTTCATCCACGGAAAGATAAAGATTCCGCCACAGCGACCCCGATAGTATTTGCCTCTTCCCGCCCCTATTACAATATGAATAATTTATAAGACATATAGGTGATATTAAATTTAACGTCATAGCGTAACTCTATCCCTGTTTTATCACTACCTTAACATTTTTATTAAAAACAGATGATGCAATTTGCATTTCATTACAAAAAAAAACAAAGTCAAAACAGATATAAGCTACGTATAGCTACGATACTATTAAAATTGGACAACAATACACTCAACATATTTAAGTTTAGTTAATACTTATTTACTTATTTACTGTCTTGATATTGTAATAAAGTAAAATCTATATCATAAATAAAATAGTTATGATTAATATTATATATATATCTTTTAAATCATTCATATTTTAAATTGCTTTATAATAAAAATGGTACTTTTATTTTAGATGAAAATTAGAAACTCTTATAAAAAATAGTTAGAAACTCTTACTTTGACTTGGACATCCATCCACCAATAGACTCGATGCTCGAGCTAAAATACGGAAAATCCCCAGTCTTCTTCGCTATTTAGAAACGCAGCGTATTCCTTATCCTCCAAATAACTCAACCGTTGGTTCAAAAACTCTGGTAAATTGGGATAAGTTCTTCCTCGTAGCTCTTGTATCAAAGCTCCTTCATATGAACAATGTCCATTATTTCACCCTTGGAGCAAGGCAGCTTAATAGCCATTTCACGGTAGCAGTCCACGGGAAGGGCAGCATAGCAGTTTTGGATGGGCTTCTCTGGTTGGACCTCATAGGCCAAATTCTGTCTGTTGAAGGAGGAGAGAAACCATTTTAGAGACTTCATTTTTAGATGATGTAGAATGTGCGTTCGGACGCGGGCCGTCGCAGTGGCCGTTAGTGCAATAAAAGGACTTGGGGGAAATCCCTTTGGAGCTTATCAAGAAACTAGTAGTCCGGTGAAGGTCGTGTCCCCACTGAGACACATAGTTGGCCCCATCAATAACGAATCGCTTGAGGGGATTCCGCAAATAAAGGCTTCAAAAGACTGTATTGAGCTTCTGAGAGGCAGATACCTTCTCGGGAGTCATGTAGAGAAGTGTGATTTTGGGGTGTGAGGAGACAGAACTTTTCGTATGTTTTCCGCTGCCGGCCATAGTCGTCCCCGATAAGATGATCTGCAGGGCTTCCCAGATCGTCGAGCTTTGTGAATTTATCATATATGAGGGATGCCAGGAGGGATAGGACTACAGTGACTCCGCCTTGGACCGCAGTTGGTAACTGATAGCAGCGACTCTTTCCGCCTCCGTGGGCATAAAAGCAGATGTGGCATTGTTCAAGAGGCCGCATTAATGGCTGACAGATGATTGGTTGCGAAAGCTGTGGATATCAATGACTTTTGAGCTTCACAAAGAGATCGTCCGAGAAAGAGTAGTCCCTCTTTGGCATATTATTATATCCCTGTTTAAAACAGAAGCAGAGCACTTTGAAACACAGAATATAAAGAACTTAAAATAACACTACACAACCACGTTTTTTGAAATAATATTACGACTGATAATGATGGCCTTTAGGTGTGCATAAAGGGCGTGCCCGTTTATGACGTCATCCTTCCAGTTAGCTTCTAGTATTCCTTGGATCGGCGGAGGTA
>CP045904.1:9497508-9508902 GCA_013387185.1 Caligus rogercresseyi | reverse complement strand
TTGATGAAATTGCATCTATATGGATAGTATCAAATATCGTATTGTTGAAATACATCCTCGCTCCCAAGAATCTTTTTAATTAGGTCCATCAGTTACCCCTGTGCCCTCAACATGTAGAATCGAATACGCGTTAATGTTCCACTCTCCTCATAAGTAAGGATAAAAAAGCTGTTTCTATCCAATTCTCAAAATAACATGTTTTTTTAATTGTTTTCTATATTTCCCCCCCGTCTGGTAGTCAGATTTATCCACAAATATGAAAAATAAAATAAACATATTTTTTCTTGTGAAAAGACAGATACTTATTCAATCAATATTAATAGGTGGATTAGGAGGAGTGTGTGTGTAATCGTCTTTATTCATCCTTAAAAAATAACACCTAGTTCTTTCAACTAGTTATGGCGTACAGGATAATGTTTAAAAAAAAATTAATAATATATATAAATAAAACTTATATAAAAAACAATAAATATATATATATATACACATATATATGCAATAAAATCTCCAAAAAAATAATAATAATAAAGCAAAGTCATTTGACAAAAACAAAAGAGAACTTTATATTGGCACTATTTTAGAAATGTTTTTGGCAACTACCGTTGCTGCACCACGTGTGGGGGCGGACCTCAGCTCGGGAAACGAATTCCACAGATCGGCGGCGAAGGCGGAAAACGTTTTTTCCTTCACTTTAAGTGGACAGGGGATGATGCCCAGCGACTTTGATCGGCTCGACCTGTTGTTTCTGATGGTAGGCTGGTGCGTGAGGAAAAAATGGTTTTGCCGATGAGACTTCTCTCACCGCACCCTCCATCCGAGCTGGAGTAAGCTTTCCATGTTTCTAGGGCTACAGCTTTCACGGCGATCTCATTCACTGACGGAAGACCTGCTTTGCGAAGTAGGTCAGAAATGCGGATGTGGTCAGTCCTCTTTATTCCTGTAATGGATCTGGCCGCGTCATTAATAGATACTTGGACTGATTTGTACGCAGCAGAGGACGGACTTTCCCAAGTCTCACATCCAAGACGTGGGGGAATGACAGCAGCTGCTGCATAGCAAATTTTTCCAACTAAAAGACCTCTTGCCAGTTGCCTTAAGTACTCTCCTCTAGGAAGGTGGAGAGCTAACCTTGCAATAAGTGTCGCTCTTTGTCTGGCAGCTTTAGCAACTCCGTTCTCATGAGGAAGAGTTGTGAAATTTGAGTCGAATGTAACTCCAAGCAGCTCCAATTCTTTCGAGGGACGAATCAAATTTCCTTCAACCAACACAGAGAACGAAGCTAAGTCTTTATTGCGAAGGTTACCCCCGACCATGAGTTGAGTTTTGGAAGCGTTCAGTACAAGACCATTCCCCGCAGCAAATTGAGCAAAAAGTTTTGCTCGGAGATCCAACTGAGCCTTAACATGGTTTAGGTCTCTACCAACAGCCCAAATGGCAGTGTCATCAGCGTAGCCCGAGTTGTCCTCCTCACCGATACCCAAGCAATCGGCATGTCAGCCACTAGAACTAGATAGAGTATGGGCCCCAAAATAGACCCCTGTCTCACCCCAAACTCCACCCTCAAAGGTCGGACAGGGTACTATTCCAATCGACACATTGCTGGCCGTCTGATAGGTAAGATGTGAACCATTCCAATGCCGATCCTTTAACACCTATAGCTCTTAGTTTGGGGATGAGCTGACTCTTGTCAACGGTGTCAAACGCAGAAGAAAGATCGAAAGCAGAATCCCAACCACATTACCTTCCTGTTTCCTCGAATCCACTTTGTATGGGCAGTGGCTAGTGCTGCTGCAGACGATCTGCCAGGACGAAAGCCAAACTGAGAATTGGGTAATGCACTCACCTTGGCTAGATGGGACTCCAAGTCACGTTTCACCACCGTCTCAAGCACCTTGGACAGGGCAGGTAATATTGAGACTGGACGATAAGAGGCTGGGTCAGCAGGACTTTTCCCCTTTCCCTTATATATAGGAATAATCCGAGCTGTTTTAAAGCCACTTGGAACTATCCCAGAGGCAAGTGACGGTTTACAAGATGTGCAATGGGTGCTGCCAGAACCTCTACACCTTTCTTCAGAACCGATACAGGAACTTCATCCAAGCCCAGCGCCTCCGTGCTCTTCATGGCTGATATCACTTTGGCGATTTTCCCGCCGCTAGCTAGTATAATCATAGGATTGGTAAATGACAGGATATATGCCCATGAAGAAGGGACAATCAGTATTTTATCTAAATGCCTGTTCATTCTCAAATCAGCTGACGTGAGTGAAGGTGATACTGTTGTGTTATACGCAATTGTTCTTTATAATATATTATCTATTCTTTTGACCAATCACGTTACTATAAAAATCTTATATTTATTATTCTTTCCATAAGATGTAATCCCTCTAGAACTTTTCTTATTTTATTATAAGTAACGATACTCGCTACAATACAAGTATTGCAAATCGTAATTATAATTTAAAAAACTATAATATAAACACTATTACTAAGTAGGTATTCGTAAACACAAATAATAACTTTTAATGAATATTCAAAGACCTCCTCTGACGTCATGCATTGATATTTATGTGTTTTTCCCTTCCACATTAAGGCAACGCAATTTTATTGTTTACATTATTTCGGTATATAAAGAGCAAAAACACAATTAGCACTTAATTAAAGGACCTTTCACGAGCAAACAAGCATGCATTATATATTAACTCATAAAATCATTCATTCTTCAGAAATGTCTATTACATTTAGATAAAAAAATCATAGCGGTATTTTTGTCAATTATTCGATAAAAGATATTTAAATAGCATCTGATCAATTAGCATAGCTCGTGAGAAGGGGATTTCAGTTATGCCATACCATTTACTTGAAGTCGAAAATTAGAACCAGCGGACTTATTTTTTTCATTTCAAGACCGAATATTTTTTTATTTGAAAATGTATTTTGGTCGAATATTTACTATTTTGCAAACAAAATTTACAAATGACAAACTAGAAAATTTATCCGCTTTTATGGCAGCTATTCAGCGATTAATTTGGAAGGGTACTCCTCGTTTTAATTCAAATTCCACGGTTGATATTGTTCGGCAAAACTATAAGAAGAAATTTTTCTTCCGTAACCTTCTTGCACCAAAAGAGCTGGAGTGGATTGCTCTATCTCGAGAGATTATTCAATCCACGATCTTCATCGAGAGCCAGTATTTAATTTTGGAAAGTTCTTCTTTCCACTTAAGCGAGCGGCAATCTCTCATCAAGTTCAGACCCTTGGCATTTGAAGATGTCATTTTGTTGAATTCTAAAGAAGAAGCTGACCAAATTTGCGAGAATATATAAAGAATTGGACCTTCCATTATCGTGGAGACCTCGAATATTGAGTTCAATTTCGGGAATTTATGAGGACAGGAGGTTCACAGCTCAGTTCCAAATATCGTCGGGTTGTATTTTCTTTAACACTCCTTGCAAAGATTGTGGAGTGATTTACAACAAAATATCACATGCATTTGCAAATTGCCCGGCTCTTGACATCTTGAGAGAATTTGTTTCTCTAAATGTCAGGGGGATATGTGAAAAAAATATACCTCCTATTCTTTTATTTGGTCTTAATTCAAACCATAAAAGTCCTCCAAAATCGCGTGCCTTGGACATGTCTCTTCTAAGTTGTCGAATTACATTTCGCAACAGCTAGCTAGCGCCGATTTTATATCCAAGTATGATATCAAAACTATTTTGATCTCTACTGCAGCTAGGTACTCAGCCTTATCCATTAAGATCCCTGATGTCAATTGTTCCTCTTGGATGTATACAGGCGACTTAGTCAGATTTTATCCGTCCTGCTCACAGCAATATCTCAATTTCTTTAAAAACTTAAGTAAGATTAACAAAAAAATTTAAGAAGGTAAATAAATAATATTATAATTTACCACTTCTGCGGAAGTGATTCATCTTGGGAATTTTCAAATTTATTGTACCATATTCATTATACAATGTTTGTTACTTTTATTTGAATTTAACTTTTTAAAGAATAATTTTATAATTGTTGTTATTGTCTGATGTATTGTGTTTTGTTTTAATAGTGATGAATAACTTTTATATTTAGGGAACTAATTTGAACTACAATGTTTATTTATACATTATATTATGTGCAATTTCTCTGAATAAATAAAGTATACAAAAAAAAAGTTATACAAAAAAAAAGGGTCAAGGTATATATATAATATATATATATATATATATATATATATATATATCTAATATAGATATATATATAATATATATATATATATATATACATACCGGGTGACAACTATGTGTTGGGACAGTTTAAATTAATTACAACTAATCATTAGCTTGCTTAGATTCAAAATTTATTTTATCAAAAATATTGGGCATATTCAAAACATATTTGTAATATATATTTATTCAATATATCAACTTTGGCGACCACCAAAGCGTTGAGCCTCTTCTTAAATGACTGGCAGGCTGTACAGATAACATTCGGAGCAATTTCTGCCCATGCCACCTCCAATGAGGTCTTCAGCTCCCCCAAATTCTTATGGCTCTTCGTGCACGCCTTCCTCTCCAGAATTGACTAAATTGAAAAGTCCATAGGATTCAAGTCTGGTGAGGAAGGCGGCACATATCCTTTGACCAGAAGTGCTCAAATGAACGATGACACCAGTCCTGAACTAATTTTGCAGTATGAAACGGTGCACCATCTTGCTGGAAGCAATACGAATCCTCCCATTCCTGCTTTTTGATCCATGGAAGCACTTGCATGCTCATCATATCGAGGTAAACCTTTTGATTAATCTTACCCCTATGGAATGAAGATAAGCGGATTTTTCCTACCACAGGTGGTGACGCCAGCCCACACCATGACGGAAGCTGGCTTTTGGCACTTGAAAAGGGTCTTGTCCTTCACAGGCACTTGTCGGATATATTTTTGCCAGAATGCGGTCGTTCTGGCTGTTGAAAGCAGCTTGAAGGGTGAAAACCTTTTCTTCCGTCCAGATAATGGAAATTCGCGTACGAGATTTGAACAGTTTTAAGTACCTTGTATCTTTCTAGCCTCTTGTCCACAGTCGCGTCACTGAGGAGCTGTCGTTTCTGAAGGTTATAGGGCTTGACTCCAAGGTCCTCTCGACTATTTTCCTCATCACTTCACGGTTAACTTCTACTCGAGTGCCATTTTCCTAATAGAACGCTTATTGTTTTGATGGATCTTGATTCGTGTTGCTTCTACCAGCTTTTTGGTCCGCACGGACCTTGGAGGTCTGATTTAGGCCTGTCAGCGAAGCTTTTGTCTCCTTTAAACGATGTATCGTGTAAGAGACTTTTGATTTGAAACCTTCATAGGCTTCAAGGCTTTCACAATTGCCCTGCAGCTATGTCCCTTTTGGTAGAGCTTTACGATGGCTTCACGTTTCTCCATCTTGAGGATGACCAAAGGAGTACACAAAAATATGTTAAGTAAAATATGTACTAAAAAAATATCTCTTCTACAATATACAGGTGATAGAGAGAGGAAAATCTAGAATTAGACCCATAAAAACCCACGCATATATACTGTCCGCAAGACATAATTGTCATCCGGGTATATATATATATAAACTTCTATATAATTTATAGCTCCTTTAAAAATATTAAAAGCATTGTTTTAATGTTTTTACTATAATAAAGGACGCAGTTCCATTTTGCTCTATAGGACTCTAAATATGTAATTATCATAATATTAAGGGTCAAAGTATGCAAATATATACTCTATAATATATGCGGTCAGATAACAACTTGGCTCTGTTCTTGTTCAACATACATTCTAATCGAATCAAAATGCATGGAAATATATAAAATGCATATTCGATTCATATATGTAATATATAATGTATAAATACACAAAATCATATTTTCTTAATACTCCGTAATGATTTGTAATGTACGTTTAACGTTCATAGACATGTTTTAAATTGACGTATCTTAATAATTTATAATACACTTTTACACTAAAAATAAGATATAGGTAATGTTTGGTGAATACTTTTATTCAAGAAAAAATTATATGACCATGAAATGCATAACTGTTTAAATTTTATACCAATAAAATTCATTTCTTTTACCTTTAAGCATTAGTATTTTTTAGAAGTAATTGACTCATAATGAGCTAAGTATATAAATATTTCATTTAGAATATTCAATATTTGTTTATAATGCGTACGTAGATGCGGTAATATTCCATCAATATATATGTTAATATTTGTAATCCGTTCAGGATTTCATTATTTATGAAAACATTTGATTGTGTGTAATTTTCCTTTAATTTATATCAAGCCTTTCAGTGTTGTTTGATCATTTGAGAATAGGTAGTAAAGAGAAGTGTAAAGACTTCTAATATGTCGAATCCAAGAGCCTTGTGATACATAATTTGAAACACCCAATAGGTATATGGAAAAGTGGTGTGAAAACGGGTGACCAATGGGAGACAGATTTGCACCAAAAACTGGCAAAATGTAACTTGCGAAATCTACGTCCATATACTTTGTAGCCCCCATATGCCTGGATGACATGTAAACTTGTGAGTTCATTGTCGATATATAGAGTATATTCTGACTTTTGAAATCAATGTTCGAAATGATCAAAAGCAATCCTTAGTTTCGCATTCTTTGCATTTATATATATATATCAGAGCTGGGATTCGGTAATTAAATCTTATGCGGTGTGATATTTGGTATATACCTTCTACTGATCGATATCGGTATTCGGTAGATTTTATTACTATCTATAGTATCGATCAATATTCGGTCACGGTAGATTAGAAGGAGAGAGAAAATATTTTATTTATCTGCTTTTACTTCTCATATAAATTTAATACCAGATGAAATGTTGAGCGTGAAACCAGTTTAATAGGATGCTTAAACATCAATTTGTTTGAAGGCTGACAAATCCATAAATAATATAATCCCCTAAGCCAAACACTGGCTTCTCCATAGGGCTTGTTGATATATTTTCAGAACCCAAAACATATTTTTCATGAAAAAATTATATAGTAATGTATAAGAAACATTATGAACTTTATTTGACCTATTTGCCTTACAATTTCAATTTGGAAAAGCAAAGAATAAATATAACAGTATGATGGGATAAAAATTTAGAATCTGATGAGTTAACAATGAATAAATTTTATTAAGAGGATAACCAAATCACAAAAATAATATAATATGTATATATATATATATATATAAATATATAAAAATGTAAATATAATAGCATTTGACTATTAAGATGTTATCATAAGGAAAGGGGCACTATATGTTAAAAAATGTAGATTTTCAATGTTACCTTTTTTTGTTACCTTTCTATTTTCCTAAATGCACCTTATTGTAAAAATTAACATATATTAAAATGACCGAGGACCAAAACGACCCAAATAATGGGTATTTGAGTTGAATACAACAAAGTATTTTTACAAATAGTATTTCTCATATAAAATGAGTAAATAATGGAGTGTAATGGCCTATAGTACGTTAAGGCGTGTTCATTTCTCAAAGTTGGGGGGGCGCAGGTTTGAATCTCGAGAGGGGATAGCCATTTTTCATATACCTCATTGATAAGATCCTAGTTTCGATAGACTAATTTTAATGCTAGTATACTTATTTATATCCAGTCGAATGCAATTCTATTAAACCATTGAAGCAAAAGAAAAATGGCACAAAACTGATTTTATTTATGTAGTAATAAATAAATAATTTCCTTAGTGTATTTATTATTAGATGAAGCATTATTTATTTGAGCCATTTTTCTTGGATCATTTCTTCCTAGGCCATATCTTCCTGTTCTTTTTTTAGGACCCTTAATTAACATTATAGAACATTAATGATTGCACTATACTTACAATTCGACAGAACCCCAGGTAATGGAATAGAAAGAAAAACTTCCACCATGAATTTACCACCGTGGGGTACCCTCGATTCGAACCAGCGACCAAGAGGTCTATGTAGTATTTGTATCCACATGAGACGCAATAGCTCTACCAGCTACATTAATAGAGTATTGTAGCTTAAAACCTTGTCCGAAGAATATGAACATTCATACGACCAAGAGTATAGTGCCTACAGTCAATCATGGCGGTAGGTGCATCATGGTTTTGGGCTGCTTTGCAACCTTATTACAGTAAATGGGGCCATGAAAAAAGAGGAATATATTCATAACCCCAAGAAAAATTATTACGGAGAGTGCTGTTAAAATCGTTTAGGTTGGCTTTTGACGGTCAACAGGACACAAGTCAAAAATTTGGTGAATCATTGGACAGTAGACAATAAGAAGTAAGGACGTAGCTGTTCATCACAATATCTAGACATTAGCCCCAAAGAAAAAATAGTGGTGTGAATTGAAGATCCGAATCCACACAGAACTACCTAAAGCCTGAACAAATTGAGACCTATGCTAAGGATGAGGAAGCCAGGCTTCCCTCGAATATTGTTACAAGTCTAGTCTTAATGTAAAGCAAGACTTCAAGTAATTATAATTGGTCAAAAAAGGGCGTGCTATCAGTATTAACTTTTTAATTTGGAGGGAGAAGCGAATAATTGTGTTCTCTGAATTTTTGGATTTACGTTATTTAGGTGGATTAAAAAGGAAGAACTCACTTCAAAAACTAGGTCAAGTCTGTTAAATTATTTATATTGCTCTTATTAGAGGGGGTTAATATATTTGAAGCTGTGTGGTAAAGCTTAAATTTTGATAGGGGCAAATAATTAAGTTCTTAGCTGTATATATTATGGAGTACAAAACATATTTTTTTTAAACCGCTATACATCGTTTTAATGACTAGCATTAGATAAAGAAAAGATCACAATGCTCAAAAAAATAAGAAACAAACAGTAAACATCAAAAAATCTCATACACACCAATAGCTCTAAACTTTAATATGTATTTATATTTATATATATATACTTTAATTAACTAATATAAATAAATAATATCAAAGAAAGCCTTATGTTAAAGTTCTTTTGATGTTTGTCTCTTCTCCCAAAAAAAAAAACCACTTTATACTTCGTCAAAAATGATTTATACATTTTTCGTAGTTAACCAAGTAATAGCAAAGTTTTATTTTCCTCTCTCTGTCTCTTTTTTCCTCCTATATAAAGCCTCCAATGAAGAAGAATAAAAAAAGAACGTAAAGGAAACACTTAACAAACTTATAATATACATAAAGCCTATACAAAAAAATTATACATAAAATAGGGCTTTTTTCAAGTGGATACCAGCGAATAGAATTCGAAGTTTTGTGTATTTTCAGGAGAATCATCTTGATGCTTCTCTCATAACAATACTAATAAAGACGATATAAGTAGGATAAAAGAAGGGAAAAGTGTGTGTGGAGAAATGAAAAAAAATATATGAAAGAATTGGGGTTTTTATATTAACATAATTTTTTGAATGAGTGACTCTTCCATTAGATTATTAAAAAAGTCCTTCTTTTTTATATTTTAAGTGGTGTGGTTCCCTGCTGCCGGTGATCTTTTATTTCTTTTGTGTTCCCTGAGCATTTAAACGGGTGTAGAAGTTTGTATACTGTATATGATGTGCTCTCTAAACATTTGTGTATAGCTAGTTTTTAGGGATAAGAGAGAGTACGCTGCGTGGTCACAACTTGAAGAAACCTAAAAAGGATTTAGTTTATTTTGGAAGAAGAGTCTCTAAAATTCCCTTCATTTGTTTATACTTTTATTAAACATTCAGTAGAATAATTGTGGCTCAAAGTAGACAAATTAATTTTGTCTAACACTCATATTATCTTGTAAATCATATGTTCGAAGATATACCTTCTCGTCTGATGTAATCGATCTGTTCCAGTCTAAGCATCTTTTACAATTCCAACAGTTATAAAAAACAGTTTTTAGAACATATTCTTTAAAATGGATGTATCAATATTTTCCCGTTGGAAATTTACAAAGTGAATGGTTTTATAAAGTATCGCATAGAATCGATTAAAATGGATATGATTTTAACTGGATTATAAAAGTGCAAAAAAAATATACAAATGCAGGACTCAATACTTTTGTGCGTCATATTTATAAAAAAATCACCATATTTTTAATATTTGTTTAAGGGTTTAAAGATTCACATAAATACATTCATTTTTTGCAAATATATTATTTAGAAGCTTAGATGGTATATTAATCAAAATGATTATAAAATAATTGTTTTTATTCTCACATGCGCAGATCAAAGCAATAAGAATTTCATCGGAATGTAAAACGATGTTTAAAATGTTTTTATAAAAGGAAATAAAACACCAATCGTTAAATGATCATCTATAAAATAATACACGTCGAAAATAATGTACAAGTTTCTTGGTGCGGTTTTGTACCATCAAATACCAGTGACGTATTATCTTTGACGTGTTGTGTCGTCATGAGTGAAGAGTGCTAGTTGTTTTCCCTCATTAGGAAAATGAATTTACTTATTTATTCAAAATACTTTTTTAGACCCTGTTGAAATACTGTCAATTTAATTTTGTCTAATAAGACAAAAAAAGTTTAATGTAAACTATTTAAAAAATGCATGCAATAAAATATTTTTTGTAGCAAATAGAGAAATGAAATATAATCCTCAATTTATATTATATATAAATGCTTTACCAAGTATATGTATTCAGTGACAAATGTGTTCACGCCAATCCCGCGTCACATAATTATATTATAATAAACATGATCTCTTTAATATACAACAATCGTTATAAGAATGAAATCAATTACTATCAATTTTGTAATTAGCATTTTAAACCAATATGTAAAGCATGTATTTACAACCAATATTTTCTTACCTTACCTTCTGTTAGTATAGGAAGATCTTCATAAACCATGAATATTTTTCTACATTTTAAAACCTTAAAAACCTAATCGGTTAAATAAAGGCAAAGAAAATAATATAAAAAGAAGATTCACTTTATTGAGTTCTTTTTTTGGCTCAACTGAATGTAAGCACGGCATATTAGCTATATATATATATATTATATATATATATATATATATATATATACTATATATATATATATATATATAATATATATATATATATATATCTATATATATCTATATATATATGTACACAAAATAGGTTGAACTTCAAATAACGAAAATCAATAAATCATTAAAATACTTTTATCAATAGCAAAAGTTTTTTATAAATAATATTTGAGTGAAGACAAAACAAGAGAACAATTAATATATATATATACATATATATAACTTTGAACTTTTTCCATTCAAACTATGTACAATATGTTTTGCTCTATATTGAGGATTGTAGTTATGCTTAAATGAAGGTATAAGAATGCCAAGCTCAATGTGTCTAAAGGGATTTATAAAATTAATTACGTATATCATGAGAAAGTAATAAAATAA
>CP045904.1:9475749-9490974 GCA_013387185.1 Caligus rogercresseyi | reverse complement strand
TATTACTACTATTTTTTTTTTTTTTTTTTTTTTTGCGTGACATGCAAAAGGTGTTTATTTCATTCATTATATCACACAATATTAATCATATGAAATAGCTCCAACAATAATAACAAAAGGAGCACGGGCAGTGTTGTAAGTGGATTATTGTAAAAACGTATGATCTTAAAATCTGACGTATTATTAAAATAGAAATGATATCTAGATTACAACGGATTGTGATTTATATACACATTGACAATAAGTTTTCAATAAGTTTGATAAAATTATCGGGGAGGGGGGTTCTTGTTGATCTGAATTTATATAAAATGCTATGAGCTTTTGTTATTAAAAAATTGATGTCATCTTGATGAGGGCCGGTATAAATAAAGTTAAAGTGATTAGGTATTAAAACTATTTTGAATTTCTGGTATACGTGTAGTGAAATCCTATTTCGTATCTCCTTTGTGACATCACATCCTGACAATAAGTGGCTCGTTGTTTCTCTGTACGTTTTGCAGAAGAAGCACATTCTTTCGTCGTATGTTTTGCCGTAAATACTTCCTGTTGTTAGTGTACCCGTTAAAATTTTATATTTGAACCAATACAAGGTGAAATCGAACTTTATGTTGGATAAACTTTTTAAAATGCTGCTTGTTGGTGCCTTTACATCATGATTATTCATCCTTCTTTCAAGCTGGACTATGTACTTTGTTTTTAATTCATCCTCCACCTGTAAGAGTCGTATCTGTTGTTTTTAAAAAAATTAATAAATTAAAAAAACTATCCCTAGGGCCTATTTCTCTTTTTTAAATTTAACGTTCTTTTGGATTGCCTTTTTTTCTAAAATTTCATTAAATGATAGATTTTGATTTTCATTAAAGATTTCACCTATAAAATCTAGTTTCCTTTTGATCGATGTTTTGTCAAGGAAGTCAAGTCTGTAGTTAAGTTTGGTGGGTTCTTGCCAAGCCATTAGGGGAAGAACTTTTGTAGAAATGTCTCTGCTGGTTTTTGCAATACTGTTCCAGAAACAATTGGTGGATTCTAGGGTTTGGAATACTTTAGTGGGGCCTCCTCCCCTGGTTTGGTTAGTTTCCATATTGGACTCAATATTAAGGTAAGAGAAGTCTGAACTTAGAATCCGTTTAAACCAGGAGAAATGTAAAGCCTTCCAAAATCCCTGAATGGGTAGTAGACCAAGCCCTCCATATATTTTAGGACACGATATTCGTTTCCAGGTGATTCTTCCACTTCTTTCATTTTTGCAGATAAAATCATGGCACAACTGGTCAATTTTAGTTGCTAATTTATCGCTAAAAGGGATTATACGTAGGAGATGAGTCACTTTCGGGAGGATTAGGGAGTTCCATACGTGAATTCTCCCAGGTACATTGCTCGAAATGAGATTCGAGTATCTTGATGATGCCCTCCTAATCCGTTGCTCAACCTCTTTGGTGTTACTATCAATATAGGATCGACCCATGGATATCTTGGCACCTAGTAAAGTCAACTCCTGAGCACATTTTATCCCTTGCTCATCAAAATCATCCGGTATATTTGAAAGTATGACCGTTTTTTCAAGATTGATTTCCAATCCTGATGTCAGTCTGAATTCTTCCATTATTTTGATGGTCTCATCCACGGACCGTTTTATTTCCATCCTTGATCCAGAATAAAGAGTGGTCATGTCGTCGGCAAAGGCTTCTATCTTATGACCATTTGTAAAGCCTTTTATACATGGGGATGAGTCTATCCTTCTGATGAGTTGGTCAACTGCTATGGCAAAAATACTTGGAGCCAAAGGGTCTCCTTGACGACATCCCCTGCCTATTTCGATGTGCTTGAACCCCCGGGTGTACTCAGTATGGGCTTCCCTAAGACAAGCAGCAACCATATTTATAAAGTTTAATCCAAAGCCATATGCTTTCAAGCACACAATAATAAAATTGTGGGAAATGCTGTCGAAGGCTTTACGAAAGTCGATGGCCATCAGCGCAACATTCTCCCCTTTCACTTCCGCATCCGATAAAGTCCAGGATTCTCCTAATGATATCCTCCATATATCTTCCTTTGATGAAACCTCTCTGAGGTGTGTGCACTATAAGAGGCAAAGCTTCTCGCATCCGTTGAGATAGGATTCCACTATAAATTTTGTAAGAGGAATTTAGCATGGTGAGGGGTCTGAGATTTCCGATATGCCGGGGATCCTTGCCGTTTTTGGGAATAAGTGTTAGGCTTCCTAGGCTTATATGTTTATCGAAGCGCCTCTGAAGAACTGCTTCTTTAAAAACTTTTTCCAAAGAGGGGACAGTAAGTCAATATATTTTTTATAAAACTCCATTGGATATCCGTCCGGGCCGGGAGATTTATTATTTTTTTTGTAGGCTGTTATGTAGGCCTGGATTTCGCTTGAAGTGATGTCTCTGTCTAGGTAAGATCTTAGGGTATCAGGAAGTTGAGGAAGTTGGGCGTTTTTGTACTGAGTCGCTTGGTAATCTACATTGGGGGCAAAGTCATGTTTATGGATGGGACACGCAACACAAACTTGGTTCTTTTTTATTCTACATTCCCTACATGTGTATAACTCTTGGTAGAAGTCCGTAATTTTTTGTTGAATTTCATTTTTGGTTGTTATTTCCTCTCCATTTCTTCCAAGCAATACGTTGATGGCCTTCTTCTTCTCCTTGCTCCTCTCGAAGCTCCTTATCCTTCCCAAAATCACCTGATCTTTACCAAGTTTAGTGAGGCCTGCTCTGATCATGCATCCTCTAACCTTATTAGCTTGTGTGTTTTTATCAAGAGTAGAACAATGCTCCGTTTTACTAATGGTCACATTCTCTGATGTGGGATTCATCATTTTTCTCTCGTTACTCTTCCTTATTCCAAGTTTTATATATTCGCCCCGAGAGCGATCCAAAACCAGTTTGAGGGCATGTGATGCAGTTTTAATTTGGTGTGATGCCAGTTTTAAATTGACATCCGTTATGATGTCTGATATCTTAAAATACGTCGCATCATCATCCAGCAAACTCACATTAAGTTTCCATCTTTTCTTATCCGATTTCACCGTCGCTTTAAAAGTTGCTGAGATGGGCAGGTGGTCAGATAGTACATTTGTTAGTGTTCTGTATTCCGTTGTGTTAGCAATAAGTCCTGATGTTGCAAATATGTAGTCGAGTCTTGAGCTTTTAATTGTGCTATTGTCTTGTTTAACAAAAAACGTATGGTCAGGGGTCTCTTTAAATCTTATTGCTAGGTCGGAGAGGCGTCTTTTTTCTAAAATGTCTCTAAGTATCGTGCTTGCTTTTTATTGTTTTCTTTTCGATAACTTTGCGTGTCTCTGTTTTGTTCTAAAACTAAGTTCATGTCCCCAAGTAAAATTAATTCCTTATCCTCTTCTTCTTCACCCACAAGAAACAAAGAGTCAATAGTCTCAAAAAAATTAGGATCATCATGATTAGGCCCATAAACAGATATCAACCTGATATTGAAACCACTTCCTTTTAAATCAACTACTGCATAATTTCCTTTTTCGTCAAGTGCCAAAATTTTTGGGTTGAAATGCTTTTTTATAGCTAAAAGTATACCCCTTGAGGGGTGATTTTTTTTTTTTTCCTCGCAGGAACTAAAAAATAATATATTCTGTAGGAAATAGGTTTCCTGAGCCGATGTTTGTCAGGCGCGTATCACAAATAGATATGATGTCAGGCTTTTGGGATAATAAATTAAAAATAACAGTTTTCCTTTTTTCCTTATTTACAATGGAGTTGACATTTGCTGTTATAATTTTCAATTGGGGTACACCCCTGTATTCATTAAAAAGGGAATTCGTGTTTAAGTTAAGAGTAGCCATTGAATTGTTTTTTCATATAAAGCTGGGGGGTACAGAGTTGAACGTAAAATGTAAAGGAAACATGATAAAAGTTAAAATAAATAAATAATTCGCTAACCAAAGAACATACATTCTCACCCGTCTTCGGGAGGGAGCAAAACTTCAGTGTTGTCGTTTTCTTTGGAGAGGGTATCATCTTCTTCATCCAACACGGTCATTTCCTTTGGCTTTTTTTGTTTTTTCAGCTCAGGGCTCTCCAAGCCTCTCTTTATTTTTTCTTAGTTTGGGTTTTGTCTTCTTTTGTAGCGTCAGGGCGTTTCCTCAAAACAGTTTGCCAGTCGCTTCTTAGGAGAGTTCCTTTGGATTTTGAGACCGTTATAGTTGATGGGTCTTGTTGTTTGGGTGGCTCTTCCTTTTCCTCTTCCCCCGAGTTGTCCGTCCCCCTTCATTTCCGTTTTCCAACTCCCCGAGTCCTTCTTCTTCCTCCTCCTCCCGCCGAGCAGTTTCCTCTGTTAGGTTTCTTTCTCCTGCGCTTTCGATTCGTACAGGGATTTCAAATTCCGTTCGGAAAAATTTATCATACTCCGCATAGGACACTTTTTTGGGGGAAGTACACTTTGCTTTGGTATGTCCGAACCTCAAACATTTAAAACACTGTAGCAGTTTAAAATCGCATATTATTTCCACTTTCTTCCCCCCGATGGGAATAACCAGTGGGAGTCTTTTGTTTGGTCTTATTTTTATTTTCAAGTCACCAGACATTATTTTGTTAAAAACTTTTGCGTATTCTTCTTCACGCACATTCTTTGGTTCCTTGGAATGAGGCACACCTTCGAAGTTTCCCTCTAACTTTCAAATAAAGAGATAATTCTCTTTAGAGAAGCCAAGTCCACCTCCTCTCCATTTTTTACTTTTAATTCCATCGGTTTCTGTAATTTTCTTAAGTTTCCGAGTCCTCGTATTGAACCAAAAACTCCATCTTCCACTTCAAAATTTCCCGTCAAACTTGAAAATTTTATTAATATATTTGTCGGCTTTTTGAGGTTCAAAATGACATATCCCGCTCCACTTTTGTTTTCATTGATTGATTTAATTTCTTCTTCCTTAACGACAGTATTTCAAAGATATTTTTGTAATTCATCATCGTAGGAAAGAATCCCTTGATGCTTTTATTATTTCCATCCTTCCAGTCAATAAACACCTTGTCCCAAACAGGTTGCGGTTTATTAATTCTCTCTTAAAACGTGTTGATCCCACTTTTGTTGAGTAGGACTCCGTCTTTTTTTCTTCCTTCTTATCTCCACCGTTCTCCTCACTACGTCCTGCCTGCAGCCCGTCTTTCTCCGCAGGCCAGGCGGCTCGCTCCCTCTTTTCTTCTGCATCACCATCTCCTTTCACGCCCGATGGCGATGGCTCTTTATCATGTTGATCCGGTGGTCTCTCCGGAGGGGGATCCTGACTATACATCTTCTTTCACAAGGAAGAAGAAGAAGCCACGACTCTACCTCCTGCAGAGAAAAGACGTCACCCTCCAAAGAGGTGACGTAAACGGTCCCCTCCAACGACAAATTAGCCAATTACTGCTCTTATAATGCACTACAAGGGCCAATTGGCAAACCAACGAAGAGAGAAGTCCTCTATGCACTCACAAACACCGAACAATATGGGTAAGAATCACTTAATTCCACTTTAATAAATTTATTTCACACAGAGCGTAGAGTAGATGACTGCACGCAGCTGATACATAAATTAAAATCCATAGCCTCTCCTCCGTCATGCCTCTACTCCGTCCCTTGCCTCTACTCCTTGCGACTTTTACCGAACAGTCAACATCTTCAATGAACAATTCTTATAGTCCCAAAAAGCTTCCAACAACAATCCGCTACCTTGATTGAAATTCCGTAAAGAATACCAACCCCAATTTAGTTATTCAAGTCAAAGAAAATTAATGGCGGACTCAAATGCCCATATTAGAAATCATTCAGCCATGGTATAAACATGTACGGACAATGAATCGACAAAAGTGGAATTTGAAAGACTTAAGTGCGCGCATAAAAAATTAAAAAAATATTATTTGATAAAAAAATATAGTGAAAGTAATAAAAAAGTTGGTTCCGGACTTTATGGAGACAGTGGACTATACTACTAATTATCATTTACTTAAATATATTGAAAGGCTATACATATTTGATTGGCATGCTCATTTAATCTCATTTTATAGATATGATGAACGTAACGATAATATTGGAGTTCGAACCGGAAGAGGAAAAAAGGCAAGGCAAGACAAACGAAAGAAACAAGAAGAATAACAACAGCTTAGAGTGAGAAAGAAGAGAAAAACTACTTAGGGACTGCTTTGAAATACTTCATAACAGGGATTGGACTTCCTGACTATAACTTCCACGAATCGGAACAACGTTGGTGGACTTCAAATAGAAAGAAAGGTGGTTCATTCAATTAATATGACTATGAATGGGGTTATTTGTTGGGATGCCACCGACTAAAGTCAGGCGTGCACTGCACCCGTGGTGGTAAAGGGTACATTCCAATCAATTATTGCCTCAGTGATTTGTCCTTAGAGTACCTATGGCCTCCAACTATAACATTTGTGACCCTTTTTTCCAGTTGTATATTCGACTGGTATAATTGGAGCTGTAGGTCTATCAAGAAGTGGAGGATCGCGAAATTGTGCTGGAGGAATAAGTACGGAGTAAAACGACTCTTGGGAATTGCTCAATGACATTTGAACGTTTTGGATCAATAGAATAATATCGTGTCAGGCGTACTCGACGGGCACGCCTTGGCATTTACCGCATTTGCAGCTAGCGTTCCTGCATTTAACTCTTTTGCATGAAGGTATTCTTGTAGGGCGGCGTTTTTGCCTGGGATTGTACTTAGGAAGGATTTTCTACCATGGAAGGTTAACTTTTTATTTATTCTATCTTAGCCATAAAAGTTCGAGTCGGGTTAACTTGACTTTACAATATTTTTTTCTTAAAATTGCCTCATTTCATAGTATTTATACCGTTACTTGAACGAATTTGTGACTTTAAATTTAAAAATATTAGGTCAAATGAAATATTTACGTCATCTTTTGTTGGTAAGAGAGTATTTCTATTCAATACGATAACAAATTATTTCATCTCAAGTGTAAGTCTTCAATGTCTTAATTTTAACTCAAAACAGGACTAGTGTTCCATTGATATCACAGTCCCATAATCACTATGACTAACACAAAGACCGTGGGTATCCTGTCACTAATCGAGAAGGGGTCGGAGTTTTTACAATATATGAATGAATTAGTAAATAAAGTGATCAAATATTGAAAAAGGTATGACCTCCTATGTAGGTGTGAAGAATATTCTTATTTTGTTGGTTTTTTAATCAATTGTTTTTCAATCCTCATTTCAAAGGTCAAATGTTCAGTTGTTTTATTTAATTTCTCAGTTACCAAAACCTACTTGTATCATTAAATTGCTCAGAATACACAATCAAAAGGAGTAATTATAAACTTTATCTTCACATTAGCAAAAGTAATCATAATATAATTGATTAGGAAACTCTTTAATTATCGAAACATAATTGATCAATCACTCAATCTTTTGAGATTTATTAGAAC
This sequence comes from Caligus rogercresseyi, assembly GCA_013387185.1. Classification (NCBI taxonomy): domain Eukaryota; kingdom Metazoa; phylum Arthropoda; class Copepoda; order Siphonostomatoida; family Caligidae; genus Caligus; species Caligus rogercresseyi. Next base: position 9,483,541 of record CP045904.1, on the reverse strand, counting down.
TGACTCGAACTGTATCATTAAACAATGAAGTAAATGATATTAACCTTCCTTGGTAGAAAATCCTTCTTAGGTAAAATCCCAGCGAAACCGCCGCAGACAAGAACACCCTGATGCAAAAGAGCTCAATGCAGGGGCGCTAACTGCAAATACGGAAAATGCAAAGGTCGTGACCGTGAGTACGCCTAGAACCAGTTTAGATATTTGGATACATAACAACTCACACATCACTCCACAACAAAGCACTTCCTTTGAGAATTTGATTTCGTAATATAATAATAAATAAACATAGGTTTTCAACATTGACGTCATAAGTCCAATAAAAAAAGAGAAACCAAACAAACGTAAAGTTTCTTTGTTTACTCACCTTCTTTATATTCTCCTTGGTACAACATACCTGAAAATATACATTAAAACAATATAAAGTATCAAAATAAACATCAGTCTTATTAAATGTGATGTATTTTTTAGGAATAATACTTTATAAACATCAAGCTTCGCATGGGGAGTGTTGATTACATACATATGCATATATGAAATTCTACTTTTATATGCTTTGCATTTTGTAAGTCGAAATGTGACTAGTTAGCGTCTTTGTAGTCGGGTTTTTGATCTATATGTAGTGTGTCTTATATTTATATCGTGTTTATTATATTTAAACGTTGTTGTTTTGGTCCTTAATTCTTTTCAAGATGTATGTACCTTTTCAAATAAAACAATTGTCTTTTCTCTCTCTCTCTCTCATAGTGTCTAATTTTATAACGTTTCAGGCTGAGGTATTTATTACTCTTATAAAGGATACTTCATTCACACAAATATTTTTTATGAAGAAAGGGTAATAAATTAATAAATCCCTTAATAACGTTGTCAGTGAAAATAAATGTTATCATTTAAAAGAAAATAAATCAATACAAACTAGAGGCATATATACCCCAGAGATTCAGTGCAAAACCGGTTCTAGGATAAATTGTATAAAACACTATGCATAATGAAAATCTGATAAAAGCATATTTGTGTTCGGAATATTTGATAATAGGAATTTTCCCTAACGACACTTTTGTATAAAATGCATTTTTAAAGGAAACTACTGATTTTTGGGCCCAGATTATCAGTCAAAATAGACTTATTGAGCATTAATGAGCACATTTGGTAATTTTTATTTGATAAAACTAGTAAAATGAGCCCATTTGGAGTACTATTTTCGTTCATATATAATAGACCCATATGGGTACCTATGACATTTGAGCTACGGTAAGGTAAGGTAGGTTCGTGAGGATGAACAATAACATAATAAATAATAATAAGCTCAAGAATTTTTTATGTTAATTCGGACAATTACGGACTTCCCGGATCATCTTGCTGGACGACATTCCCTACGGTCTTTCCAGCTGGAGAACTTCCCCTGGCTACAATAGATCCTTGATGCACTCCGGATCCCACACACTATTCCGGATTCCCATATATATAAATGATAGATTAATACAAAATGGACAATTATGATAGATCCAACAAGATCAATTATTAGTTAATGTAGCAAGAAGTTTGCATTCTTTTTGAAATATATTTATATATACATTTAGATACATCTATAATATGTACAATGTACTACATAAACAATATTTTTAATAAACATTTTACTTTACATATGATTATATTTGTTTATATTGAGTACATAAATATAATTACTTGAAGGAATATATTTAATCTGCATTATCTAACACACTAGGTGGTATGAAGTTTAAGGGTCTGAAATTGGGAGCGGTTCATCAAAATTAAGAAAAGGAATTTAGATTTTTTTTTGCTTAGTTTAATTATTTGGTTGGTATTATCTATTATCTTTGGTTAAGACTTAATTTTCATCAACAAACAGTGAAGATTTATTTGCATTAATTTGAAGTACAAATGTTTTTTTTAAACTCATGAACATCAGGAAAATATAAAAGGATAAGAAAAAGTATGTTTAAAAATGAAAATAATTAGTGATCATTCTAGAACGAACTTTATGAGATGGTCGACGCTTATATCTTCATATATTTTGATTTTAGACAAACATTCGAAGAAAAGTGATGAAGATATTAATGAGAGTCTCTGTCCTGGATTCAATCATACCTGCCATTAAGGTCTCAAAGAGGCATGATAGATTTCCTTAAATTTAATAAAAAATAAGTAAGTAGTCATCCTCACATTTAATTCCAAAAATAACGTAAGAAGAATCAAGTATTGGCTAAGAACCTTCCTTCAGGTGTTTGTACAAAAAACCTCGGGTATGGGTTTTAGTTGCACCATAGTAATGATGATATTTTTTAAAAAGTTTTAGTATTTAAGCCATTTTTTTTGTCTTAATATTTATCGTCATTAACTTCTTTAATATGCCAAGAAGAGCTCTTTCTCATTGTCTCACATATCCTGAACATGCAACGGAAATGAAAAACTAATATAACTAATTTATACTCATTTGTCAATCCCCTTGTACTTGTGACCATGGATCTCAAATAGAAAGAAGAAGCAATGTGGAGATCAAATTAATGGAGTTAATTTATTCTCCGAGACAAGGATGTAAACATAGTATATAGATAGAGAAAACAACAACAAATCTTTAAATACGAGTGAGAAAGAAAATCTATAATCCAAACGAAATTAGTGGTCCAATTAACTCTGTCCACCTCCTCTCTGAGCTCCATATATCACGTGGGATTCGAGAGCTGCTTCCTCCCGATACGGATTATCATATCAGTCTTTGGGATCCCGAGAGTACTTAGGAGATTCAGAGTGGTCGGAATCCGGAGTACTGCGGGGATCCTGGGAGCGTCAAGGATCCATTGCAGCGGAAGGGGGGATAATTAATATGCACGATATATGTGTTATGTTATGAAAGTATAATAACAAGGCGTTTCAAAGGAATTCATAAAAGCATTGTCGACAAACCAATTATACCCTTATATAAAAATGATTAACGTGAATAAAAAAAATGAAAATATTCATATTATGGTTTCATAAGATAAGTTATTCTTTTTACTAAATAAAAACGAAACGATAGATTCAATAAGGTTTCACACAGAAGAAGCTATTTTAAAATGAATTTGATGTTCCATGTTATATTTGATAGATTATAGGAATAGGATCATATGCTTTTTAACAACAATGTCGAAGAACACACGTTGCAGAGTCATTTTTGACAAGTTTAATAAGATTCTAAACAATTATTTTTGTTATGGTTAAAAAATACACTTTTTATTCTGTTATATATTCATAATTGCGGATAAATAGATTGTAAAAAATTGAATTTAGGCCAATCAGTTTTTCTTGGTTCTTTACTTTGGTATTGTAATAACATTTTGTAATCGGCAAACGATATTCTTGACCATGGAATCAAAGTGAAATAAGAAGCAATGTGGAGATAAATTAACTTAGTGTATTTAGTTCTTCGAGACAAGGATGCAAGAGAGTATACAAATAGAGATAAAACAACAAAACTTTAAAAAAGACGGCGTAATAAATATAGGATGCAAACTATATGATGAGGTCCAATGAACTCCGTTCACATTCAAGTGCAGTCCTTTTCCATGAGCTCTCTACATCGTGTGTATTTCAGACCCGCTTCCTCCTGATAGGACTCTCGTGGCGATCAGTCGTAGGATAAGTGCCATTAACCCAGTAAACATACGAAGAACTGTATGAATCCCGAGGATGCCTTGGGGATCCAGACCGGTGGGGGAATTCGAGTACTGTAGGGATTCAGAGTGCATCAAGGATCTATTGTAGCCAGGGGAGTTTCTCCAGCTGAAAGACCGGAGGGAAATACGTCCAGCAAAGATGATCCGGGAAGTCCGTAATTGTCCGAATTAACATAACAAAGTCCTGAGCTTATTATTATTTCTTATGTTATTGTTCATTCCTCACGAAACCTACCTTACCTTACCGTAGCTCAATGTTCATAGGTACCCTTATGGGTCTATTATATATGAACGAAAAAGTACTCAAATGGGCTATTTTACTATTATAAAATAAAACTTACCAAATGTGCTCATTAATGCTCAATAAAGCTATTTTGACTGATAAGCTGGGCCCAAAAGTCAGTAGTTTCCTTTAAAAATGCATTTTATACAAAAGTGTCGTTAGGGAAAAATTCCTATTATAAAATATTCCGAACACAAATATGCTTTATCACATTTTCCTTATGCATAAGTGTTTCATACAATTATTCCTAGAACCGTGCAAACCTCCGCGTCACGGGGTCCTTATGAGCCTTCCGAGGCGGATTTTTCACGATGGGGCAGCGTAGAGGGACGGGGGATGGTTCCCCACGACGGAAATTCCGAGAGAAAGATGTTCCCGGCACCTGATTTTACAGTACAGCGACATCTATTGGCAGAGTAGGTTAACTTGAAATATTTATTAGTATTTAGTTAGTTTTGCATCTTAATTCTGCATCAGAGATGCCAAAATTTAATTACTTGTTCCTTTTGGCATTTCCAACAACTCCACAAAGTTTCATCCGAATCCGTTCCGTACTTTTTGAGTTATCCTGCTGACAAACCAACAAACCAACGCCAGTGAAAACAATGCTTCCTTCGGCAAAGGTAATGATGCATTGTATTTCGGATATTATACATATACATATTTTAAAAGGTTCTTTTAGATATTTACGGAATGAAATACAAAATAGTTATCGGAACTTGAGGGCAGATACGGGAAAATAATGGAGAAGAGACTGAGTTTTTTTATTGTCACATATTAGAAAAAATCAGGATTTTTTTTGACAGGCATGATGCATGTTGTAGGATTTTGTGTATATATACATAGACCCAGTTCAGGATAAATAAATTTAGTCATATCCCGATCGCAGTATATTTTGTATAACTTAAGAAATACTAATATCATTTTAGATTCCATTTTATTCAATGTTATGAATGGTATTGAATTTGTGTAATCGAAATATATACTCGGAAAACACATTAGTGCTATAGCGCGAGATGGTTTATGATATTACATAAAATATTGATGGATTTACTATACGTTTTATTGAACAAAAATGTTCCCTTAATGCATAAAAAAGTATTCAATACTTGCTCCTATCAAAAATTAGAAAAACCAATAATAGTATATATGACCAGTTTATCTTGAACGCGATTTAAAAAGAGGGTTTTTATGTTTAGGTTTTTTATATCTCATTCCAACTGATTTTTTGAAATCTATTATATTGGCATTCAAAAATACTGGTATTTGAAGTGAACTGCTATTCTTTCAAGCATATTGTTATCAATTAAAGCTTCTGTTGCGGCAAATGCATCATTTTGATGGAATTTCTGTTTAGCGAGAAAAATATACCATTTTAATGTCATTTCTGTTTGTTGCAATAAATATATCATTTAAAATGGCATTTCCGTTAATATACCTACGTTAGCATTCTATTCATAATGTACGAGTTTGAGCTTGTGCATTTCCCCAAAGGGACGCCAAGAAGAAGAAAGTACTCCTTATTGGTTTTATTCTTTGTTTTGATTATTGATCTCATTCTTTTTGCTTGTCCGTTTCTATATAAATAGAGATATAGTCAGTCTGATAGTTGGTTTGAGTGATAACACTTTTGTTAATAAAGTTAACTTTTACTATCCTTATGTCGTCTATTATTTCATTAAGTAATTTGACTTCATTATTCTTGGGTGTTACTATCACAAAGGGTTGTCGGTATTTATCCTTTTTAAGAGTATACAGTCCGCTTGCTTCTACAGCTTGAATCAATGTAATTTTGAAATACGCATTTTATATATTAAAAGTTTTTTAGGAGTTTTAAGGTTCAACCCTCCAAGAACCAACTATTATAATTCAAAGAGATTCATTTTTTTGCAGATCAGATGATCTCTGAGATTAATAAAAGAGTTTAAAACAAGGTGAGGATTATAATATAGCTTAATCCATAGCTCCAATTTAATATTTCGACGCCTTTCATTGATATGACGTGGGGCAAGTGCAAAATAAACTATTGTCGTGTGTTCATTTTTTTTAAATGATGATTTAATATTTAAAAAAGTAATGCTTGTATATATCTTTTTAAATTAAAAACGTAAAATACGGATTTCACAAATATAATTTTTGAATAAACATATTACTAAGGATTCATTTTCTCTATTAAATGATATTTCGTTTCATCGTATATGTATACTACAACCCAACACGTAAAAGGTTTCCTACATTGAATCCCTTTAATTTTCAGTCAAGAGTTCTATGATATGCAAGTTCTATTCGTCAAAATCTTTGCATAACAATTCATTCAGAAATATTTCGTGAAACCTTCTGAGTAAACCTTTCCTTTTTACTAACGTCTATCACAATATAATATCACTCAATTAGATACTTTGTGACTGCCCAAAACCTTGCATGCTTTGCATCGCTGAAATGGGTACTGGTATTATAGACTCTGGGATACGATTACCCGGGCAAATAATGTTTCCTTTTAAAAGCATTGTAGAGTTGTTGAACCAGGGTTTTGAGGTTTTTCGGGCCGGCCATAAGATGACCGTTGCCTAGGGTGATAGTGGAATGGCTTGAGCCCTCGTACTCATACTGGTAGGCTAATTAACCGATGGCCATACGTCATAAAATAAGCTTTAGGTTTGGTATGATATTGGTTTATATATCAAATTTTATGAGGCTTGTGAACGGAACGCAAAATTGAACGGCGTTCAGCTGAACGCACGTTCAATGAACGGAACGCTGAACGGAACGCAACTTTTTTTGAACGCTGAACGCAAAAAAAAGAGTTCTGCGTATAGCGTTCACTTTTTTCAAATCTTTTCTAAAAAAACGTCATCACTTTTTTGGAAATTCTTTTTCTAAAAAAACGTCTTTTCGGAGATTCTTTTCTAAAAAAAAACCGTCGTCACTTTTTTAAAATATTTGAACGCTAACGAAAACGCGAACGACAAAAAACATTGAACGGACGCTAATTATTTTGAACGCTGAACAACGCAAAAAAAGCGAGAACGCTCACAGCCTGAAATTTATATATATCAAGGTCTTTTAGGGGTTTCAAGGGATGTCCCTTGCCTAGGGCAATGGGCGGTTAAAGCCCTCGTTCTCATAGTCATAGGTCATCAAAATGATAAATCTAATCCGCCATCACCTTAGGCCACGGTCATCTCATGACGGACCGATATATATTACCGTAAAGTAACCCTGCATAAAAAATGTGGCTATAATGCCATCTGGAGTCCATAATTATCAATATATATTACCGCAATTATTAACATGCAAGGTTTTGAGTAGTCACAATCCTATATAGTAACAATCTGTATAGTCGCAGTCCTTCAAAGTCACAGTCTGTAATTGTCACCTACAAAACTGACAAATACAATGCAGTCCTGCGTAGTCAGAATCCAATTAAATCAATTAAAGTTGTTACAGTTATAACAGCATTCCATTTACTAAGCACAGGATTCCTCAAGCACTGTTCAATTTTACTTACCTGCGTCTTTACTTTTTATTTTGAAGGATAAATACAAATGATATATATTATTAAGTATAAGGTTTCTAAAGTATCTCCATCACAAGTTATAAATTTCATTATTTATGTCCCAATGTATTTGGAAATTTATTTAAATTTATAATGCAAATAATTGAATAAATTAACACTAGAATATCAAAATGATTAAACTCAGCATATCTGAGATAAATATATATTTCTTATTGTTCATAAATAAAGTGGGAAATTGAGATATTTTGGTAGATATCCTTTTTTAACTTTATGTTTTTTAGTTTCATGACACATATTTCATGTTACATTACCTAAAGTAAT